>JAQHUG010000025.1:5525486-5540893 GCA_028555095.1 Dicrostonyx torquatus | reverse complement strand
GCTCAGCAGTTACTTCCCTGTACCTGTTCCAGTGAAGATCGTTGACTCTGGATCTGGTCCAATCAATGGTTCTTATTCTATACTTATGATCTAAGACAGTGTTTCCCAATTCTCATTAGAATCGCCTACAGCAGTAGTTCTCAAGTCGTGAGTCATGACTCCTTTGGGGGTCCAACCACCCTTCCATAGGGAGTGCTTAAGACCATTGGGAAACACAGATATGCACATTACAATTCATAACAGTAGCAAAATTACAGTTATTAAGTAGCAACAAAAATAATTTTATGGTTGTGGGTCAGTGTCCACCACATGAGGAACTGTCTTAGCGGGTTGCAGCATTAGGAAGGTTGAGAACCACTGCTCTAGAGGATCTGTTGAGTAGTCCTGATGCCCAGGTGGTTCCCTACACAAGCTAAATTGGAACGGCTTGGCGAGGAAGGCAGACATCAGCATTATTCTCAAAGATTCTGGTCCATAGTCAAGATTTAGCATAACCCATTCTGTAAATGCCCATTTCCCATGCCACTAACTTGTCTTTACAAACACTGAAGAAAGACCACACTGAACCTGGATGTAGCCAGTGTTGACAAACCGGTCTGTGGCTTCAGAGCAAAAGTGAACGTCTACTGCTTTCCTCACTGCCTGAGAGATGATGAGAGCATGTGCGTAGGTCTGGCTCAGTGCTGGCTGGAGCTCTCCCAGGAATACTAAGAACAATTCTTGATGGAACTTATACCGTGACTTTCTGCAGTGACACGGTTGTGACTGGGGATACAAGAGGCTGCTGGACAAATGACCTTTGAAAGCTGTGTATACTGCCCTTCTTCATTGTCCAGAGCATAGACTATGTCTTCTATCTGAAACCAAGAAATGTCACTAAGGTCCCAGAGGCAGTGGTTATTCCCTCTCTCTTTAAATATGCACTTCTTATAAAACTTGGCCAGACTGTCTGAATCCTTCCCAAGTCTACTAGAGCAGCTAGCAAGATGTGTGCTAAACTTGATACAGATTGGGCAAGAGCCGAGGTACACTGATGTAAAAGGCATTGAATGGGAGGGTCTGGGTAGGGCAAGGATTGCAGGTGGCTGGAGGGAGGTGGGGTCTTCTCCCACAGTGGCCAAATTTACCTTGAAGTCGGGGATTTGGTAACCTTTGCGCAGGGTGATCTGGAACATGTCCATGGAGCTGATAAAAGCTGCCAGCCTCGTCAGACTCTGCTTGCCACTCCCACCGACGCCAACCAGCAGGGCATTTCCTCGAGGGGACTCCAGGATTCGGTTGATGTGACAGCTGAAGAGGAGTAAGCAGAAGCACATCCCATAGGCCACTGTCCACAGCGAGAGAAGCATGAGGGACATAAAGGGTGGAGCCTGTCTTGGAGGCACAACTGAACTCTGGGGAACTGTCATAGCTTGTCCTCAAACTTGGTATCCTTTTCCTGCCTACCTATACTGTAATTGTCACTGTTTTACCTATTGCCAGAGGCCCCAATGAATGAGTGAGTGTCCTATAAAGGCCAGGGCAGGTCGGTAGACCTGCTAGGGTGAGTGATGAGGCTGGAGAGGGACTCAGCGTGTTTTTCTTCTTCTCCCTCATGGAACCTACTTTTGTCCCAATTCCCTCTTTCTTACCTATTTGTGACTTTGGATAAAAGCAGGATCATAAAAAAGAAGAAAAGTAGAAAATATGCTATTAGGAAAATTATCAGAGAAGGGTAGAGCTGATGAGGCAAGGCTGGAAGTATCTGTCTGTCTTAGAAGAAGGGGAACAAAGTTAAAGCAATCGGAAGAAAGTGGGGAGTCTAAGCTTGAGTCTCTGTCCTCTAATCCTCACTGGATGCCCATGGGCAAGCAATCGATATTTGCAGATGCTTAATGCCAACCTGCAAGGCACTCACTACCTTGGGTTCTGGATTCTTCTCCTCTAAAATCTTAGTGCTGCCAGTAACTATTTCCCACCCCAGCAATGGGAGAATATCGGGTTTCCTCTTGGCTTAGATCATCACCTCCAGATGAAGCCATCTTCAACCCAAGAGGCCTTCCTCAAAGGACACAGCAGCAGCCTCCTCCAGGCTGTCATGCCAACCTTCCATCAATCTCCACCAGCAGTGGATCTTATAGAAGGCACCTAACAGCTTCTTATTATACAAAATATAGAAAACACAGGAAAAAACCCCACAATTCTATTGTCTGGCAATAAATCCTATTGACATTAATTTTATGGCCTTCCAGACTAGTGTATCTGGATGTCTGTGAATATATATTTGGTTATTACATCTGAAATGTCAATGCATTTCTATGCTGCAGCTTTTAAAATTTGAGGACGGTTTATGTGTGAGCATAATGTTTTGTTTATTTGTTTCCAGTCCCGGTGATCACATTCGTGTCTCCACAATGACAAGTGGCTCTCAACCACCAAGTCATCCCCTAAACACTGAATAGAACATCTTGAGACCAGTTTTTCATTTAGCAGTAGATTGTGTTGACTTCTCTGAGCCTTTAAGCAGTCTGCTAAACCATGCCTTTGATGGTGGAACACTACCATATAGGATATCAATATTGTATTGATGATAAAAACATGACAACTTGCTTGTCTGAAATACCCTACTATTGGATACTTAGGTGGTTTCCAATATCTCCAGTTCCAAATAATGTGTTGTAACATTTTGTTTATATTTTATATCTCTAATCATTTCCTTGGGGGTGAATTTCCTAGATATAAAATTGCTGAGCCAAACAGTAAGGCAATTTTTTAATGGCTCTGGAAATTTAATGAAAAAAAGAAAAGCTCCTCAGAATGGTGGTGCCCATCTGCGCTCTTCTTAACTAAAAACAACTGACCTAATAGCTCCGCCATACTGGAGGGCAGGAGCACATTGAACTGTATTCACTGTGTTGCAGCATAAGTCAGTGCATTCTGGTGGTGGTGATCTTTGGATGAAGAGCATGAGAATTATGATTTGGGTGATGTATTTCTGGTCAAGAAGCATAGGATCCATTTGAGATTGAATTATACACACTACACTCCTGCATCCCTGCTCAATGCTTAGGATGCTACTTTTATTAAAAACAAATAAACGTGAACAATGAAGTTCTGGCTAATCTCAGTGTGGGGGTGGGGCTTGGAAGTGGCTTTGGAGGATGGGGTTTGGCATGTCAACAAACTATGCATGTATGTGAAGTTACACATTATGTCTTGTTCATGGTCAGCACCAGAAACTGTGGGTCCTCATTGCCTCATCTCTCCCGGGGAGCATATTTGCTGTTGGGAAGGAAACTCTAGCCTAAGTGTTTGCATATCAACAACCTCTTGAGCGCAGGTAGTGGCATGGACCCCATTTATGTATGTATATATTTATTATATACACACACATGTATTTGACAATTTAAAAAACTAAATATTAAAGTTTTGATTTGAATTTGGATTTCTAGGGAGTTGCATATTTTTGCGTATATGAATCATGATGTTTTTCATTTGTCCATTTTCTGTTTATGTTTTTTCAACCAAGACTCCCTTCTAAACTTGCAAGGCCCTTTTATGCACATTCTGAGTTCCCTTCCATTTCTCACTTTTACCCCTTTCGCCTTCCTTCCATGCCTTTGACCTAGAGAACTACTGGGACTGAAACCATATGTCACCGAATTCTGTGTGGTTAAGACTTGTCTGCCGAAATATCCAGGAGTTATTTATTGGCCTGCATTTACTTCTTTTATTAGTTTCCCTTTTCACTCCACTTATTTAATTGTGGAGCTTAGTGCTCTGTCATTATCAGCTAGATTTACCCTTCCCTCGCCTTCTTATTAAACTATCATTCCCACATGCCTAAAGAGTGTACATGTTCATTTTGTATCCATTAAAGAGCGAGCACGTTGAAGCTATCCAATATAGTTTTATTAAGTTGAAACAAAACCCAGTGTTTGCACTTGGTATCACGGTTAAGGCGCTGCCTGTAATTTTCCATTATGCTCTGTGCAAGAGATTGTTTTCTCTGCATCTGAATTGGTGCCTGATGAAAGGATGCCCAGCATCCACTACCTATCTTCTCATTCAGGAAAAGTGGAGACCAGAATGGACTGCTGGAGGAGAAGAGAGGCAGGCTTGGAGGAAGAATTGGGGCGCAACTGGGCTCCTGGACTACTTGGTACCCAGCTCTGTTCTTGTAGGCTGGTATTCAGCATAGCACGGGCTGGGTTACTCGATATCTAGATGGGAAATGCATCACTAGTGATGAAGTTTCTGAGTTAGAATGGGTACATCTGCAGCATTAGACTCCAGCTGGGGCTTCATTAGCAACCTCTGACAAGGGCAAGAGACTCTGAATTTAAATCACAAAATTTAAAAAGAAGATCAATATTCTAGAGGACTCCTGGGCTGAAAAACCAAGATAGTCTGTGTTAAGCCCAATACAGAATTTCTGAGAGATTAAAAACAAAAGCTAAAGATGCCCCTTAGCACAGCTGGAGGAAGCTGGTTCTTTGAAGACACATACTCTCTCTCTCTCTCTCTCTCTCTCTCTCTCTCTCTCTCTCTCTCTTTCTCTATTTCTCTCTCTCTCCCTCTCTCTCCCTGGAGGACTAATAAGACTTTTGGAGAACAAAAGCAGTTCATCTTAAGTGTGATTAATAACTACTGTGATTCTAAGAGGAGAGAAAGAACATGCTGAAAACATGCACGAGGAGGAGGAAAAACAAAGGCAAGTGAAGTTAAAGATCGAGTGTAAAGCCTCAGCAAGGGCTGAGCAGAGTCTGCTGGCCTGGTGAACCAGGGAGTCAGCGGAGGGGCTTCCAGAAAGAGAGGCCAGGATGCTTCCCAGAAGCTGTGTCGGGGTAGCTGTGTAGACATTATCTCAGCACATGTTAGATGGTGAATGGACGGGTGGATGTTAGACAAAGTGGAACATCATGAGGGATGCAGCATCTGACCAAGGAACATGAGGTGTGGACGTGGTCATAGCATTTGACCTTAGGGGGAGGTAGGTCTGGGACGGTTACAGTGATTTGCTCACATGACACGAAGAGCTTTTTGAGGAGAGAACTAGAGGTGAGAAACATGACAGGTATGGACTGCCTTTTTGGTGGGTTTTGTTGTGGACAACAGCAGAGCAATTGTGATAGAAGATAAAGAGAAGATTGGGCCAGGCAATAGCTTATTATATTCTTGACAATTGAAAATGTTTGCATGTTGATACACATGACCCAGAAATTAGTGATGGGGTAAAGTGTGAGGAGGGGAGGAATGGGGATTAATTACAGGAAGAAGGAGGGCTACCAAGGAGGTGAAAAGGGATGGGATCCCATGGCGGGTGGAGTGACTGGCCTTCAGAAGGAACAAGGAGATTCTTGAGGTGAAACGGGAAGGCTGATGGGTCTTTGTGTGGGGAGACACGAGGCAGGTGGATTCAAGTAGGCTAAGTGTGCACAGGGGCGAGTGTGAGCACTCTCTTCTAGTCACTTTTGTTATCTCAGAAAAATGAGAGATGCATTCTCCAGCTGTAGCTGAAGACAGGGCAGGACCGTCAAGAGTTTCAGAGGAGAGGACAATTGTGTATCTGCAGTTACCTCAGGAAAGTAAAGGGACTACAGTTCCCAGAGCAGAGCGGGAGAATTTCAGACCACATTCAGCATCTACCTGATTTGTCTGACCACAAATATGAAGTAACACCAGCCATCATGTTTGGGGGATTTTCTTCAACAACTGGGAGATGGATGGAATAGGAGATGGTGTGGTTTAGCTAGAGTTGTATTTGGTACCATAGACACACTGACAGGAGAGTTAGGACAGCCTGAACTGGAATAGCCATCAGTTAACCAAGAAGATATGTTAGGGAAAGGGATATGGGAGTATGATAAAGCATCCGGTCCATAAATGGAAGTTTTGATGGAGTTGAAGAATAGCCGGATCTTGGTAGGCTGGTAGAAGGGAAAAATGGACAGGTGGTCACAAAGATGCTTGTACTCCAGACTCTGGAAGTGAGTTCATCACCCATAGTAGACGTGGTGGAGAAGAGTATATATTCGAGGGTCTGGGCATGTAACCAAGGTCACAGGAGTCAAAGATGCCAGGGAACAGAAAGATCAGGGCTAAGAGTCAGGAATAAGTCAAGTCATGGTAAGGAGAAGTCGCCCAGGTGCTAAATGATGGGAGGTGACCAGACATCAGCAGACATGGACAAGGAGAAAGGAGGAATGTGAGAATAGAGAGCCTGTGCTTCAGAATGACTGGGTCTTCCGAAGGTCAGGAAGAGAAATGGTGGGGATGGGGGTGGCTGTAGAGATGGCTCTTGGTTGAGAGTACTTACTACTTTTCCAGAGGCCCTGAATTTGGTTTCCAGAACCCGCTTGGTGGCTCACAACCACTTGTAACCCCAGTTCAAGGGATCTGATGTCCTCTTCTAGCCCCTACAGGTACTAGGTCTGTATGTAGTATACATACATACATACATACATACAACACACTTATATACATGAAACATAAAAACAAACACATCCTTTAAAAGGGAGAAAAGGTTTAAATGTGCCATTGTGGTGAGGGTGAGGATAAGGAGCCCGTCCCTCTCTGAGCTCTGGGGATCATGGGATGGTTGGGGAAGGAAAACAGCTTCATGTTGACTCAGGGGCCAGCCATGCTTCAGTGAGAATTTAGCAGTGATAACCCTGGGAACCTTGGGCAGGGTGGAAGGATACTAGAAGGCACCAAGAGTGTTAAGTAGCACAAAGACTGGACAATATAAGGGTTCGATGTGGGGTACACTGTGTGAGTGTGAGTTATCTGGGTGTGCTGGTGACTATTGCAGTGACTCACTAGGTAGTATGAGCATGCATAGTGGTATTTAAGTTTGGAAATACATGTGTACTTGGAAAAGGTGAGTGTGTGTGTGTGTGCACATGTGTGCATGTGTGTGCATAGGTAGGGGTCCTGTTGCCTCTTTTATGATCTCAAATCTCTTGGTGTTGCTGTGATTATGGAAAGGTACGGTAAATGTGAATGCAGAAATAAATCCAATTCTGCCAAAGCTGAGCTTTTGACCCTCACTGAGGGATAACAGGGGCTGACTTCTGGCTTGATGGAATTGTTATGTATAGAGTTGGAGAATCTGATCAAAATACATTGCAAGAAGTTCTCAAAGAACTAATTTAAAAACTCTAGGAAAAGAGAATGAGACCCCTGGCCCTGGGAAGGAGAAGCCACCGAGACAACGCAAGGAAGAGATGCTCACACGTGGCGCATGGCGTCCTCAAAGAGAACCAGGTCCATCACAGCATTCACATCATTGTGGCTCTCCAGAGCTTCCACCAGAGTCTGGCTCAGGAGTTCCCATGATTGCACGGGCATGTATTTGGGCTCACCAATGCCATTTGCAAAGTGACAATACATGTTCAGGCTTTGCGTCTGCCGCAGCGTCTCTTCAATATCCTGGTGAGAAGACACAGGGGTGAGACTTTTGTTGATTCTTGTCTGGTACCACATATGGTGGAGACACCAGCCTGACTGCTCTTTCTACATGTTACATGAAAAGTGAGCCCCAGAACCACTTCTAACACTTCCTCTTTGGCACTTCCCTAAGGGGTGGGCTTTTACTCTGGATTTGCTAAATCCAGGAACTCATGAACTTTGTTTGTTAATCCTTACAGAATAAGGGTGGGAAGTGGAAAATGGGAAGAATCCATCTTTAGAGCACTGTAGGAATATTTTTGTTTTCAAAAGAGTGGATGAGGACACGGGTGGATTTCTCTAGACAGGACTTCCTTTGGCAACGTTGGATACAAGGGATCACTGCCCAATGGCCTCACTTACTCTACGTCCATTTCAATGGTTCTTATTTCCTAGCCTACTGCATGGTCATAAAGCATGTTTCCTGTCTCCTGTGAGGTTGGCTCCACCCATAGAGAGGACTTGGTTTCTGAAGAATATTCTAGTAGCTCCTATCCTTAGCCTGCTGGTTTATATATAAGGTTGCTCATAATATTAAAACATTTAGAGTGGAAGGCACTATTTACAAAACTTTCGTAAGGATTCTGTCTTACCATTTGTCAAATCTTGCCACAGGACAAACATTGCCATGTCGCATAATGACTAGTACAATTTGATTAATTAAGCAGATACAACTCTTCATTTCTTCACTATAAACATATTCTCTAAGCATTTTGGAGGCTGCTATTGTTAGTTTACATTGGGGGACACAATAGCATTCTATTTGCTTTTCAAAATCTAGATACCTAAGACTTCCTGTGCAAAGAAATGTTATAGAAGTGATGTGCCCCAGGAAGGCTTTCTAAAATTCAGACAAGGAAATCCTTATGGGAAACAGATAACCAATAGTCACAGCAGTGTTAGCCTTATAAACTCCCTGGGCAAGATCCACCAAACCCAATGGAGGGAAATGTGAGCAGGCAAACCACACACCGAGAAACCAGGCCTGCTGTCTGAGCCTAAGAGAAAGAGCCAGAAGATTGACTATCAGATCCATCCTGACTTTTGAGGGTCTTTTCAGGGCCATAGAAAACCCTAACCTATTCTAGCCTTGTTGATTGTAACAACAATTGCTTAGACATCTGGATAGGTTGAATGAAATGGAAAGAATTACTTCTTCTAGTTTAAGAAGACGAAATAGGAGACTGTCCTGGCTAGTTTTGTTCTTTTAAAGATTTTTTTTTAAGATTTATTTATTTTTCATGTGTAGTGTTCTATCAGTATGTCTGCCTGCAAACCAGAAGAGGGCACTACATCTCATTATAGAAGGTTGTGAGCCACCATGTGGTTGCTGGGAACTGAATTCAGGACCTCTGCAAGAGTAGTCAGTGCTCTTAACCTCTGAGCCATCTCTCTAGACCATGTGCTGGCTAGTTTTATGTCACCTTGACACAAGCTAGAGTCATCAGAGAGAAGAGAGCCTTAGTTGAGAAAATGCCTCCATAAGAGCAGATTATAGGCAAGCCAGTAGGGGATTTTCTTAATTAGTGATTGATGTGGGAGGGCCAGGCCATTGTGGGTGGGGCCACTCCTGGACTGGTGGTTCTGGGTTCTGTAATAAAGCAGACTGAGCAAACTATGGGGAGCAAGTCAGTAAGCAACACCCCTCCATGGCCTTTGCATCAGCTCCTGCCTCCAAGTTCTTGCCCTGCTTGAGTTCCTGCTCTCACTGCTTTTGATGATTAATTATTACATGAAACTCTGAATTAAGTAAACCCTTTCTTTCCCAAGTTGCTTCTGGTCATGGTGTTTCATCACAGTAATAGTTTCCCTAACAAAGACAGCTCTGGAGAAATGGCTCAGTGGTTAAGAACACTGGATGCCCTTCAAGAGGATTCAGGTTTGATTCCAAGCACCTACATGGAGGCTCATAACCATCTCCAGTTCCAGCAGATCCAATGCCCTCTTTCAGCCTTCAAAGGGCACTGGGCATGTACATGATACACAGACATAGGTGCAGGCAGAACACTCATACACATAAAATAAAAATAAATAAGAAAGCAGAGGAAAGGCATACAGCAACATCTTGGTCCATCATGAGAACAAGCTAACATTCCTGGTTGATTCTGATGGGTACCAATTTACACTAAGGATCTATCCGGAGAGAAAGGAAGGTGCAGTTTTGAAAAGCCTCATCTACAAAGATCCTTTGATGAACAGAACAAGTCTCCAGATTAATGATCAGAGCTGTGTTGTGTAGAAGGGAGAGCGGATGCCCTTCCTCCAATATGGAGAACCTAAACATATTCAATAGTGACACTGTGTCAGCCTGAGCTACAAGGCAGGTTTTAACAGAAGGGCTGAATCGCTTTGTGATGAATTTGGTAACTTTGTTACTGATCCCAGTGCTAGGATACTGACAGACAAGGGGCTTCAGCTGTCTTCACAGGCATTCTGCAATAATGGCTGTGTGAACTAGTTTGGTCTCTGATCAAATGATGTGCGCTTTTCATTCAAACACACACAAGGAGCTCTACTTCAAGCACTGAGTCTTATGACTTTAAAGTCCTGGCTCAGACCAGCTCATGAAGACAAGGCTTGCTTGCAAATTTAACTATAAGTACACAAATTGGCTAACTCTGCAGTGCTCAGAATGGGGCATCTGAGATGTGAGAGATCTGGACGGCAGGCTCTATGAAATTGATGAAGGAAATGGAAGTGAGGGTGTTTATCAGCCAGACAGCCGGCTGAAAATAAGCTACTTAACAGTTCCTCTCAGTACCTAGAAGTTGGCCATTTGGACTGGGATAGCTTATGGCATCCTCAGAGGGCCACACAGGGTCTTACCAGGAGGAAATACGGAGCCGACACAGAGTGAGTGTTGCAGTGTAGATTGGGTTGCTCCCCAAAGGTTTACATGTTGACAGCTGGATCCCTAGTTGGCTATGTGATGATGCACACTGGGTTCTTTAAAAGGTGGGGCCAGATGGAAGGTGATTAGGTCATTGGGACACTGCTCTCTGCAGCTAATGATTCTAATCTTGGGCAATGCGCTGTCAGTTTTTCCAAGAGTGTGTTATTATTGAAAAGTGAGCCTAATTCATTGACCCCATCCGCTTTCAGCATGCTGTCCCTTCTACCTCTGCACCTGCTATTACCACGAGTCCCTTCACAGAGGCCGAACCATGGGGCCACTGCATCTTGGACTTTCAGCTTCTAGACCTGTGCTGCAAATACATCCAAGTCTAATTTGCCCAGCCTATGGTATTTTGTTAAATAATAATTCATTGAGTATAGAGAGAGCATAGTGCAATGCAGATGGGGTTTGGTTATTTTTAATTCAGAAGAGGACAGAAAACAGGCAGCTCTGCTTGAAAGTGCCATGTAGTTGTGGGTCATTTCGACACTGAGAATGCCAGTAATCCGGTGAAAGTCAGAACTTTCCAAGTCACATTCTGTGTTCTAGTCCTTTTGTGAGTTAGGAGTTCTTGACAAAGGCAAGTTAGGGTGCAACGAATTTGCAAAATGGTTGCAAAATAGGATGATTCCAGATTTCTGGGTCTAAGTGTTAAATGAGATGAGAGAGAGAGAGAGAGAGAGAGAGAGAGAGAGAGAGAGGGAGGGAGGGAGGGAGGAAGGGAGGGAGGGAGGGAGAGAGGTGTCACATGAAGCCCTCTCTACTCCTTCCATTAAGGCTCCTTTCCAACTGTTTAGAAGGGCACAGCTTGATGATCATAGTCACAAAACTATGGCACAGTAGAAAAGGGGGACACGTGGTGGCACATACTTGTGATCTCACCTGTCAGGAGGTGGAGGCAGAAGAATTGAGAGTTCAAGGCTAGCCTGGGTTTCATAGTGACTTGGATACATAGTGAATTCAAGAACTTTTCAGCTGTATAGCAAAACCCTCTTTCACAGTAAAGGAAGTGGGAGGGGAGGGAGAAGGGGAAGGAGAAGGGGAGGAGGGGGAGTTAGATCATCAGTCGTTCTTCTCTCTGATTTCTGGACGGGGAACCACATTAAGTCATTAATGTAAAACATTAGTGTCCAAAATCATTCTAAATGCTTTAGAATTGCTCAACGTTTCCAGTTACTAACACTTTTAAAATGGCAACCATGGGAGAGATGAGAGCTCACAGTCTCAGGATGCTGAACACCATCAGAGATATGAACCTGGGGAGCAAGAAGGGGCCTCGACATCATATGTACCTGAGGACCAGATGTTCTCTAGGGAGCCTTTCAGAGTGAGATCTGTGGATAAACTACGCCTTGCCCTCCACTTTTTGACTGAGCAAAATCATGATTTTTTTTTTTAGCCCATTCTCTGGCTTTCCCGAACTTAGTAGACTAGATTAATTTGGCTGATCATCTGCATGGCCATCATTCTGTTGACTTTTTAAATAAAAAACACCACAGACAATACTTACGCCAAAATTTTTCTTGAGGAAATCTGTTTGGATTTTGTCAAAAAGTTCGAAATCCTTTTCTTCTACCATCTTATCCCGATAAACCCGATTTGATTCATGCAGATAGAGCTTTACTAGGTCCTGGGTGGACGTCACACATTCCACGGAGGAGAAGAGAATGCCCTTCCAGGAGATCAGACAACAGACAATGTGAACAACAGCACCTGAAAAGAACTTTCTAGAGCAGTGCTTCTCAACCTTCCTAATGCTGTGACCCTTTAGTACTGTTGTGCCGACCCTGAAGCATAAAATTATTTCATTGCTACTTCATAACTGTGATTTTGCTACTGTTATGACTCATAATGTAAACTGTTTTTGGACATAGAGGTTTACCAAAGAAGTCATGGTCCACAGGTTGAGAATCACTGCTCTGGAGCATTTTGTCCAACCTGGGATAGCGTCTATCTCTCTAAAGGGTACGTTGCAATGCGGTGGACACTCGGGATGCTCGGAAGGAGCTTGGGGGGAAAGACATGTTATATTTCAGTCCTACGTGCTTCATTTTGCAAACTGATTTTGGCAAGGACTGACTGCATAAAGTCAGAATAATGACAGATGACAGGATGGGAAGAGCTGGCCTTGCAGGTCAGCAACCCACGTGTTCATCTCGATTGGGTTCCCTTCTTAGGTGTTATAGAGATGTGTTGGTTCTTCAAGCCTCTGACACCTCTCTTTGCTATTGTTAGCCAACACATGAACGTCTGCTTTCAATAAAAAGAAAATGGAGGCAGAATGAACAACAGCAACAGGTATTCAATTAATTAATTAATCTCATCACCTTGTTCGCTCTTATTTGCTTTCTTGTCCTGGAGGACATGGGGCCACCTAATGGTTCCTTGTTAGTCTTACGAGAATACCCAGACTCATCTACACAACACAAACACTAGGTCATAACATTGCTACAATCCACCCCTTCATCATCATCCTCATCATCACTTCCTGTGCTGCCGACTTTACACTTTTGATTTTGATTTTGTTTTTCTGATCCTGAACACTTTTTGTTTATTTCCTATGCTTGTCTTTCATGATTCCATTCCTTAATGCCTTTGTTGATGACGTCTGAGGTGTCCCTGTTCAACAGCACTCTCTGATACACCCAACACGGTTGTTTCTGTATAACTCTCCATATAGAGGCATTATTTCCTCAGATTATTTCTCTCCAAGTTTGGTTATTGCAGCTCCCGACAACACTCAGAGGGAAGCAGACGTCTTTCATTGTGATTACAGTGGATTTTTGTCATTATACCAACAGTGTCTATAATGCTGTTTGACATAGATTTGCAACAGATGCTACCTTTGAAAGATTTATTTAAAAATTATATGTATGTGTATATGGACATAACTGTACTTGCCCACGGTCCAGAGACACCAGATCCCCTGAATCTGGGGTTATGGGAGGCTATGAGCTACCTGACATGGGTGCTGGGATCTGAACTCTGGAGCAATACATACTTTTAACCACTGAGGCATCTCTCTAGCCTCCTGAAGCAAATTATCGTTGAAACGAGAGCGGGCTAGCATTGACTCTTCCACAAATGTGGCATAACCACAACCTTCATCAAGATTGCAGTTTTAGCAATGATTGACTGACTGGTCTTAGATCAACCCACTAAGATCAACAAGGAAAGACACATAAGTCATTTTAAAGCAGAGAGAGGGAGGACTAAGATAGTGAAGACTGGAAGGGTCAGATACTAGAGAGATGAGCCAAAGAACTAACATTTCCTCTTCCTCTTGAGACTCTTATCAAGTCACAAATGATGGATAGAAGTTAGGAAAAGGAAAAGACAGAGACACGGGGGAGCTAAGCTGCTGCATGATCTTGTCTTGTCTCATGGAGTGGGAAGGATGAAAACCAGGGGCAAGGACTACTAAGGAGGAGGACCACGCTTCACACTCACAGGGAGGCTCCCAGAGGGTTGTCAGGCTCACAGGGATGGAAACCCAGCAGCAGTCACCACAGGCTTCATAGCTGCTCAGACAAGCAGAAGAGCATAACCTCCAAAGGCAGACATCATTGTTTAATCCTCCAATTATCTGCACATGGGAAAACCAATCAGAACTGCATAACAAACCAAAACTATGGGGAACAGCAGGGCCAGGTAAAACTAAGAGAACCCAGGAGAAAATAAAGAGGACCCCAGTTCATAGACAGTCTAGATATCGGACTGAACAAACACAGACTTTCACAAAACTGTGACGGATAGGACATTCACTAGACGAATAGTGAAAAAACTGTCTATCTTGAAAGAGGGAGAAAGAAAACAACAGAAACATACAAAAGCTCCACAGAATCCAAGAAGGCGGAGAGAGGAAACAGAATGGAGGATACACAAACAATCAGTACAGGTATGTAGGCCCATATTTCTATGTGGTGTGGCAGCCAGGCTCTGAAGCCATAGGCCCTACCTGAGGTGGTCACATAGCCCTGCAGACAGGCTGTCACTGCCCTAACAAAAGGTCAGGATGTTGTGGCTCCTTTCTTTGTAATTTGGAGGATGCCTGATAGAGATGCTAATGCAAACCTATGTGACAACTAGCATACACAGCAGACAGGTAGATGTGGACGTGACAAAACACCATTCACCTGGTTACCTAGGAGACAGAATGTTGGTGTATTTCCCGCTCAGTTTATGTGTTGGTATAAAAGCTGTTTGGAGAATAAAGGAGGAAAATTCTTCAGGATGTGAACTCAGGACTTCATGAGGGACCACTGAGAATATCCTTCCCAATAAAGCCATGTGAGTTGTGTCTTTATTCCCCGAGCCTCCACGCCAGACCAGAGAGAGAGTTTATGTTGGGTCTGGTCGAGAGAAATAGTTTATGGTCCGGGCTAGCTCCAGACACCACACAGGAAGACCGGATCTCAGACGCGTTATAAGGTCTCACAGCATGAGCAGACGAACAGTATCACAGAAAAGCACAACTGCCAGGCTTGACTTCCAAAAGCCTCGTATCCTCAAACATAAGGATGTAGAAAATCTGGGCCTAAGGAAAAGTCCTTGAGAAACTAGACATCAAAGTACCAAACAATCCCATTAAAAATAGGGTACAGATCTAAGCAGAAAATTCTCAACAGAAAAATCTCAAGTGCCCAAAAGACATTTAAAGAATTGCTCAACATCCTTAGTTATCAGGGAAATACAAATCAAAATGACTCTGAGATACAATCTTACACCAGTCAGAATGGCTAAGATCAAAAACACTGATGATTGCTTATGCTGGAGAGGGTGTGGAGCAAGGGGAACACTCCTCCATTGCTGGTGGAAGTGCAAACTTGTACAGTCACTTTGGGAATCAGTTTGGTGGTTTCTCAGAAAACTGGGAAATAATCTACATCAAGACCCAGCGATACCAATCTTAGGCATATACCTAAAGGATGCTCAATCATACCACAAGGACACTTGCTCAATCATATTTATATCAGCATTATTTATAGTAACCAAGACTTGGAAACAACCTAGATGCCCCTCAGCTGAATAATGAAATAGAAAATGTGGTACATTTACACAATGGAGTATTACTCAGTGG
>JAQHUG010000025.1:5487048-5524371 GCA_028555095.1 Dicrostonyx torquatus | reverse complement strand
AAAAGAAAAAGAAAATTGGATTTAATAAAAGAAAATGGATGTCTTTCCTAACTATGGGTTCTCCATCCATGGGTTCAGCAAACCTTGGATAGCAAATATTCAGAAAAGATTATGTCTGCTTGTGCTGACTGATGTATTGATAAAACTATACCCAACATCTGAGAATGAATTTCTCAAAAGTGCATGTGGATTGAATTGTGGGAAACACAGAAAATTTCAATGAATTTCCAAGGAATAAATCAATGAAATTAGGTAGTTATCATTGAAAGAAATAAAAAAAAACCTTCTAAATGTTTGAAGACAAACGCTGCACTGAAGATTAGAAACCTTGCAACATGGGGAAGCCTGCCTGTTGCTAACATCGTCAGTGGCAAATTTTATAAGCCTAAAGTGAACCCTACAGAAAAATCAAGAAGACAGGGACCGAGGTAAGAAGCCATGTCAAGAAGTGAGAAGATAAACTACAGGAATCCCACACCCAAGTTAAACAGGAAGGCAACAAATAGAAGAACAAATATTAGTAAAATACATTTAAAAACAACAAACATCAGCACAAAACAGTCAGTAAAGTCAAATGTTGGTATTTCTTTCCCTCTAGAAAGACAGACAGATGAAAAAAACAAACAAACCCCAAAGGACTAGCAGTTGATAATCCCTCTGCAGAAGTGACAGAAGAGAAGGAATGCCACATGTAACTGATACTCAGAATGACAGATAGAGGACACAAGGTCAGATGCAAGGTCAGACACAAGGTCTGTGGCCACAGAGCCTTTGGAGATGCTATAGATGTTAAAGCCTTCTGTGTAGGTGGGCCTCCAGCTGCCGGCCAAAGTCTGGGGGAAAAAGACAGTTTCTTGGGAGAACCAGACTTCTGCCTGCAGAAAGCCTTCAAAGATACCAGGAAATTTTGGCTTACTAAGTTGTTACGTGATACTGTGGCAAATGTGTGATACAAAATGCAGTAGTGCTGTGCGTATAAAACAGATGGAATTCACAATCTCAACCTTCTGCAGAGAAAACGCTAGGTGGCTGTCCACACGCGAGGAAAGCACATCTCCCAGAAGTGGAACCAAAAGGGGAAAAAAAATCCAAAGTATTTTATTTAGATTTTATAACCTGAGGTTGGCAAGAAAGGAGATTTAGTGCTGCAGAGGTAGAAGTGAAGCAGGTTAGCAGAAAAACAACAAAAGGATGTAGGGAGAAACCACATTCCCAGGAATGCGGAGTTAACTTATGATCCAAAAGTAATTAATATATTTTAGCACAGTATCAGACTAGGGAAGAAAAAAGGTTTTGATTATTCAAGCAGAAAAGCAGATTTGTTAAGTTCCTGTGCTCAGTTGTGAGTGAAACTCTTAATAAGCTATGAAAAATCTTCCCACAGCAACGAGCACCCTCAGAAACCTATGGGAAGCATTGTACCAGTGAGCAGTTAAACCGTTTCGCTCTGAAAAATGGTGACTGTGGAAAGAGTCTGCCCTCACACTCCTCTTCAAAACTACTGGAAGTTGGAGCCAACAAAATACCACAAGAAAAAGAAATAAAAAATTAAACATTGGAAGGAAATGGAAATGTTACTTCTTTTGAGACAGGGTTTCGTTGTATTGTTCAACCTGGTAGGTAGATCATGCTGATCTCAGGCTCATAGCCAGCCTGGTTTTCTGTGTCTATAATGCTAGAATTGAAGGCCTGTGACATCTGCCCTGCCTTAAATGTTACTTTTAAATCCAACAACAGGACTAAAGAAATAAACAACAAAAGAAACATTGGATGAATTAGTAATAGTGACTTAAATTTTATTGTTACAAAGTTGGGATCTAGGTCCAAGCAAAGTCCAATAATTTTGAGGACTAGAAGAGAAGGAAAGATTGAAGGAAAAAGGGAGCTGTAGGGGTGCTGGAGAATTTTATTTTAGTTCTTGAGCAAGGTGTAATTTCAAGTGTGGTCACTTGTGATAATTAACTAAGCCATTTACTTGAGTCCTGTGTGCTATACTTTAATAAGATTAAATTAATAGAATATAAAAAAATTTAAAAGAAAGAGAATAAATGAGAGTAAGTTCTTGTGGCCCTAGCCTGGGCCTCTTTTTCCTCATTAACTCTCCTAGGCATTTATTATCCATAAATACAATGTGGAGGGAGGGATAATGTGCCACCGAGGAGTCTTACCTTCTGGGGTTTTGCACTTGACCATGAGGAGAATTATCTCCTGACCTTTGCAGTTCCTGTTACAGCCACCCAGAGTTGCACTGACTAGCAGTGAAGTACTCAGCAACTGTGGACATGTCTGGTGCAAACTGTGCACTGTCTTAATTTGCTCTGTGTGGGCCTGAGAGGGGAAAATCGGTTCATGATTTCTGCTACCAGGCACCACTAAATTCTACTGTGATTTGGAGGGAGGGAAGTTCATGCAGAGCTTGAAATGAGCTGGGTTCTATATGAAGGATATGTTTTCTACTGACTGTTCAATTTGCCCCCTAATTTCTTTCATTAGGCCTTCAGATAAACTGTTGAGGAATGAAGAAAACAGGAGGCAGAGGTCAAGTTCTGAACTGGAAGCTGTCCCTTGGCATGGTTGGTGGGGCATGGGCAGAGGTGTGTAGCTGGAGTTGAAGGGAGGCAGCATTCCATTGGGGGTGTACTCTCCATTGCTATGGCACCTTGCTGACAGCTGACAGGCTGCCAAGAGGCCAGGCTGAGATACAGAGCCCAAGGAGTTGCCACTCAGGTTTCTTGAGTTAGGCCAAGACAAGCCAGAAGAGACTCGTTTTTTTCATTCTGGCTTTCCTACTCTTTCTGGTTCTTCCTTGACACTGTATGCATTACACAAAACAGGATTAGAATAAAATACCCTTTTCTTGAAGCCATTTTGTGGCTCTAAATTACCTACACAGGAGGGGTGAGTATTTTAGCTGGGACCTCACATGCTACAAATTACCAGTTCTGTGATTATGTTTAAGGACCCTCACAACTGTGTCATTTTTAGATTGAAATAGATGCATCCATGTGGACCCACAGGGCACTGGTTCCAGGACTTCCTTGAGCATCATAATCCACAGACACTCCAGTATCGCTATAAAATACAATACAATACAAGCATATAGCCTGTGCAGATTCTTCTGTATACCTGCAATCACCTCTAAATTATGTACAACCTCTAATGAAGCTGATAAGGTAAACGGTTTATTTATTCTACTATTAGTGAAATAGTGACCAGAAAACAACAACAACAACTGGTTCTATACAGATTCAAGTCTTCAAAGTATTTCCAATCCACAGTTGGTTGAATCCAGCTCTGTGGAACTCAAGGTTAAAGAAGGCTGACTGTATCAGTGTTTTACTTCCTATGGTTGTTGAGAGGATTAGATGAATTAATGGGTGTAAAAGCTTAGTGCTGTGCTCAGCAAATAAAAACTAAAGCCGAACGTTTCACAAGGGCCTCTTCAGGTTCTCAGACTATCTTGTAGCCTCATCTCTTACCGCTCCACTACCTGCCACCACTGCTCCCACCCAGCTGACCTAGGCTGACACCACCTCGTGCTTTCTGACTCCCTGAGTATTTACATCTCAGAAGTTAATGCTGGCCAGTAACTTCTCCAAGTCTCTACTGAGTAGAGGCGATAGTGTCTGTCTTAGGGTTTTGATCATTGTGGTAAAACTCCATATGGAAAGAAACTTGGGGAGGAAAGGGTTTATCTCATCGTATAGCTTTCCCGAGGGAGTCAGGACAGGGACTCAAGTTAGAAGCCAGGAACAAATAAGGAGGCCATGGAGGAGTGCCGCTGCCTGTTTAGTCTACTCTCTTATTCCAACCAAGGAGCATCTGACCAGAGACTGCACAGCCTGCCTTGGCCTGGGCCTCCCACATCAATTATAAATCAAGAAAATGCCTTCCAGACTTGAACACAGGTGAATTTATGGAGGAATTTTCTCAACTAAAGAGTCCCTCTTCCCATATACATCTAGTTTTGTGTCCGTTTGATAAAAACCAACCAAAGTAACATCCTTTGCAAAGTATTGAGGTGAGAAGTCAGTTTTAAGATTTCTAGATGACAAGACAAATGTCTAGGCAGGAGCCAAAGCAAGGATGCTTCTGGTCAGGGGTGGTTGACCAGTTCTCCTTTGGCACTGCCACTAAAGAACAATGTGAATTTGACCAAACATTTGTACCTCTTGCTTTTCATTTAGGAAATGCAGACAGCGATACCCAGACTCCATCACATTTCAGTGAATTTAAACATGGGTCTATGATATGAGTAATCTCTCTTTCAAATAATGCTCAAAGCATAGAGCTAATTATGAGTAAGCACAGATTTTTCCATGCACCAGGAGCCTCAGCACCGTAAGTTTTACAGGGTAGTAGGGTTTTTTGCTTTTGTTATAGGATCTAACTATATATCTAGTCTGACGTCTAGCTGACTGTGACATGAGGATCTCAAGTTGAAGACCAGACTAGGCTATATCTGAAACAAATTTGTTCTGGAAGTGAATCTGGACTTTGTAGGACTGAGGCAGTATCAGGAGATGGTGAATGACATTTTAGGAATGTTGTAACAGGACTTCTAACTTTAGTTTGGGAGACATTTCTTTTCAACATAAAAACAGTGAGTATAAGCAATCAAGGGGTTTAAGCAATTACTCTTCTTTCCCCCTTCTTCCTTTTTCTTTTTGTCTTCTTTCCCTTCTCCTCCTCTTATGGCTTCTTTTCATTCTCTCTTCTCTTTCTACTTTCTTGTCCATCTTTTCCCTTATTCTTCCCAGTACACTAGAATACTAATGCCTCATTGTCTCCCTGATGCTAACTTTGGAAGAAAAGAACCAACTTAGAAATGGGCTGTCTTTGCTGAAAAATAGTTTAGCTTTAAAATAAAACTTTGCTTCGTTGACATCTTCCTCATGGAGCCCATGCCATTCTTTACCTATTTATGATCACAACTCCATACAACTTGCATCTTTGTTGAGATGGATTTGCCATTCACCATCTATTTCATTAAGAGCAGGAGCCGATGGATCATCTTCAGGCTTTCATAGTCTCTCACAAACTTACCTGGAAGATACTGGCAAAATCTCTGAGATTGAAGATGTAGTGGAATTTGATTGCTGTGGGCAGGAACGTGGTGGCAATTTTCTGGTGGAAGGTGACAGCTAGGTTGATCAGAGGAGGGATGGATTTCTGCAGGGTGGTGGGAAAGTTCCCATACTTCAGGTGATGGGTCAGGATTGTGCTATAAATGGAGGAGAGGGCATCAGCCCCCGGGAAGGAGAGGACGAACACACTGAAATGACGCTGCAGAAGGACACAAGGAACATAGGACAGGCATGAGTTGGACATCATTTAATACCCAGTGAAGATCACTGCTCTGGACTGGGGTCAGTAATCAAAGATTCTGTATCTGAACTTAGGTTGAACCCAAAGTGACTGGAAGACTAAAGGCATCAAAGCTTTGACCAAAGATACTACATGGGATAGTGGGAAAAGAATCTGAATCTGAGTTGGCACTGTGTCTATATGCCCTTGAGAAGGTAATTCCATCTACCAGAAGTCTTATATTAAGAATGAGGGAGTTGAACCATGTGAACTCTGGGAACTCTTTGATCTTGCCACACTGAGTCTAGGGGCTCTTATCCTAGAAATGCAAGTTGGTTTGCCCCTTTGGTAGGATGGGCAGAGGAAAGGCCAGTTACCACTGATAGTCAAAGGCCATCAGCCCTGATAAACAGCATTCGGACTCAGAAGCAACACCCATGCTTGACTCCTTTCATACCTGAAGCCTTGGGTTGATGGTAAAGCTGCCTGCAGTGGGGTTCATACAGGAGATGTACTGTACATTCATGATCTCCTTTAGGGACAGCTTGTTCCGATCATACCTGAAATAGATGCCTCCAGTGAGCCACCTTTGGTGGTATCTAGCTGTAACTCAGACACTCAGGAGGCAGGAAGCCATGAGTATGAGGGCAGGCTGGGTCACGTAGTGGTTTTTTCTTTCTCTCTCTAAACAAAACAAGCAAAAGCAAACTTATAGTGAGAGTTCTATGTGGGTGTGAGGCAGGTAGCACTTCCTCAGAGTGAAGTAGGACAAGTCCCATGATTCATATGCTTGGGTTATGTCTTACTTATTTTTCCTGCTGTGATAAGTACCACAATCAAGGAAACTTCTAAGAGACAGTGTTTAACTTGACGGATGGTTTCAGAGGGTGAGAGTATCATAGCAGAGAGAAGGAACAGCTGAGAGTTCACATCTTAATCCACCAGAGGCAGCAAGAACGCATGGGGAATTGCATGTGTCTTTTGAATCTTCAATGTCTGCCCCGCAAGACACACCTTCTCCAATAAAAGCCACACCCCCTAATCTTTCCCCTAAACAGATCCACCAAACTGGGGACCAAACATAGGAACCTATGCGCGGCCATTCTCATTCAAACCATCATAGGTGTTTAAATAAAAAAAGCAGAAGCCTATATTTACTGAGAGACTAAGAAGAAACAATAACCCAAGAGAACATTAAGAGAAATCCAGTATCTATGGAAATAGCCCAGGAGGCAAGCCCAGAAGAGGACTGATAGGCAAGAAGACAGTCAGGGGGATGTGGCAGCCCAGAAAGCAATGGAAGTCAGCGCTCCTCCATTAGCAATGTAGAGAGAAGAAAGACCTCTCCCTGACAGGGTCCCTCCTATTCCACAGCAAAAATAGGAGGTTTCCGGAACAGTACAGAAATTGGGTGGAGGGGTGCAGAAATCAAAGACAAATGCATTCAAGAGTGAGTTGGAAGCTGAGCTGGAAGCAAGAACAGATGGGGAAATTTAGTTACGCACAGAAGAAGAGATGGGGACAGCTAGTGTAGACTTCAGGAGCAGAAGACGATGGAACCAATACACAGGGGATATGCTTTAGGGAAGATGTCATGAGAGCGTGGAAGGCAGTGAGCAAGGGTCTACAGAAGCGAGGATGGACATGGCACGGATTCCTCAGAAAACCCAAGTCATCAGCTGTGTTACACTGGGAATCGAGGGGAGAGGAGAGGCTCTGAAACAGGTATTTCAGAGACAGTACACACCAAGAAAGGAATCAAGAGGGCAGACTCTGTTTCTACTGCCCACTTAGGATGTGCGACTATGAAGCAAAGTTAAACAGCTTAGCTTTAGTCTATGTTTCCTAGAGTGCTTGGTAGTTCAAGTCCCAATGTGGGGACAGAGGGCAAGGTGCTAATGGCATTTGACAGAGATTTTAGGAAGGACTGAGAAGCACATCATCATTGTGGTTCCTCTCTTACCTCTCTCTCTCTCTCTCTCTCTCTCTCTCTCTCTCTCTCTCTCTCTCTCTCTCTCTCTCTCTCTCTCTCCCCTCTCCCCCATCTCCCTTTACAGAAGGAGGAAGGAAGACAGACCTGTTTCAGATCACTTACCTTTTCCTGGCCAGTGTAGACTGGCTGCCACTACAAACGAGGATGTTGTGAGAGAAACTAGGAGACTCTGCATTGCTCTGAAGACGTCAAGCCCAACTAGGTCAGCTGAGAGTGTGTCTGCTATCTTCAGAGCACCCCTGTGGGGGGCCACAGTGGAGGCAAGTGGGGAGTCCAGCTCTGCAGCTAGATGACGTCTCAGAGAATGCAATCTGAGATAGTGTTTTCTTTTTAAAATTGCCTACCATAGGTCTATATTTGAAAAATAGCAATGGTGTGTCTAGTGCAGTTTGGTGTTTCCATATGCTTGTATAGCACACAGCCAATGAAATGCCAAATTCCCTTTCCATCATCTGACCGCTCTTCCAACACATCCCACCTTCCCAGTCTCTGGAGGTCATGGCAATGAGTCCTGTAAAACCGTAGCTTCCTTCTTGGGCAAGAGCTCAGTACTCCTTTGCCCTGAAAACTCTGCTCTGAGGGAGCACGGCAAAGAACCATAGAAACCCCAAGGAATGGGGTTTACCCTGGGCTCCTCCTCTTGTGGCAATGGAGTTGAATGAAGTTTGTCACTGTGACCCCTAGTGAGCTGAGCAACCTGAAACCCTTCTGCAGGGACACTTACCAGTGGCCATAGTCTAGGTGCTGCCTGATGACAGTGTGGGGCTGTACTGTCCCATAAGCATCCACCTCAGGCATGTTCATATCGTCGATGAAATAGATGAGCTTCCTGTTGCCCGGAGGGCCGTAATTCCTGCCAGCTTTCTTTTCTAGAGGTTTCTCCAAGACAGCTGAGGAGAGATCCGGGTAGTTAGGGAAGGAAGTTTGAACCTTAGAAGTGAGCGCTGAGGCGGCACATGTCCAGGACAAGCTGAGGGACACCCTCATGGATGCACAAGCTGAGGGACACCCTCATGAATGCACAAAGAGCGACTCTCATACTGTTAGATTAGTTACTCCAAGGGAGCAGAAGAGGAACCTGAAGTGACCACGCAGCAAGTGTGGCACTACCCACCAGGCACTGAGCATCTTACTGTATGTTTGGTTAGTTTGTGTTCACTGCCTAATCTAGTTCTTACAACAATTTATTGCAAGGCATTTGCAATAAAATGCATCATCTTCCGTTCCAGAGGTGAGAATGCCAGGGCACAGACAGAAGCACTCAGCTGCATTGCTAAGGGAGAGCCAGTATGCAAGACAGAACAGTTAACCCCCAAAGCCCATGCACTTGCCATTTTTGGGGTTGCCAGGTTTTGTTGTGTAACAGGTTCGAAACTGAAGCTGCATTCGGACAGGCAAGGTCTTTATTCCTAAGAAACTCTACATAGAACTGGACCCTGGTAGACCTTGCCACTGTGCCCAAGACACATAGGAGACTAATAGTTGTGGCTCCAGGACTCAGCCAGGGCCCCTCTGACTCTGAGAGCTGTGGGACAAATCACTGGATATTTTGGTAACAGTCTTGGCAGAATCTTCACCTCCTGGGCTTCTCCATGAGTCGGGGTGGAAAAGCAGACTCAGAGAATGTCTGAGAGGCATCCATCGCACCCTTGCCTGCCTTCAGGCCTACGGCTCCATATGGGTGAAGAACAGTGACCTTCTGAGAATTAAGTACAGACACACTCTCCTAGATTTGTCTTTTCCATTATCAAGCCCGGGGGAATGATGTAGACACACCATTCCCAGCCTGATGGGGCTTGTTCAGAGCAAACTTAAGTAATAGGGGGTGGAGAGTTAGGTTTCACTTTTTTTTTTAAGTAAAGTATTAAATATTTATGGATTGCAAGAACCAACACTTTCTTATTACAGCTGGGAGCCCTAGGAACCATCTGATTTCTTCTCCTGAAAAACAAGTTTGTAAACAAGGAGAAAGTATCAACAGACAAGGAAGCTGACAGATAGAAGACAAGTTCCTTCAAGACGCTTGAATATTCTAATTTCCTGCACCCAAGTTAAATTAAGTGTTTCAAATATGAATTAAATTTAAATTTAATTAGCATGCAATTAACATACACTATCAACCAATTAATCACCCAACACCTTCTCCCCCCCCTAAAGATAAAACAACTATATACAAGATCTGTCAAAATGAAATATAATTAATGGGCTGCCAAGGACACGCTTTGAGAACAGTCCTGCTAATAGGAAACTTCTTCTAAGGAATACTTGTTTCTCCACCTCCCAAGGCAATGGTATTCAAATCAAACCCTTGAATTAAGCAGACCCTGTAATTTGGGTTGATTAAGCTCTTTAGACATCTACAGGATGGTGGAAAAGAAAAACACCCCGGTTAGCAAGAAGTGGCCTTGGAGAGCGCTGGATTGTCTCCAATGGAATATGAGAAGCTCTCCTAAGAAAGGAAGGAAGAGAGAGGCATGGTCTTCCGCCTAGTGGACCTCTCTTGCTTCTGTTCACGTCTAAACGGGAATGACACTGAAGCGGCAGTTCTGCTTCTTGGTGGGGTTGGAGGGACGTGGCTTAAGTTTGCGGCACTGTGTTGATATTGATATTGCACGACGAACAGGACTGATGAGGAGAGCAGCCCTCACTGAGCAGTTCCGGCTATGTTCTGACCTGCCACACACGGGTCTGGGTCGAGCCAACCCCGCTTGTGTATATTTTTTACTGAACTTCTTGAGACCTGTGTGGAATGGCACAGGTCAATCTGTGGCTTCAGGGAGCAATGCCATCTTTTTTTATTTCTTTCTTTATTTTTATTTTTGAGAGCTGTGTTTTTATTAATGCCGATCGCCATCTCTTGCGACCGCCATCTTCCATGTGAAGACCGTTTTAGTTTTGCGGTGGCTGCGGTCTTGTGCGCTGGCTCCCCTGTGGCAGTTGTAGTGCTACCCCAGTGGATCACCTCGACTTCCTGCTCCACTCCTTTTCATCATGCACTCGAAACAGCAGAAAGGGGAGCCCTTGTGAAGAGTGAGCCAGATCATGCCAGCGCCCTGCTTGAGCTCTCCATGACAACTTATTTCAGTCTGGACTATGTCTTCACGCCCTGCTCTGACCACCTGCTTCTGAGACACATCCTTCACTGTCCCAGAGAATTTGCTCTGGCGATGTCCTATGCCTGGTATTCTCTTCTTCCAAATGCCAGCATGACTTCTTTTTTTTTTTTTTTCATTTATTTACTCAAATATGCCCACCACCCAGTCAGGTCTTCCTAGTATTCTGACTAAATTTGAGCCCCCTTCACGTCTTTTCTCTACTTCTGTTTAATTTTTTCTTTATAACACTCATTACTAATTAATGTGCTTTGATATTTATAATTTGTCTTGTTATCTCACCCACTCATTCCATATGAGAATCCAAACTCCTGAGGACAGGGATTATGTCATTTCATTAGCGTTCTTTAGCACACAGAAGAATGCTTGGGGATGGTTTATTCATTTGAGGGATGAATGTAAACATTATAGCAAGTCCCGAGAGTTGGCAAAAGAAACCCTTCCCTCCATACTGGAATTAAAGGTACAGGAGTTAAACAAGGAAGGTCGAGCTCCTCGTTGAAACTGGGATCTGGAACTTACTGTGCTGATGCCAATGCATTTTTCCTCACTGGACATGGACGCGACTTTTCTGGTTACTATAATAAAATACCCGATGAAAGTAACTTAGGTTTGAGGCTACAGTCCATCATGGCAAACAAGTCAGGAAGCAACTGGTCCACTGCATCCATCTTCAGGAAGCAGAGAGGGGTGAGTTTGCTTTATCCTATTTATTCAGCCCAAGACCCAAGCCATTGGAATAGCGCCTTTTATGTCTAGGGTGGCTGTCCCACCTCAGTTAATTCAATCTAGAAAACTCCAGCAATAGTGGTAGGGTGCCTGAACTGGCCTTCCCCTGTCATCAGACTGGGGACTACCCCATCTTAGAGCCCTCATCAGTAACTGACAGAACCAGATGCAGAGATCCACAGCCAAGCTCCAGGAATCCAGCTGAAGAGATGGAGGAGGGAATATATGAGCAAGGGAAGTAAAGATCATGATGGGGAAATCTACAGAGACAGCTGAACCAAGCTCGTGGGAACTTATGACTCTAGACCGACAGCTGTGGAGCCTGCATGGGACTGAACTAGGCCTTCTGCATGTGGGAAACAGTTGTATAGCTTGCTCTATCTGATGGGCCCCTGGGATTGGGACCAGGTACTATCCCTGGTGAATGAACTAGCTTGTTGGATCCATTCTCTATGGCGAGATGCCATGCTCAGCCTTAATGCAGGGAGGAGGGGCTTGGTCCTGCCTCAACTTAATTTGTCAGGCTTTGTTGACTCCCTATGGAGGCCTTTACCCTTTGGGGGAATGGATAGGGAGTGGGCTGGAGTGGGTAGGAGAGGGGTTGGGAGGGAGATTATGGTTAGAATGTAAAATGAAATTAAAAAAACCCTCACATGGGATGTCCTTCTGTTTATGTGTTGCTTTTGTTGGTTGATGAATAAATTGTTTTGGCCAAAGGCTTAGCAGAGTAAAGCAAGGTGGGTATTTCAAGCAAAGATATATATATATGGTACAGGAGAATCGTCTGTATTATGTCAATCATGTTTTAAATAAATGCTGATTGGCTAGGCAGGAAGTATAGGCGGGTCAACCAGACAGGAAGTAGAGGTGGGGTGATGAGAACAGGAGAATGCTGGGAAGCAGGAAGCTTCCTCCACTATTGCGCAGACAACCGAAGAAACAGGATGTGACCTGTCCCATTGAGAAAGGTATCGAGCTATCATAGATAAGAATAATGGGTTAATATAAGCTACAAGAGCTAATAAGAAGCCTGAGCTAATGGGCCAATCAGTTTATCACTAACATAGACCTCTCTGTGTGATTTTCTCTGGGACTAAACGGCTGGGGAACCAACCGGGCAGGACAAAACCCCCAACAAGCAGGCCCTTATGTTACATACATACATACATACATACATACATACACACACACACACACACACACACACATATATATATATATATGGAGAGAGAGAGAGAGAGAGAGAGAGAGAGAGAGAGAGAGAGAGAGACAGAGGTGAGGAGACAACATGTAGCCACTGAAGGAATAACATGCTACACTGGTAAGCCACAGTCTTATGGCAATACACAGATTAATAGAAATGGGTTAATTTAATAGTTAGAGCTAGCCAGTAAGAAGGTTAAGACATTGGACAAACAATTGTAACTGATAATAAGCCTCACCTCACAGTGGTTATTTCATAAGAGGCTGTGGAAACTAGCAAGAGGGATAGAAACTGGTCCAGTGGCTTCAGGCAAGATGGAGAGATCCTTCTGACTACAAAATCCCTTACAGATATGTCTAGAGGTTTGTTGATTCTTTATCTTGTCAATTTGACAATAACCATCAACTATTACATTGGGTGAGTAATCCTCTTGTGCCTTCCTCCTAAGCATCTCTAGGTTGTTCCCAACCATTCTGGTCCTCCAGTATCTAAGATTCAAGAGTAGTATATTCATGCATCCATACTGGTATGCCAGGGACTGCTGTTGCAAGCAGTTGACCTTCACAATGATACCAGCTCCCTTTAGAGCCCCTCTGATGACCTGTCTTCACCTCTAAAAAGTCTTTTAGAGGAGAAAATTGAGCTTTAGATAAATCAAGGGGTTTTCGCCAAGATCAAATTACTACAAAGAGACAAAGCCAGGGCTTTACCCCAAGTCTGCTCAGTTGCAGACTCTGCAGACTCTCAGTGAACCACAGCTGCCAGCATTGTCTGCACAGGGCCTCCAATTGCTTTCTGCCTTTAGAAACTCTCAGTTCATTGCCTGCTCCATATTTTTTTGTAGATAGCATCAATAATTAATTAATCATGACTTCCCTTGCAATCACATGATTTGTGTACTCGTGTTTGAACTATTTTCCTTTCAGATTATTTAAGTTTTTCATATGTTAAGACTTTTCAGTTGTATCTGTAATTCCTTTTGATGTATTCTTTCAAGAAATAGCTTGCTTTGCATGACTATAAAAATCATACATATTCATTCTGGAAAGATTAGAATGCACAAAAATTTGCAGAGATGAAAGTGACAATTGGCCAGAATTTTACCACTAAGCAGTTAGCAGTTCTTTCAATATTCTTAGTCCTGTACTTTATTCAAGATACCTTTTCCTATTAGATTTTTAAAAACTCTACTAATCATAATTGTTGTGAACATATTGCTTATATATTTTAGTCTTTATTTCATATATTATATATCTATTTTCATTTTTTTTGGTGACACAGTCTCACTATAAAGCACAGGCTTGCCTTAAACTAATGAGCCTCCTGCCTCAGCCTCTGGAGGGCTGGGATTGCAGATGTGAGCCACAATGCCTGGCTCTGTTGCAAATTTCTCTATCTGATAATAAAGATCCTTTTGAAACGTTGTTTTAATGGCCGTGTTACATTTTATAATTTATGGAACGACTTCTCTACTGTCTGAAGGCAGTGCTTTCAGTATCGTTTTGTTTTTGAATCACCACAATTTCAAGCAGAATTCTTGCTCACTAGCGTTAGTCTGTGTGGTTCCCTTTTTGGAAGACAGTGAGCAAAGGGGAGCTCTCTACCTATAGCTATGCGAGCACAGCATTCCTTTGAGGTATGGATGTGAGTAAACCTTTCAAGGTACCTGCTAACCTTAAATTTTAATGAGCAGGTTACAGGGACTCATCTTACACTTTCAGACATCTGAGCTCCTCTCTAATTAGTGTAATTAAGTTCTCAAGTACTTGTTGAACTAATAATTCAATTGCAGTTGGACGATGAGAGAATGCAGGATTTCCGTGAGGATGAGCCAGCTCCTCTCAGCAGAAATTCTGAGTCCATCGACTTCAACCAAGCTCTTTTCTGTCTTGGTTAGTGTGCGGCTCTTTGTAAATTTTATTATTATTATTTTAAAAAGTTTATTCCCAATTTCTAAAAGAATGAGAAGAGAGCAAAGATCTGGAGAGACAGAAAAAGATCTACTAAAATAAAGTCCCAAAGGGACCCCAAACCAATTTGGAAAGAGAGGCAACTTAATTTTTACAAGTAATCTAAGATGACACAATTATCAGACCCCATAGAGGCTCTCTCACATTTGCCTATTATGAACTGCTTGTTAGAAAGCTCAGAGTTAAATCTGTGTATAATTCCAAGAGCCACAACATCTCAGATTAGCAGTACAATTCCATCTCTTCTAAAAGGAAAGCTTGCTCCTGGTGACAGTCTGGGAGGTAGAGGTCATAGTTATTCACAATGGAAATACCAGGATACAAAATGGTTTTCAACAGGGAAGCTATTAAAAGAAAGCTGAAGCGAGCTTTCATCCAAGTGAGCCCCAACAGAAAGCAAAGATGGCATTCTACTGTGGAAATTAAGATGCATGCCTTATAGAGTATCAAAGTAGAAGTGCCATAGAGTTTGACAAATTCAGACAACTTTGCCATTAACTCGTAGGGAGACTTTGAAAGGAGACACATTTAAAATAGTAAGCCTTATGTGCCCATCTTCTGAAAAAGGAGGTCATGGTCAGACCTGTGACCATCATGGCTCCCAACTTCCTTCTCTTTTGATGCATTCCAGCTGGGGTGGCCATAACTATGAATAGTGAGGCATAAGCACAAACCGAGGCGGTTCCTGAGTACTCCATCCATCCATTCATCCATCCATACAAGCATCCAAGCCTCCACACACATCTATCCTGGTCTATATCTGGTCTCCACATATAGCCCAGGCTGTCTTCCAACCTTTGATTCACCTGCTGCAGCATCCCAAAGCTAGGATTACAGGTATGTGACACCACATCCCTCCTTTTCCTATTTGGAATGAATGAAGCAGAAGACATTCAGACATCTTGAAGGATAAATCAAGGGAATAACAGATAATTTAACACAGGTATCATTAAACAATTGATCTAGAGTTTGTAATCATTTACCTTTGGACTTCTTCGTGCGTGCATGTGCATGCATACATACGTGCATGTGTGCATGTGTGTGTGCATGCATGTTTGTATATATTTGTGATTTCTATTTCACTGTCCTTAGGTTTTCTGATACTTATAACTGAAAGCATTACTAGCGAGGTGTCATGGGGTGGCTAGGGGATGAAATGAATCAGAGTAGGGATGGAACTCTTAGCACACGGCTGACTCTCTTAGCATTGGATTTATGCTGTCTGTAGCACTATGTGAGCTGTGGGAATGCCTGAAGCACACTCCTCATCTGCATTTCAGTCATTTCAAAGAGGACTCAGTGGAGACTCCAGACATGGATGCCTTGAGAATGGAAAGAGGCAGGTGCCTCCTTTATACAAGAACTTCTGGTGTGAAGAAAAAGGATCCCCTGGGCTAAAACAATGTATGAGCCGTAAAATGTCCCCTGGATTCCTTGGGATTGGCCTGTGGGGTGGGCTTATTTCTTATTTCAAAGCAATAGTATTTCTTCCAAATAATATTAGCTCTTTTTTCCTTCAGAATAATTCTTTTTCAGCTTCTTTATTAAGTAAGAAAAATTTGTTTATGCTCTTTTGATTCTGGCAGCTGTGGCTTGGGAAGAATAGTATAACACAGAGTCTCAACTTTGAGGAGCATCTTTGTTAATATTAGTATAGTAATAGATTTACCCTACTAAGCACTTTTGTGTTAGGAATCATCTGGAGTGTTTTACAAATTTTATCTTACTATTCAAGAATGCAAAGAAAGAACTGACACTGAACAACATGGGTTAATTTAAAATGCAGCTGAGTAAGGAGGCAAGTAAAAAGAGCATTATGTTGTTTTAGTATACGAAGTAATAGAAGATACAAACGGAAGGAAGATTGGTGGATGTCTGACACAGGGCAGGGTGGAAGGGTGGCAGTGAGGGATTATCAAGGACATGAGGAAACCTGGAGGTGGGTGCATTCACTATTTCAACAATGACAACAGTTTCATGGGTGTGTAAATATTTCAACAATGACAAAAGTTTCATGGGTGTGTAAATATTTCAAAACCTAGCAAAGTTTGCACTTTTAATATAGGTAGTTTACTATATTTGCTATAACTCCGTAAAACCTTTCATAAAATGGAGCCTTTAAAAAGGGAAAAATTCTTTATTGGCTACATCTGACAGAGGGCTATTCTCTGAAGTACACAGAGAAATCAAAAGATAAAACATCAAGAAAGTAAACAACACAATTTTTTAAAGATGAGCATGAAACTAAACAGGTTTTCAAAGTAAACAACACAATTTTTTAAAGATGAGCATGAAACTAAACAGGTTTTCAAAAGATGAAACACAAATGGCTGAGAGACATTTTTTAAAATGTTCAGCATCTGTAGCCATCAGGGAAGTACAAATTAAAAGTACTTTGAAATTTCATTTAACCCCAGTCAGAATGGCTGAGATAAATACAAAAACGAAATAAAACAAATAAACAAAAACAACCCACAGACGATGACAAATGGTGGCACAGACACTATGGAAATCAGAATGGGGTTTCCCAAAAATTAAAATATATCTATCTGCATGATTCAGCTATACCACTCTTGGACATAACTCAAAGGGCTCTGTACTACAACAGAGACACTTGTTCATCTGTCTTCATTGATTCTGTGTTCACAAGAGGTAGGACAAGGGAATAGCCTAGATGTCCATCAGTTAATGAATGAGCAGTGAAAACACGATACATTTATTCAGATGTTAAGAAAAACAAAATTACAAAATTCTCAGACAAAAGGATGGAGCTAGAAATGATCATTCTTAGTGAGCTAACCCATTCCAGAAAGACGAACATTGCATGTTTTTTCTCATTTGCGGATAATAACTTTGAACCTTCAGATATGTATATTTCATTAGAAATAATTACAGATGACAGGAAATTAATAAGAGGTGGGGGTCAGTAGTATAGAATAATAGGGTAATAATATAACAGTGAGGTTTAAACTGGGGTGGGAGATGGGTGAGCAGGGTAGGTCAAGAAATATGGGGAGTGATAAATAACACTAAAGACCTTTGCAGAAATAATTTGGAAGCCTATTACAGTAGAAGCTTGCTAGTGTATAGATATATACTTATATATAATAGACACAAAGAGTTACAATTAGAACCTACCCTAATTGCGCTACCATGCTCATAGTTGGCACCAGAGGCTAACAAACAAAAATCCAGTGCCAAGAATGGGCTACTTCTTTTGGAGTTGTTGGCCAATGAAGTCCACAGACCCCACCCCCAGACATTGCAGGCTCCTGCTAATGATCTTAAATATCCTTTGAGATTTGATGGTAAGATCCTATTGCTGATAATACCATACACTTGAGTCAGAGAACATATCAATACCATATCAGTAAAGTGGGTATTGATATGGAAGCTTTGTCTCTATTTGTTTTAACTTTCAAAGTTCTGGAAGGTGCCATGTGTACTACTGGAGAAGAAAAGAAATCATCCATCTTACCCAGCTATGAACCCTAGGCTACAGTAATACTAATAGGCCTGGTAAGACATGCCCACTTTTATACTAGTGGTATGACTATCATGGAAGTAACCAATCACTATTTGATTAGAATTAATTCTGTTCCACAAGATGAAACATATACCTGGTATCATTTTTTTTAGGCTAAGAACCTATGGCCAGATAGGTCATAGGCGCTGGGGAGAATTTACTGCTATTATTCTTCTAAAGGGAAATAGTATTTAACTCACCGATACTGACTAACTGTTGTACTCACAGGTTAATATATCTCTCAGTCCTTATCAGAGAAGTTTGTAATTGCAATAGACAGCAATTAACACTGAGACCAAGGGCTGGTCAAGGTGCACAGAGTAAAGGAATGAGGAATGCTTAGCTCTCAACAGGACATCTGCATCATACCCTCTTTTCCCCAGGCTCAGGAATCATTGTGAAGAAGGGTGTGGAAACAGTATAAGAGCTCAGGCAGTGGGTGATTTCAAAGATACAGTGTCTTCCAACACAGCAGAGCACATATGAATTCACAGAAGTTATGATGGCATGCTCAAGTCTTGTGTGATCTCAGGCCCAACCAAATTGCAAGATGGATAAGAGGAGGTAGGCACCGAGCACTCCCCACCCCACCCCCCAGCTAAGGAGTTATTGGCCATTGATAATTGCTGGGAGAGACAGAATCAGTTTTCTTAAGATTGTGGCTCCTGATAAGTTGACCATGTTTCAATGGAAAGCTACACATCCAATATACGGGCAGCACAAGTCAGACACAGGTTAAGAAAAAAAAAAAAAAACAGACCACAAAGTTGGTAGGTAGGGAAAGGGACAGATCGAGTTGGTAGGATGTGAATATGACAAGAACACACTGTACATGATTCTCAAAGAACTAATACAAATTTTAACAGGAAGTTATGCTGCCTTTCAGTAGGATGATGAATAAAAGAGCCTTGATTTATCCCTATAATAGAATTCTATGTAGGAGTGAAAATAAATGAAATAGATCTGCATGTATCAAAACACTGATAAAAAGGAAGTTGCCAGAAGGAACAGTATGATATATATTTAACATTTATAAGAGCACTGTACGTTTTATGACTGCAGGTAGGTATCAAGAGTTTGTATAATGATGCATTCTGGGTTTGGTACTCACATTAATAAGGAGTGGGGAGGAGGGTGGGTGGGGCAGGTGTGCTAACATCGGCTGAATCTGGATGGTGGTACCTGGGCATCTTTCATGTCACAGTACGGACTTCTCTGCACTCTTAAAATAGTTCATTTAAGAATCATTTAATTAAGCCGGACGGTGGTGGCACACACCTTTAATCCCAGCACTCGGGAGGCAGAGGCAGGCGGATCTCTGTGAGTTCGAGACCAGCCTGGTCTACAAGAGCTAGTTCCAGGACAGGCTCCAAAGCTACAGGGAAACCCTGTCTCGAAAAGCCAAAAAAAAAAAAAAAAAGAAAAGAAAAGAAAAAAGAATCATTTAATTATCTACCATACTCTCAGTGTTAGTTTCCGCATGACAGGGGTGACTGCTATTGACAGTTTCATATATGCCCTTCTGGAGAGAATATGTACGTGCCATGGTGTGTAGCCATTGTGTAATAGGCATTTGTACATTAAAACATCCCGTAGTACATTTTTCTGTTTATTTTTAAAAGATTTACTTTTTTTACTCCCTTGCCACGCCCCCCGTATATGTGTGTGTGTGTGTGTGTGTGTGTGTGTGTGTGTATGTACACATCAGTGTAGGTACCTACGGCATCTAGACAAGGCTGTTAGATCTCCTGGAGCTGGAATACATGTGGTTGTAAACCACCTAATATGGGTGGTGGGGATTGAACTTGGGTCCTTGCAAGAGTAGCACAGGATCTTAACTGCTGAGCATATATATATATATATATATATATATATATATATTATACACACGCATACACACATCCATACATCCATACACATATATACACATTCTTTTAAGTAATCATGTAGAGAGTGCTACATTCACTGACTTGTATCTCTCCTTTTTTTGTCACTTGATAATGCTACGGAAATAATTTCAACTGCACTCTTGTGAAGCTTTTCTGTCTGTAATTCTGCAAATTATCCCACCACATTGAGTAATTAGGTTGCATCCCATCTCTTGCTGTTGCACATCCATTGTAAACACTTGTTGTTTCTGCCAGCATGCTGCCTGCCTTGTATAGCTAAGCCACAAGCTTTCAGTCTTCCGATCCACAATGCCTGACATCCCAGCGGCGGGTAAAACAGTGGGTCATCAGACTAAGGGGTTTGCACAACAACTGTACCAGTTTGCCTCTTTGTTGAGCGAGCCCGGGGTGGATGTCTCTTGAGTTTAATGATGTCATTCGGTGCTTCTCTTCCTCTTTGACACTAGCTTTCCTCCTTTCCAATTGCTGGCAGAACCCTTCCTCCCAGTACTTGTCTGAGTATTCAATGAGACATTACTTCAAAAGAATCAACTTACAAGTAACTATAATAACAATGGGATAAAAACACAAAACTCACCTTATTCTAAAGAATTTGCTGCATTGTACCCTTAGCTATGCCCTGGAGGTTCTTTCCTCTGTTCAGATCTGAGGGAGTATGGGACAGGGGGCATGGTGGGGCCATCTCGTTCTCAGCGGCTCCATGCTCTCTGACATTGTATTACTATCTTGCTGTAGGCTGTGGTGGGAGTTTTCACATCACAGTCCTAGGTTTATCACACACAAACAGTTAAAGCTAACGACAAATAAAGTGATGATGACTTAGGTCAGACTGTCACTCATTGCCAAATATGCAAACATCTTCTATCTAAATATCGGAGCTGTAGCTTTTCCAGTGTGTGTGTGTTGGTGTGCGTGCATATATGTGCATATATGCATATGTGAGTGTGCATTTTTGAGTTTGTGTGCACATGTGCATGTGTGTAAAAGCTCTCTACAGTTTTTTTTAGCTCTCTACAGTTTTAACAGTTACAATTGGCAGGGCAGGGATGAGGCTGCTTCCCAAACCTGCTTCTACCTTCATTTTGCGAAGCATTTCTTGGATAGATCTTCAAAAGAAAGCTTGTTTGTTTTGCTGTGTTTTCGGAGACAGGGACTCCCTCTGTAGCTCAGGCTACTCTGGAGCTCAGTATGTAGTCCACACTGGCGATAGACTTGGGCTGCCCTCCCTATCTCTGCCTCCAGGTATGGAGATTACAAGCATGTGCTGTCATTCAAACCTTAGAAATGGTTTTTGTTAATGTGCTGAGTGTTTCTTCATAGACTGAGACCCTCTTGTAAGAGAGGACCAATGAGAAGTGAGTAACACAGGGCAGATCTGCCCTGCCACCTTCCCGCACGGTCGCCGAATGAACACCCACGGATAGTTCACTACTGACCCCAAGAGAATTCAGAAGACAGGATGCACCACGAGGCTTTGCTTGGGGTGACCTTAGGCAGCCATCCTCCTAACCTGAGCCTCTGACCCCACCTATGGGTTTGAGGGACGGATGAAGTGACATCTGTAGATGCTTCCAGCACCTGTGCCTACTGAGCCCACGCAGACCTCCAAGGGGTGCTGGGCTCCAGTCTGTGAAGCCACAGCGTGACTCTGATGGAATTTAACAGGCCATAGTGCACAGGAAGAAAGGAAGAAGGAGGTAGTGTTAAGTGCTGGGAACATGGGCAGAGGTGTGTGGGTAAGGAAGTAGTGCTGTGGGTGACGAAGACCCAGCCGAGAAAGCACAGAAGTCCTGTTAGCCTTTTAGCCATTCACACCCCGGGCCCCTGGGGCTGCTTACCCTGCAACATGGCTGATGTTGTATAGTAGTTGAAGGGCACGTTTTTCACCACGTATTTCTCAGGGTCGAGGCTGGCCAGTTTCGCTCCCACCAGCACGGACTTGCCTGAGCCTGCAGAGCCGACCAGCATAATGGGCCGCCGCCGCTCCATAAGCCGCTCCATAAAGTAGCACACCCGGATGGTTTCACTTGTGTGTACCAAACAAGCCTGGAACAGAATGTGATAGGCGTCCTGTTCTGGGACTTTCCAGCAGAGGAGAGACTGTCATAGGGAAGCTTGTCTAGTGAGGAGAGGTCTGAGCATCCTGCCTAACTTCTACTGTTTGTCCATCTGGTAAACTCATTGTCCCTGAACCCTGAAGTTCAGCAGAGACCCACCACTGTCACCTGTCTCCCTCAGACCCCTCCAAAGGGACTTCAGGACCTTCTGGCCTTGCCACCTCCTCTCCTCTAAGGATCCCTAAGGATGCTGACTGGGTTCTCTATTTTGCTTCCTTTCCTGTAGGAGACCTTGTAGCTTAATTACATCTAGGACTTAAAAAAGAATGCATCTGAGGACCAACTGGGTTACACGAGGTCAAATACGCTATACCAATAGGGGTCGCTTCTGAGTACCCTCGTGGGTACCATGCCCTTGGGTTTTCAATCTCACTTACCTGTAAAGGCATCTCAGGGTCAAATTCAAACTGAGGTATGAGCTTGGCCCAGGGCTCAAATTTCTTGGTTTCTGGGTCTATGTAGTAGTCAAAGACAGTTCCTTGGGAAGGAAACTTGACTGTTTTGAACTCAGTCAGCCACCATTTGCTGAATTCTGCCCGGTAGTCTACAAGCTGCAAAGAAAAGGCAGGTCAGGCCACAGATTCTCCAGAGCCCAAGGGGCCCAGGCAGGAGACCGTGGCACTGACAGAGGTTGGGGTAGGGGCAAAAGGAGCTCATCTATATATCTCTAGGATGGAGCAGCTCCCATGAATGACAGAGCTCCTGAAGCACTGGGCCTATCAAGGACCAGAACGTAGGGGATGCCCTGGGACAGAGGACAGATGTTGCCCACTGGTACTTTCTAGGATTAATGCATGAGTGCCCTATCTTCACATATGCCTTTATGCCAGAAGAGGGCATCAGATCTTACTAGAGATGATTGTGAACCACCACGTGCTTGCTGGCAATTGGAACTCAGGACGTCTTGAAGAGCAACCAGTACTCTTAACCTCTGAGCCAGCTCTCCAGCCCCATGACCTAACATTCATCTGGTGGAATGTTAATGACTGAAATCATATTAAAAGTACCTGGAGGTGGGGCCTTCATGGAAAGGAAACTTAGGATGAGACGAAGTCACATGGCAGGGCCTCCATGATGGATTTCAGAGAAGAAAGATTGAAGCTTGCACATTTTCTCTGTCGCCCATGGTATGCCCCCTTACATCGGGAAAGCAGGCACAGTGTCGGACTCCCAGACATCTAGCCTCTAGAGCCATGAGCTAAACAAATTCCTATTCTTCTTAAGTGTCCTAGCATGTGGCACGGAGTACGGTAACTACATACAGCAGCCTGGCTTGACAATGTGACTACAGCATTGCCCCTGGAATACATCACAGTTCCCCAAAGCAAAGAGGACCAAGGGAGGAAGGATATGAGGACACGGAAGGGAGCAAGGTCCTTGACTGCCAGAAGAGCAAGTGTAGACCAAGACCTCCTGAAGAGAGAGAGAAACCAGCTCCCACCCTCCCAGGCATCCGAGACTAAGCAATTTCATGACGTCAATGAAGACTGACAGCAAGGGACACAGTGAGGTTGGGCAAGAAGAGTCACAGAGGCTAGTCACATCCTCCTGAGTCTCACTTTCATCATCTAAAGAGACTTCAAAGCTTCCTTCAAGACCTGGTATAACATCCTGAAACAGCAGAGGAGACAAAACCTATTGGCCTTTCTGACAGAAATAATAGTTTGTGTGTATAATTTCCATGCCTTAATATAAAGCACAAACCCCTTAGGGGTAGAGTTGAATTCCCAAGGTACTTCACTGTGTGCAGGTGGAAACACAGTAACCCTTTGGCACAGCGGAACCCACACTGCAAACACTCAGATGTAGGAAATATCATAGAGAATACAGACTGGCAGTTGTAGATAACACCCAGGGAGGGCGGGGCGGAGACAGCATTCCCAGACGAGATGGGTGACAGAGCTGCTGTGGAAGAATGGATCTGGATCCTGAGGGAAGTGGGACACTTCTCCTTTTACTGTCTTCTAAGTAAATAGGATAAATTCTTCTGTTTCAAAATGCTGATGGAGGTTGACCCAGTGGCACACGCCTATAATCCCAGTAATCTAGAAGCTGTGGCAGGGGGACCAAGAGTTTAGGGCCAGCCCGGGCTGTAATGGGACCTATATCAAAACAAAAAGAACACCACCAGCAGACTAAAATGTTAAAACCAAAACAAGAACAAGAAAAGAGAATGTAAAGAGGCCAAAAATATGGACAGACTTATGTGTAGTTCTGATTCTGATTTCCAGTCAGATTAAGGGGCTGTGGTCTTTTGCTCTTTAATTTTAATCTCAGAGAAAACCCCCATTTTAACACATCGATGAAGTCCTTGGAGACCTTTTTGGTTCCCCGGGAGTCCTCAAGCTGAGGCTACTTTTAGAAAGAACGCGTCTGTCCATCTTCTCATCTCATCTCAAGTAATCCTTGATCTACCTGGTTAGTTCGTCACAGGCTGGGTCACACCAATTTGTCCCCCTGCCATCCCATAATTTGGCATTTGATCTCAGCTTCCATTCTGACTGAAGACCAGGTGACCCTTGCTGACTGAGCCTTTGGTTGGTCCCCTTTGTATTCATCTCTGTGGGGCTTTTTGCAGAAATGTATTTTAATGAAATCTGTCTCTCATGGCTTCGCATTCTGTTATAGCCATGCCCTTTGACCTAGATGACATTAAAATGCTACTGGCATCCTATTATAGAGTTCGGGATCTGATTTCACCACATTTAGTTTTTGCAGTGCTATGAATTATCTTGACTGGTTAGAATGATCCCTATTTTGTATATGTAAGCCCCAACTCCCACCTTGTGCTCTCTCTACCGTGTTTCTGTGGGAGATCACTTTCTGTGATTGTTGAAAACTATTCACCAGGACTTTGTTTTTATTTTTTAATTTTTTGGACCTTCCATACTGGCATAGGCTCCATTTTTGTTTAGTGTGTGGCCTTATTGGCAGGTTTTTAAGTGAGGCACCATTGGTGGTGCTAATGCAAATATCTGGCCAAATGCCTACTCTCTAATTTACAGCACTCCCTTTGGTGGTTGGCTTTATTGTAGGCTGTGTGGGATTCCAGGCACTCCCTGCTGCTAAAAGCTTTCTCCTGTGTTTCTCCCCATAGCTGGCATGGCTACCCATAGTTCCCAGAGTGTAAGACACCTAGGAAAGGTGCTTTCTCCCAGGCTTTTTATAAAGAGTGGAGTGGATTTAAATATCTCTATGCAGATTGGAAAATTGATCGGGTGTCCCCATCCTGACACCCCACTGCTAATGTGGGTGAGGAGCCCAGGAGTTGCTAGATGACATCTCAGCAGCTGGAATGCCAGAGCCTGCAGTCGGGGGGAAAGCATAAGCCTCTGCATTTAGGGATTTTTGTGCTTTCCACCCAAGTATTATCCATTCTGTACACCCTGCCTCTGATGGGAACTGTGAAGCAGGGCAGAGCAGTCCGAATAGCTGCCCTAAGAGCAGCTCCTGCATATTGCAGAACAGGTGCAGAACTTGTGAGATGACAAACACCCGAGCCTGCACATCTTTCCCTTCCTACCCTTGAGGGATCTACATCTGGGTTGGGATTAGGGAACGGGGAGCCTGTGAGGGCTGCTCTGTATTAGCTGGGCAACATGCAATAATGGATGGTGCTAGAACAAGGGCGTGTGCACGCTGTGAAGGAGCAACCCTTTTTGGATTCTTCAAATATGGCTTTGTCCTGCAAGGCTGAAACTTTAGTTTTCTTGGAAGAAGAGCTTTAGCTGGCTTAGAAGATGGTTTTGTTGGTCAAGTACTTGCCACACAAGCTTGAAGACCCAAGTTCAAATTCACACACCTATGTAAAAGTTGAGGACAGCAGTACATGATTGGAATTCTAGGGCCAGGGGTCTCTAGGGGATACTGGCCAATCTGTCCAGGTTAGTCAATAAGCCCAGGTCACAGTAAGAGATTGTCTCAAAAAAAATTAAAGAAGATAGTGTCACTGACTTCTGACTTCCAGAGACATATGTGTACCCATGTGCATGTACACATACACACACCAAGAGAGATGGGGTGAGAAAGAGAGAAAGAGAGAGAGGTAGCTCCACAATCAACCCAGACCAGAAGGAGTAAATCGTAAGTCTATAGCAATCACAGTTTGGCCTCCTACTGTGAGATAGCACCTGATATTTCTGTGTAGCTGAATGTTTGGGTTAGGAGAATATTGCTAACGGACACATGTGTACGCCAGCATTATTCTCAGTACCTTCCATGTATCCACACTGGGTGATAAGAACAATATCTCATCAACAACCCAGGAGCTGTCAGCGTCCTCTGGATACACGGGGAGAGTAAGGAAGACACAGGTTGAACTCACTCACAGTCTCTCAGGTAATATTGACAGTTATAATTCAACTGTCAGTGTTTTCTCTTTTCCTTTCTCGCTTCCCTTCCTTCTTTCTTTCTTTCCTTGGTGGTTTATTTTTGAATCTTTGTACCGATATGTAAAGCTGCATCTATCCAATGAAGGCACTGTAGAGAGCTTGGAGCTAAGCACACCCTTGTGAGGCCATCACCATAATCAAGGCATAAACCTGCCCAACGCATCCCAATTTCCTTGCACTCCTCTACTTTCTGTTATTAGTGTTGTGTTTTGGGATAAGCATACCACACATACAATCTCTTCAGGAAAGCACAATGTTAGCTGGGAGGTTTTACGTGAAATAAGCCAGGCATGGAGGGACTAATTATATACAATATACTAATAGGGTATATACTAATTATATACATATATAATAAATGTAAAATAGTCAAACGCATAGAAGCAGAGGGTGGGATAATAATAGCCAAGGACTGTGGGGAGCAGACAGCAGTAAGTCTTAGTCAAATGTTTCATTCATACCAAGCAGGTAAGTCTAAGCCGAGCAAATCTCTACAGAATTGTGCCTAAAAACACTTTAACATCTTAACAGACTTAAACATCTGCTCACATAGTCCACGTTCCTGATGTCTTTCTCATGTTGTATGATAGGGAGACTCGGTTACAGAGCATTAAAGTAAAGAAAGGGGCTCTGAATATAGCAAGGGTTAGGGAATCCAGCGCCGAGATATTCTTGAGTCAATATCTCTATGTGTAAACCGCATGAGGCTACAGGGACCAACACCTGGTCCCTGTACTTGGTTTGCCACTCACAAACAACATTTGACCTGACCCTTTCTGTGTTTCAGGGCTCTGGGGGACACCCCGGTGAACTCTGCCTTGCTACAGAGTAAGTAGCACAGGCTTCTAAAGAGCCTTAGAAGGCTGAAAACGCTCCTCTCCCTTAGGTTTCTATAGGACAGCATCTGCCACCCTCTCCATCAAACACAACTTACTTGGCAGAGTATCAGGTACCTACCCCAGCTGTGGTCTAAATGCCAGTACTATATGGCATTCCATGAGAGCAGAGATGGGCTCCCCAATGCAGGAAGCAACAGCTCCAAACACAGTGAGGCCCCTGCCAGAGGCTCATGCCCCAAGTGGAGCGGTTTGTGGGGGAAACTATTATGATGCAATGCTTAACAGCCTGCCTTCTGGGTCTATGGGGGTATCAGTTTTTACCGCTGTACACTTCAGCATGGTGTCCATCTCAGCATGTTACCTTACCTGATCTTGGACCATGGCACTGCCAAAAGCCCAGATGGCAGCAAACACAAAATAGAGTTCATACATTTCCTTGGGGCAGTCTGCAGGGATGTCCTCCTTGGTCAGGAGGCACTCAAGGAGGTAACAGAGCAACTGGACCATGCTCTGCTCGGGGACTGGGATCACCTTCTTAAATCTGCAGAGAGAGAGAGAGAGATTGAGAGAGAGATTCTAAGACTCCATGAGTATTCCACCCTTGTGGTACAACTGCATAGCCGCGGAAGCCCACTGGTTTTAGGGGACTCATGGTTTGTCATGTTCTTTGGGAGCCCAGAGGACCATGGTGCTATGTAGACTTTCCCTATCCATAGCAACTCTTGGGTCAGTTTCCTTTAAAGAATGAGAGCATAGAGCCTTTTGAGAGAAGATTCTCTGTCTGATCCTGTCCTCTGATAACCTTTTCCTTTCCTTTCTGCTGTTTGCATTGACATTCTTCACAGTATTTAGGGAATGTAGGAGGCTGGACAAAATGAGCTGGGGCTCATGTTTCCACCCAACTTGCAATTTCTTCAAAGCCCAAGGAGAAGCTAAATGCTGGGGATGTGACTTAGTGGTAGAGCACTTGTGGAGTACACAAGGTCCTTGGGCCATCTCCAGTTCCACATGTGTATGTGTGTGTGTGTGTGTGTGTGTGTATACACACACACACACACACATGCACACATGCTCATATAGTCACATATTTCCCCATTCACACCCACACCCATAGACTGTGCACTCATATGTACATACACACACACACACACACACACACACAAATCACACTTTTATCCCTCTACCTGTATGGACAGGATACATCATATAACCATATTCCCAGTCCTCATCACATTCTACCAAGAGATGCTGTCTTCTGTGGCAGGCAGTGTCTCCATCATTCAGTGTTATCAGATAAACAACACTATCAATGGCCACCTTAAAAGTCATTTATCTCTCTTGGGCCTATTAGTTGCCCAGTATCCACTTTCTTCAGTGTTTTTTGTTTGAGCTGCCGCTAATCTGTCTGTAGTCCTTACAACAGCACGAGTGTGGTCTGATGGTAGACATTACCTCCACGAGTAACGCGGAATCCACATCCTAATGAGCCATCCATCATTTGTTCAATACCCACTTGTGACAGAATGATGAAATGGAATGATCTCAGCTCCATACCAGATGAGGCGCCACCATAAGTGATTCCAGCTGCCCTTCCACTTCAAAACAAGGGTCCAAGTAACCCAGGTGGGACCAGCTGGCAACTCTGACCTCTCAACGTCTTAGTGCTACTGAGGATCAAAGAGGGCCAGCAGTGAGAAGCTTGGTGTTCCTCAGGATACCTAGGATTTGTCTTGGAAAAAGGCGGGGAACTGTTGCAGTTAGACTGCTCTGAGCTGGGAAGCCTGGTGTCTGAGAAGCCTCAGGGGCTTGTGGGTCTGAGAGCTGAGAGTAGGGAGGTTTGTAGCTGTGGCATTCTGAGTTCCAGCTTGTCAAAGGAAGGGAGAGGAAAGGGTTTTCTGGAATCTGGTGTGCATGTGGGGCTATTTGCAGGCTATGGATACCTTGTAGGGTTTTGTGTGGCCAGTAACACATCCGTGGATGAAGGAGTGGGGCACGTACTTCTAAAGAAATGTAGATGGGAGATGCTAGTGATGAGGAGGGGGCACAAGGAGCTCCCACATCTCCCAGAGGAGTTAGATTCTGAAATCTTCTGTAGTTATAGTGGCCATGGCTACACAGGTCTGGCCAAGTGACATTCTTCTCTCCCTTTCTCTTTACATTGTCTTCTTTCATCTCTGAGGGATGAGTAGAAAGCTTTGAGGATGGGAAAGGAAAGGTGAAGAACCCTGGCTGTCTTCACTGTGGGCTAGAGCTTCTGAGCCAGAAGTCCTCCCATAAATAAGGTTTGCTTCTACAGACTCTCAGCACACTGAATGTGTGTGTGTGTGTGTGTGTGTGTGTGTGTGACTAAAAGTGAGGCTAGAGAAACTATGTAGATGTTGGCTCAGGTCTTTTGTAAATGCTTGCTTGTTTGAGATGCTCATCTTGCTTTGTAACTCAATACTGTACTCTCCTGCCGCATCTTCCACAGCTCCGTGATTCCACACATGTGCCACCTTGCATATCCCATACCTAGATCTAACCCAAGGGCTGGACAGCCCCCGCAAAACTGTTTTGAAGGGTCAACAAAGTAGGTTATAATTGTGTTCTGTTAAATGAATGATATTAAAACCCTTAACCATAAGATCCAAGATGGCTGGCAGCTCACAGTCACATTCTACCAGAATCTTCAGGGAATAAACTGGAGAAGTTAGTTAACAGCTCAGACACATGTGAAAAAATATTCATCCTCACTAGCTACCAGAGAAACACAAATCAGAACAATTCTGAGAGCCCATCTTAGTCCAACCAGGATGGCAGTCACTGAGGAAACAAATAACTTGTGGTAAAGATGTGGACAAGAGGGGAAAACTTGTGTCCACTTCTGGTGGGAATGTACACTGGTCCAGCTACTATGGAAATGAGTTTCTAAAAAGACTCATAGTACGCCTACCATATGACCCAACTGACCACTGCTGGGTACTTACTGGAAGGTCTCCAAGTCAACATGTCACAGGGTTGAAGCACTATTCTCAATAGCTGAGTTATAGACTGAACCTGGGTGTCTGGCAACAGAAGAATGGATGGGAAAATGTGGTATAGAGACATAACAGGAATTTTCTTGTATCATAAAGAAGAATGAAGCTATGCTTTTCGTAAAGATATCAATGCAATTACAGATGATACTATTAATCAAATTAAGCAATCTCAGAAAGACAATTTTTTTCTTATTTGCAATTCCTAGATTTTACATAAACACTTAATATTATGTATGCATTCATGATGGGAAAGTAGAGGTGAAACTCAGCTAGGAGAGCAAAGAGGACTGATGGGCATGGGGGTGAAGGGGTTCGGAAGAAGATCCATGGAGGGGACAGCAGATGTAATTGCGTGGCAACGCTTTTATGTGACACAGTAGCCTGGACAATGAATATACACAATAAAACAAAACAGAGAATGTCTTCGAGAGCAAGGCCGGGGGGAGAGGGCAAGGAACCAGAAACTCTGCTTACAGCAGAGAAGGAGTGGGCGTGGCTTGCTCTTAAAGTGCCAGAATCATAACAGTCTTAACATATGTTGGCATCATCCAGGATCCCAGAAAAATGAAAAGAAGAGAGATCATATGTTGTATAGCAGTTTACTTAAAGACTGAACCATTCTATCCTGTTGTGGACTAATATTTGAAGATGTGCTATATTTGTTTATGCTTTAATGATACAAAGATGATAAACATTCCTTGTGTTTAACTTGTTTAACTCTGCGGAGCTGTGTTACTTTTCCTGTCTAAAATACCTGATTTGTCTAATAAAGAGCTGAGCAGCCAATAGCAAGGCAGAAGAAAAGATAAGAGGGGCCGGCAGGCAGAGAGAGCAAAATGAAGGCAAAAGGAGAGTTAGGGAAGCAAGAGAGTTCAAGGAATGAGAAGAGGAGGGGAGGACTCCAGTGATTAGTCGCCCAGCCAGACACAGAAAAAGAAGGAAGGAAAAGATATACAGAAACAGAGAAAGGTAAAAGCCCAGAGGCAAAAGGTAGATGGGATAATTTAAAGTTAAGAAAAGCTGGCAAGAGAAAGCCAAGCAAGGCTAGGTGTTCCTAGGTAACAAGAAAACTCCCTGTGTTTTAATTGAGAGTTGGTTGGCAGGCCCCCAAAGAGCTAAGAGAAAGGAGAAAACAGCCAACAACACTATCCTGCAGGGAAGCTCTTTAAGACAGAAGATAAACAACTCAAAGTCCCTTCAGGAAGCCCCTGAAAGTTACCAGGTTCACTTAGTCCCTCCCTTCCCTTCTCAAAGGTACATAAACAGGGAAGACGGTGGGGAGTCTTCTTAGACAAGCCAAGTTGCAAAGAAGACTCTGAGACCACCAGTTGCCTGGAAGAAGCAGAAACCATCTGTGTTGCCTGGAAGAGTTTAGATCAACTGAGTCACTTGGAAGGCACAAATTTCAACCTTTTGAAATGCCTGCAGGTTGTGCAGTGTTTAAGGTTCCCAGTTTTTCTGAAATGTCACTGTGCTGGAGTGGGCTTTGGTGATACAGCTGTCTTTGAGTCATTTCTGCTCCTGTAAGAAATCCCTCACCCATTTTCCTGTAAGTAACCCCAATAAAACTCCTTGGTTCAACAGGTTGGACATTGGTGGTGTGTCATGGACTCCCTACCTGGGGTTAGTAATATACATTGTGTATATACTTCCCAGGACAAGTTCTGTCACACAGCACTAGCCCATCTTGCTAACACCTCACCTTTTTTTGATACTCTAGCTGCATACGGTGCCTACTTGAGACACTGTGTTACCACTTCAAGAGTCTGCTGGCTTCCAGAGAGCCATCAGATACAAAGGACACAGGTCCCAGAGCCACCAGGGCCAGAAGGCTTTCAAAGGCTTCAGAGGTGGAAAATAATTATAAACCCTCCAAATCAAAATCAGTGTTTGGTTAAATATCTAAGATATGCTACTATCTCAATGTGTAGACTCCAGCTCCATTTCTAGTTGTACAGAATACACCGTTCATGTGGGTAGACCTGTTATTTAGGGTGGGACCAGGCAGGGAATACAGAGTCAGAGTGTTTGGATCCCCTATGACTTTGTTGCATGCTGGAATTGTCCCTCCCCACTGCCTCTGTCCCCGTGAGCAACTGGAATCACAATGTGCTTGACAGGCTCACGACTTAAGGAATTAGACATTGTGTGCTGGGTTTTTATCAGTATCATCTCTGATGGCCATTCTTGTCCCAAATTACAGTAATGGTTCTCAAAGTCCCAGAATAAAGCATCAAATGGACCATAAACACATATACCTACCAACAAATTATATGACAGTGAAGGAGGTTTCGAGTCTGGGAGCCTTTTTGTTTACCCATAGTCTATTCTTGTTGTAATAGTTGACCACTTAGTTCAGCATAATTAACCTTCTATTTAAGTGACAGGCGGTGCTATAGCTTGGATCTCCTAATGCCAATGTGTTAGTGGCTTGGTCTCCATTTTAGTGCAATTGGGAGGGAGCAGAATTGTTCAGAAGTTAGGTGTAGGGAGATCTTTAGGTTACTGGGGATGTGAATTTGCAAATGTATGTTGGTTTGATTTATTTCAACTTTCTTTTGTTGCCCCTACATGAGATGAGCGGTTCGGCTCTGCCACATGTCTTTCCCTTGCATCTCTATAGACACCGTCAAAACAGGGTCAACTGATTATGGACTAAAGCTGCAGATCTAGAGTCAGGACAACTCTTTCTTCTTTAGGAATTAATTATCTGGGGCATTTCTCTTTTGCAGGGATGGAAACCTCACTAATACAGGTGGTCAAAGTACAAATGAACCCACTGAATCTAGCGTTGGGAGGACTGGTCCGGTGACAAATCACATCTGATTTACATTGTTACACATGGTCAGGAACAGGAAGTAGATCTCGTGGGCTTGACAAGTGTATCCTTGACCCCTGGGCCAACTGGAGGGACAGTTGCCTGCTCTGCAAACCTGAACTGTTGGCAGCTATGGCCTCCTGTCAGACAGTTGCCTCCTTCAGACATAACCACGTGCCTCCTAAGAAAAGTGCTTTAAACCTTCCTCCCATCTCCCCTCCCCTCTGCTCCTGTCTGGACTGACAGCAAGCATCATATGCCCATCCTAATATGTGTTCCCCGCTTCTGACTGCTGCGTCTGGAGAACTCTTGCTTTGAGAGCAGGACAGAACATCAACAGGGCTTCAGCTATGAACCAGCAGGTTCTTTACGGATGCATTGACGTACTTTCTTCCTGTTTCATGGCCTACCTGGTTCTGAGGGTGTCCAAGCAGGTAGGAACGTATTTGTCAAACAAGATAGTCAGGTTGGCTCTCTCAGTCTGGATCTCCCTCTGGTCAATCCAGCTGCTCACTGGAGGGTTCCACCCCAGGTCTGCAGGGTTGATGTACAGGATCCCTGAGTGTACAGGGAATACAGTTCAATGAGTAGTCCATGCATGTCAGTAGATTCTTCACCCCAGGAAGCCAACTTCTCAGTTTAAAAGTGCTTAGAAGATTGGACATAGAACTGTTCCCTCCTTTATGTCTGCGATCATAAAGTTTCTCTTGGTTAGTGAAGCATTAATGATATACAAAGCACTACCATACAGTTAGTGTGCACTCCTTGTTTGTTTCGGCTATGCGAATCCGTCTGTGAAACCATCACCCTGGTGGAGGGCATTGATATGCCCATCCCATAAAAGATTTCTACGGTCCTCACGCTCTGCTCTGTTTTTCAATATGATCATAGCAACCATTGCACTATCCTACCCTCAGTTTGATCATCTCATCAGAAAGGCACATTTTGTTCAATAGTCTCTGCTAATTAAATGATCAGGTGGAGACAGAGGGAAGTTAAGATCATATTGTCCCTTGCTACCAAGAGATAAACTGACATGGTGATGCTTGCTTGTCTCCACTGAGAAGGAGGTGAGACCTGGTCTGAATATCACCTAATTCAAGACATCCCCATGCAGTGGACACTTGTCTAGATCAGGGGCTATTTCCCTTTCCACAAACACAGCATTTCAGAAGGAACAAAGTCATGTGGCCTGGGCCTCATGGTGCCTGTTTGCCCTTGGGGACATGGTTTAATGGTTGAGAACTAGGCCAGAGTTTTGAAGGATCAGATTCGTAGCTCCTGTCTGGAGCTTCCTTCAGCACCTGCCTCCCCCGAGTCCCTTGATTTGAAGGGTTGGTCATACCTGCTCTGGAGACGGTTGCAGGTGTGGCTGTGCGCAGGTGGCTGATCTCAAAAAGAAGACGCATTGTGGGGTTAAGGGGAATCCTCTCGTTGCTGGCTAGGGTCAGTACCTGGAAATCACAGGAGGGATAGACACTTAGGATGGAACTGTGATGCTGTCATGGTTTGATGGTTTGATGGTGAAAACCCCCCAGAGGCTCATGGGAACACTCTATCCTCAGTTGGCAGTGCTGTTGGGAGGTTATGGAATCCTTGGGACTTGGGAGCTTCCTGGAAGAGGTGTCTCAAGGATAGCAGACCTGTGAAGGTTACATCAGGATGCTCTTTCCAGTCCTGTGCTCCACATCTCATCAGCCGAGATGTGGCGACCCATCCCCATGTGTTTGCTCTTGGCGTATCTTCTCACCATGATGAAATTGATGGAAGTCAGCCCTTTCTCCTTTAAAGTTTTTCTGTCAGCTTTGTAGTCACAGTGAAAAAAGGTAAATAATGCAGATGTATTGGTCACTACTGGAATTTGATGGGTTCTTGTCAGCTGGAGATATGAATATGCTATACTTTGAGAGTTCCTCAAACAGAATAAAAAGTAGAATCTTTTAGATGCCCTGAGACCCTGAGGCCTCCACCCCCATATATGGATTAATGCTGAACACAAAGGGTTTGAGCCTGAGGTCTCCTCTTCATTTCCCTTTGCCCTTCTCCTGTCTACCTCGGATTACACGACTAGAAATTAGATATGGTCTCCTGATCTTGACGTTCCAGCCTCTGGAATAGTGAGTCAAATAAATGTCTTTTCCAGTCTTCTGTGTTTTAGCACAGTAGCACAAAACATGGACAGGACTGTTTCCCACCACTCCTCCACACCCCTTAGAGCTTACTATGTAGCCCAGACTAGCCGCAAACTCACGATGTAGCCCAAGGTGCCCTTGAATTCAAAATTCTCCTGCTTTCCCCTCTTGAATGCTGGGTTACAAGTGTATGCTACCACACCTATGTTTTCTACAACAACTTTTTCTCTTTATTCCTTTGCATGTCTCCCACTCTTGCCCTTTCCTCTCCGCGCATCCAGAAAAAGGTTATTTAAACACTTCAAATCAATGTTGATAATTTGAATGAACCAGACCATGCTGGAACAATAAAAGGAAAGGGACTTCTGGTGTTATATTTCTGCTCCTCCTTCTAAGTGGCCCCACTGGGAAACCATGCATTTATCCTAATGATTCTGTGAACGCTGGAGCCATTTGAACATTTCCAATCTGGACATGGTTTCTTATCTAAACAAGTTTAGAAGCAGAGACCAGCGTAAGAACCATTTTGCTGAGATGCCGTTAGTTTCCACTGTAACATTTACTCTTTGGGGACAGGCATTTATCATCCCGCAGGGTGGGTGACAGACTCAGGATGTTTCTGATATTTAGTTTCATTATTAAAGGGAAATGAATTATAAAAACAGATGTGAATGGTTGACTAAGATTCTTCTCAGCTCTAAATATTAAAGGAACCCACAGATGGAAGATTCTGAAAGAGGTGCAAACAATTCCAACAGTAGGGTGAGCGATGGCAGGGCCTCTCAAGCCTCTCAGCGTGAGGTAAGGTCTTTCTAGGGTGTCTCACTGAAGCCACTAATGATGGCTGCTTGTTCTGGGCTGGCCATCCCATGGAATCAGGATTTTCAGGTGTGCTGCCTGCCACATTGGACATTTGGCTTCACAGATGAAACATTGCATGGGGTCCTCCCCCAGATGAATGTGGATTACATGCGTCCCCCATCCCAGTCATGATACCTTGTTATCATCCATGACAGTGTTCAGAGACTCAATCCACATCGGGTCTATATCGCCGTCTAGTACGATCCACTTGGGCCCGTCATGGGAGATGTTGGCAAGCTCCCTCATGATGGAAGAGAAGAGTCCTGTAAGGAACCACAGATGGCTTCCCAGCACTGGCCCTCGTTCTCTTCACACAGCTTTCCGGCATTGGCTACAACACTCATGAGTTGCAACCCAACAGGGCACACCCAGCTTTGCATCTTGCTCTACCTGGAACCTGACGCTTGCGTCTGAGGCACATTCTTTCTGGGGACCAGACTAACAGCAGAACATCAGGAGGAAGAGAACAGTGCAGTAGTTCTTGGCAGTTCAGATTTTTAAGTGATAAGGGACCTGGACAATCATCTCAGCAAGTGACTGCATCACAAGAGAATTATCCACCAAGGTTCGCAAGGTGAAGCTTCTGCACTTTGTAATCAGAGCCTTTGCAAATCTTGTTTATGAGAGAACATCCCTTTTATTCTTACTGTCTTTACCTCAGAATCTGTGTATTAATTTGGGTAGGATTGATTTTTATATTAAACTATCCTACTAAATGGCAGGGTCTATCTTTAAAATTTTTATTCAGGTATTGTTTTATGCCAACACTAAAATTATATAGTTTTTTAAAATCTATTTCATTGGCCAGAATATTTCTGAATATTTCCTAGGCTTCGCTGTTAAATTGAATGGAGTTTTCTCCTTTGTGTTTTCACTTTCTGCTAACTATTGCTAGTAGAGAGAAAGGTTACTAAATTATATATATTTTATGTTCAATTAGCTCTAATAAATTGTCTTATTAACTCCAGTGATTTTTCAATAAAGTCTTCTAGACTTTTCTTACTGTAGAGTTGCAGAATTAAGAAAAATCTATTTTTCTCTTTTGCTCCAATTTATACCATACATTCTGTTTTCCTTGCTTTACTGCATTCTCTGAACCCACAGAGCAGGCTGAACAATAATGTTGACTAGAAGCCCCCCTGGCTTGTCCCCTTCTTTTTTTAAATATTTATTTATTTATTATGTATACAATATTCTGTCTGTATGTCTGCAGGCCAGAAGAGGGCACCAGACCCCACTACAGATGGTTGTGAGCCACCATGTGGTTGCTGGGAATTGAACTCAGGACCTTTGGAAGAGCAGGCAGTGCTCTTAACCTTTGAGCCATCTCTCCAGTCCCCTTCTTAACAGAGCACTCAGAGAGGTTGACTTTGCTTTGGGCTTTCGGTACAGAGTCTTC
>JAQHUG010000025.1:5458089-5475898 GCA_028555095.1 Dicrostonyx torquatus | reverse complement strand
ACTGAAACAGTTTACCTGAGCTAATGGGAGCTCATCAACCCAGCTGGACTGGGAAGGAACAAGTATAGGACCAAACTAGTCCTTCTGAATGTGGTTGACAGTTGCATGGCTGGGGCAGATTGAGTGGCCACTGACAGTAGCACCAGAATTTATCCCTACTGCATGTGCTGACTTTTTGGGAACCTATTCTATTTGGATGGATACTTGCTCAGCCTAGATATAGTAGGGAGGGCCTTGGACCTTCCCCAAAACAATGTGCCTTACCCTCTGAGGAGTGGATGGGGTGGGGTGGGAGGGTATGTGGAGGAAATTGGAGGAGAGGACGGAGTGGGAACTTGGATTGGTATGTATAATGAAAAAGGATAGTTTTTTTTTAAAAAAAAAAAAAAGAAGAAAAAATTAAAAAAAAAGAACATTGGAAGGAATTGAAATCAGTTAGGCACAGACAAGGGAGCACTGCTATCAAGGTCTGAGAAACAGGTGTCCACAGGCTCAATCTGAGAGGAAAATTCATCTCAAGGAAGTCAGAGAAGACTTAGGTGGGTAGAACACAGCATGAAGACCATGGACATGAGCTGTTGAGGAAGGCAGAGCGCAGAGCTCTACGGCCTTGAGCAGAGGGATCAAGAAGTTTGTCTTGAAGTTCAGAGCAGTGAGAAGCATTTGAAAATAATTACTTTAGCTGGTGTCTCAAGAATGGGTTGAGGAAGCTGAATCACCAGCAGCAAAATTATTCCCGAGGCAGGTATAAGATTTAAACTGAGAGACATGGGCACTTGTAACTAGAGCAGCAGCGCTGAGTACAGAAAAGCACAGGTGTTCTAGTTAGTGCTGGTTAGTGTTCTGCTGCTGTGATGAGCACCATGATCGAAAGCAAATTGGGGAGAAAAGGTTTATGTTAGCTTACAGATTACAATTCATCATTGAGAGAAGCCAAGAGGGGAACTCAAGCAAAGATCTTGAAGCAGAAATCACTGAGGGTCACTTACTAGCTTGCTTCCAGGCTCATATTATACTCTCTTTCTGCCACAGCTCAGGTCTACCTGCCTCGGGATGGTGCTGCCCACAATCATCTAGGCCCTCCTATGTCAATTATCAATCAAGAAAATGCCCCACAGGCATGCCCACCAGTCAGTCTGATGGAGGCAGTTCCTCAATTGAGATTCTCTCTTCTCAGAAGTGTCAAGTTGACAACCAAGATGACAAGGAGACTCCAGAAAGTCGAATTAACATCACTATGTTGCTGTGGAATAATCCTTTTGTACACTGTAAAGACATGTTGCTTTCATTGCTAACAGAAAGCTGATTGGCTAGTGGTGAGGCAGGAATTTGGGGGCAGAGAGAATGCTGGGGAGAAGAGCAGGATCAGAGAAGATGTCATGAGATGCAGGGTGAGCAGGATGGGACACACATACATGAGGTAAATGAGTCACGGGGCAGCACATAGATGAATAGAAATGGGTTAATCTAAGTTTTAAGAGCTAGTTAAAAACAAGTGTAAACTACTGGTTGAGCATTTATAATTAATAATTAATAAGTCTCCATGTGGTTGTTTGGGGAGTAGCTAGTAGGATGTCTGCCTACACTTTGTTAATGATTAGGTCCAGGAGGGAGAAAGAAGTGTCAGGGATGAATCCTGTCACCCCTGTCCCTAATAGCAGGGAGTAAATGACGCTTCACGTGCTGTGTCAAGTAGAGCAGGGAAGGAAGGTTCTGGTGAGAGTTGGTGGGGGAGAGCAGCTCTGAACGTGCTGAGTGGAGGTGCTCTTTAGAAGGAGGGAGAATGGTGGGGTACACCACTGATTATATATGTTTAGATACAAGAGAGAGAGATGCTGGGCAGAGTTCTGAGCAGTCACAGGCCTGGAAGTTGGTGGCGATAGAGAACTGAGAGAAGTCAGATGGAAAAGTCTGGAGAGAGCAGGATTCCTCTCTCTTGTAAATGTGTCACAGGCCTGATAAAGACCATGGCAGTGAAGGTGACCAAGGCAAGATGACTCCGAAGGGAGTGTGAGCCTCACTGGCAAGAGTCCTGGGAAGCTTTTCTGGTTCGTTGTCCTTGACACCAAGAAATTGTCCATACTGACCTCCTTAAGGTGCCGTTTCCTGGGTCTGCCTTCAGCAGAAGGCATTTAAAGTCACACTACCAAGGGAAAGCATGAGGCTATCATACTAAACCACTTCCGGTACCCAGCCCATCTCATGTCCCCTCAGGAAGAGACCATTCCCTCCAGGGATTGTCACTTGCCACTGCTGTGTTTCTCATGGGACAGCTTTCTGAGGAAGGTCTTTAACTACTTAAAAATATCTCGAAGCTCGAAGACCTTGAAAGAGTGTTGTTGAACACTGAACACAAACTTTTACCGAAGAACGCCGAGCTTTTATAAGTGCTCATCAGCCCAGACCCTGCAAGAACACTCGAGTCTGTTGGTTTAGGACTGGGCCACAGCATGGCTCTTGGCCCTCAGTCTCCACAGATATCCTACCTGTTTGGAGAGAAGCTCTTTACACAGCTGGTAAAGGGTGATGAACTTCCTGGCCAACGACCGGGCTTCAATGAATCCTTCTGCTACCAGCATAATCTCACAGATGAGCTCAAAGTCTGGAACTACCATTGCGCAAGGCCTGGATGCAGGGAGACAGAGGTGGAGAAACTGAGTTGAAGGGGAGACTGCAGGACAAGGGACGCTTGCTGTGATCAGGCAAAGAGCTTTCTTCAAGGGCAAAACCTCACAGAAGGGCCATGGCAATCATTTCGTGTCACGGTTCTACATCCGGGATAGTTAACTAAGAATGAAGGGGTGGCTCCTCCTCCCAAAGTGGTGGATAATATCAGCAGGAGGGGGCCAGGTTGGAGCTACAGCTCAAGTCTCATCATATCTTGGGGGCAATGTGCCTCAGGCAAGGCATGGGTTAACACAGCAAATTGTCTAAAATAGGCTAGGAGCTAAGCTTGGAGAATGGAGTCTCTCCCTGGGTGTCTGTTGGAATCAGAGCACTCCCCTGCTGTGCTCCACCTCTGCAAGTTGGGGATGTCCTCCAGATATTCATGGCTTATTTTTCACTTATTTGTATAGAAAAATATTTGTTTGCAATGCTAAGGATTAGGTAGGTATCACTTGACACAGGATAACATACTGAAAACACAGAGGATCTGAGATTTTCATCTCTATAACAATTTGCTGTAGTTTTCTTCTTTCTGGCACTAGTGATACATATACATACATACATATATATTTAAAATTATATATATAATTTTATATCTATATAATTTAAAATGACTTGTTAAAACTATTATTTATTTGGTATGCTATGGGAGCTGTGTGCTGTGCACACATGCACATACATGCACGTGCCTGGTTATGAACATATATGTGGAGGCCAGAAGACAAGTTTGAATGTTGTTCCTCAGAAGCCACCTACCTTGTTGAGACAATGCCTATCATTGGTTTCAGCTCAGTGATTTAGGTAGGCTGGCTGGCCAGCAAGCCCTAGAAAGATACCTGTGTCTTTCCCTACAGTGGAAGGACAGAGACTGACACCACACCCAGGTTTGGAAAATGAACTGAACACACATTCTTTTGTTTGCATAGCAAGCACTTCACTGGCTGAGTTATCTCCCCAGCCTGTTACTTCTCTTTAATGGCATTTTCCTTGTATTAAAAGTATTTAGTTTTAAAAATAATTCAAGTACATACTGTCCTTTAAAATGTTTTATACTGCATTCAGAACCAAAGGAGCCACCAAATATTTAGATTCTCAAAATTATTTGGCAGTCTGAACATGAGGATATCAACAGAATTTAATGCGACTCTGAAAAATTATGCTGCAGAAGGAAGATTAGAAGTGGCATGGGAAAATATTAATTAATGAAAGCAGTATATTAAACAATATGGCCAGTTACCAGCTTTGAAAAACAGTATGGGAAAAAGAATGCCAAGTGGTTACGGAATTGCCTCTAGGTAACAGGACTAGACTGGGATGAGCCTACTCTCTCAGTTCGAATCCCAGCTCTGCTGTTTATTAACCTGGGACTCCATCTGTCTTCTCAGAGTACATGAAGGAAACTAATAGTATCTACATCATAGGGCCTTTAATAATTAAGTGATAATTAAGTGTAAGTTAGATGTTCATCTTAATGTTTTAACAAGATCTTTCTCAGGACTGGAGAGATGGTTTGGTGCTTAAGATCATTTGCTGTTCTGACGAAGGAACTGGGTTTGGTTCCCACATGGCCACCAACCACCACCTGTAACCCTAGTCCCAGAAGAGACACTTTTTAGTTTTGTCCTTGTTGAGCCAACTTCTCTTGTCTGAGAAAAGAAATGCAAACTCTAGCTTTTGCTAGGAAAGACGTTTGTGATATATATATATATATATATATATATATATATATATAAATGTTTGTGATATATATATATATATAAACATTGCCATATGCAAGGGTGACAAGGGTGAAATAAGAGAGGTGTTTCTACGTGTCTTTACCAGGATGTAATCTGACATTGAGCTTTTTAGAAAGTAATTTGGCAATGTGTATCAAAAGCCTTAAAAATGTTCCTGCTCGTTAACTCCGTAATTCTGCTCTGGGAAGCCAGCCAAACAAAATAATCATGCATACAGAAAAAAAGATTTATATACAAAAAATGTATATTACAGAATTATGTTTGAATTTATTTTAAATGCTAGAAACACTCTTAATATTCAGACACGAGGGGCTAGTTAATTACACCATGGACCATGGACTTGATAGAAAAATATGTAGCCATGGAATGAGGTTTATATAAAAAAATCCAATAGAAAAAATATTTATGATAGGCTAGGGGATTAAAAAATAAATAATGAATTTGTGCACACAAAATGTACATTGAAAGTACACAAAATAAAATTAATGTGTGCATATATAATACATTTTGTGAACTCTATCACACACATATTTTGATCATGCCCTCCCCCCAGTACAACAGGACTGACACACATATGAACTCAGAGAGACAGTAGCACACCTGCACAGGTTCAAGCCAGACTGGGTCCCAGTATGGAGAGAGTAAAGTAGACACAGAGTCCCATACAAAACCAAGAGGCTCTTTACAACTGATACCAGGTGACAAAGGGAAAGCCAGTTTTCTCCAATAGAGTGTCAATGGGTAAAAAACACTATTTTCTAAATGTTGCAATTTTCTCTACATATAAACTACATTTTCAGTAGGAAAATATGAGAAACTCCTCTCTGTGGAGTCCGTGTGTGGAGACATACCACCACTCACCTGAAGAGGGCCTTGAGGTTCTCTGGCAGTTCTGTGCGGCCAGCGTAGCCAGGGTTCATGGTGATGAAGATGCCCACAGAAGGATCCAGGCTAATCTCCTCCCCAAGGAAGCTGAACCTCTGCTTCCTGTCTCTGATGGCATCCTGGATGCTTTTCACCTGGTGGGGATCAGAGAAAAACGACTCCCAGCATTCCTGTGGAGTTGGGGGCAGTAGCTAAAGCTGAGAATCCAGACACTACAGGCAAATTGTCCTGTGGCCCCCTGCAGTGAAAGACAGGCACAGAGCCTGCATTCTGGAGTCTTTGCTGATGGGCACTAAAGATGAGTCTAAGGAATCTGGGTGTCCATATCAACATTCGGCACACTGTGGCTACTCAGATAGGAGTGGGCAGGACACGGGTGATTTTTTTCATTTGGAATCTGGGTTCCTTGTAGTGGCACTTAAAGTACCACTAGTACTAGTGTGTGTGTGTGTGTGTGTGTGTGTGTGTGTGTGTGTGTGTGTGTACACGTGTGCGTGCGCGCACATGCGTGTGAGAGAGAGAGAGAGGGGTGCTGGGGATCAAACACCCCATTGGCATGGGGCCTTGCACATGCCAATGGACGCCCCTGGGCCCTATTCCTTCCTATCCCTGAGTATTTTTGATGCAAAGAAAGTCATTCAGCCCTCATCAAGAAAGCTGGAGGGAGCGCACCAACCCATCGCCCCCGCTTCACTATGCTAAATGGGAAGCATAGAGAGTGAAGTGGTTTGCCCAGTAGCAGCGCCCCTCTCTGAGGCAGCAGGATTTGAATCCATGCCCAGGGATTCTTGAGTATGTGCTCTTGGCCCCTGCACCACGAGAATGCCAGCACCTGACTCCCACCCCCCATCCCCCCGCTTGTTTTAAGGATAATGAAATCCACATAGAAAGAAAAAAAAACCCAGCAGTAAGCGTGAAACTTTTGAATGTGAACATTGTTCCCGCAGCTGTGTTTATTGTCTCAGCTGGAGCCACCCCCACTCTCTCCCATTATGAGCAGGTGGAGTCTGAATGACGCTTCCTTCACAGACTGGAGGGTTCAGACAGTGAGAAGGGGCGGTATGCGCAGAATGGCACAGGTAAGCTGAGGCTGGAAACGGGGCATTTCCGAGGAGATGCCATGTCCTAAACACCTCTGGTGAGGCCAGAGGACTGTATTAGCTGAAGCGTTAAACTTCTGATTAAAATCTTCAGGTGAGCTGAGCAACTCTGGACAGGAAGGCTGACACTTTGATACCAGCCTCACAGGCTTTGCCAGAGGTTAGGACCAGGGCCGCTCCTGATAAGCAGGTCAGCCTGGGACTTGCTGGTATGTACAATTCTGAGATCGCAGGGGAACTGACCTGCGGATGGAAACTTCTCTTCCCAAAGTTCATTTCTGTCCTATAAATCCCCCCAGGCCAACCCCGACCGACCTCCCAGCCCCATACTTCAGCACAGACTGTGGCTTTTCATTCTTCTGAATAACTGGCTTCTGTAGAGGCCAATCTCTTTTTCTATTGTTTCCACAACACCTCCACCAATCCTGATCTAACTGGTGTGACCTGGTCGGGGCTCTGTTCTGAGTTAACAAGATCTTACAAGTAGTGAGAAAGGGGACAGAAATGGAACTCAGCCGTCTATGTTTTTCACACTCTGCTTCGAGATAAATGCAAAAATGGTCAGCCATAGTATAGAAGACAACAAAAGACACACACCAGCAGGCTGTCTTTGCTCGGCTAGGCCCCACAATGCCTCCGGCAATTTCTAGGCCCATGTGGTTCTTGGAAGTAGAACCGGAAGCTGGCTGGGATGAGGGCAGCGTTTTAAATGAGCCTTCAGCATGTCTGTCAAGTATGGCTGCTAGAAAAGCCAAGGGTAGCCCAGTTCTGCCAAGAGCTGTGGAGGGTTAGTTAGGGTCTCTCTCTCTCTCTCTCTCTCTCTCTCTCTCTCTCTCTCTCTCTGTGTGTGTGTGTGTGTGTGTGTGTAGTTGGGAGAGAAAGCAAAGGGGACAATATTGCCAGGATATGTGACAGTTCTGCAATTAGGATTCAGCTCTTCTGCAGTGAAGTTCTAATGGCTGAATGTATTTGAGCTCACAGCAATTAGCGGGAACCTGAGACTTCTCCACGTGCAGAATACCAATGCCATCCAGGCAGAGCCAGCCTCCAGAACCCTGCATGCTGGCCACCCAGGCAGAGCTCTGCTGATGCACACCAGGCTCACAGTCCAGCCCTGCTAGCCTTGCTAGCCGCACTATCTGCAAGTTGGGTGGCTTGGGAAAGCTGTTTGCTTCCTTCCTCCCCAGTCCTTAAATCTGTAAAATATACAGAGCACTTCTTCAGCTGGGGCCAGGGAGGCAAGTTTAATTAGTGCTTACAATATGTTGTGCTACCTTTGGGCAAAGGCCAAAGCTGGAGCCTAGGACCCTCCTGCTGTTCCTGCTGACTCAGCACTCCCTACCCAAACACTGGAGCCCAGAAAGCCCACACTCAGCAGGAATTTATGACGTACTTTGGATTGGAGGCATCTGTGCTTTTGTGTAAAATTCTGTAGGGGGGCTCTTGAGAGAAATAACCAAGCAGGCTGGGGGATGTGGGCGACACTGGCGCCTCTGTGCTGTCAGGTGTCTCTCTTAGCCCTGACACCACTGGCTATGACTCCCTTACTGCTGCTGCAGCAACTAAGATTCTTGGGACCAGCCATAGGGATGTGATGGTAATCAGGATCCAAGGGGCCTGGATGAAGACCAGAGGGTGGAGGATGCCAAAGAGGATCCAGGTGCACAGGAAAGGTGAGGATGAAATGCGAGCTTTGCTTGGAGGCGGCCGAGGCAACTGTGTGCACACGTATCTAAAGCTGCCTCACTTCTGGAGATTTTAAAGCCATCAGAAATGATGATGATGATAACAGCAATGAAACATATCTATCTAATATTTTTAGAGCACATGACCAGTACCAAGCACTATTCTGAACATTCTACAGGAAGCTTCCTGCTCAGTTCACTGGAGACTGAGATGGCGGTCTTAGGCCCTAAGTTCATAGAGGTGGAAGTGAGGCAGAAGGTAACTAAGAAACCATTCTGTTTAAAAGTTAGCATCAGGAGAAACTGAGGGAGGGATGACTAGACACTGTAATGTTTTTGAAACTTGTATATGAATCTAAAATTGGCTCAAAATAAAAAGTTAACAGAAAAAAAGTGTGAATGAAAATGAACATTGGTCAAGTGGGGCGGGGCAGGTCTTAAAAAACAAGCAGGCTGGGAACAAAGCATGTCTGCTTAGTTGCTTTACCCAGAAGGAACATGGCGCTGGTCGAGCATGACATCATCAGGCTCAGGCTGACAACAGTTAACGGATAATATGTCCCTACATATTCTGAGAACCCACCAGGCAGTTCGGGTATTATATGATGACCACAATGAATAACTATTAGGATGCTATGGTGTCACTTAGGTGATAGTCTCTCCAAGGTTTGATTGTATTTATGAATACATCATTTGTTCTACGCTGAAAATAATGATTATTACACACTAGAAACATTTCCTGCAAAACAAGAAAAGGAGGTCCTGTTACCCATTAAAGAAACAGGAATGTAAAACTATGGAGGTGCTGTGGTTCTCAGCTGGAGATCGTTTTCTCCCATTTCCCGTTGGTGTATTTGACATCCAGAGACATTCTCGCAGCAAGGAGGGAAGGAAGCTGCAGGCATCTAGTGGGCCGATATTCGGCACGGCACAGGCTAAACCTTTGCAACAGACCTATCCTGGAAGCTGGCCCTCTCAGATGGTTCTGTCCTATGTCCCCCACTCAGGCCTGGAATCTCTCATAGTGAACGATGTATGCAAATTGTCCTGTCTTTTTGCAGGCGATACAATTTAAGGAGTTCACAGGCTAACCCAATCTGTAAGAATGTTCAGGGTTTGTAGCCCCTTCTCCTGCCATTCTCTTATGACACCTTTGCCCAGATACCATGTATCACTAAAAGCCTGTCGGGATTCCACAATAATGGTAGGCTGGAGCCTGCGGCCTTCAGGAAGTACAATCTGATCACCACTTTGAACATTGTGTAACAGTTCTGTGTTCTTTTATAGGCAGCTCCTCTACAGAGGGTACAACTTGGGACATTCTCTTGGCTCTGAGACTGGAACAAATGTTCCTTGCCTGGAGTCCTTGGAACCATGCTGCAAGTCCCTTGCTAATACAGCTTCTGACTTTTATTTATTTATTTATTTGAGACAGGGTCTCACTATGTAGTTTAGACTGACCTCGAACTCATAGTCTTAGCTGGGATTTTAGGGGTTTGACTTAGATCTGCTGCGCAGCTGTTTCATGCCTCAGGCCAGTCCCTGCCTATGCCTATACCACAAGTACTGGGGACACCAAAGAATATGGGGGGAGGTCAGGGGTTATAGGTCCAAGATGACAAGTTGTTACCTTGGTGGGATGTTTCCCGAGGCTCAGATAATCCAAGGTCTAGAGAGCTGACTGAGCCAGCGATGAGGAGCTTCTAGAAGAATTAAGTAGTATAAATGCTTTTTAAAAATAGCAAGTAATTTCTCTCGCAATTGTCACAGTGAGGATTTTCCCAAATGGGTATGCAATTCTGCTGGACCAACCTGACAGAGACATGAAAACATCCAGCAATGGAAACGCTGGAGCATAATCACTTCTACAGAAGTTCCTGGGGTGGGAAGCCCAGAAGGGTGAGGAGAGGGAGGGGAGGGCAGCCGAGAACTGTCAGCAGCTGGTGCGGCTTCCAAACCAATATGCCAGCCAGGATTACTGTGTGAATAATTAAGCACAATTTTCCCCTCGGATGCTTATATGATTTTCAATGTTACCAGCTCCAGTTCTGCCTGAGCTGTTGTCAGGCCACTTCCTCCGACTGTCTTTTATCGGTGTGTGCCTAGACCGGAATGTGGCAGCATCAGAGAGTTCCAAGTTGAACTTACTTTACTCAATTCTAGGAGCAAAGCAAGCCCTGTGCTAACCTTTCCACATAAGATTATTCCATTTTCTGACTCCTGAGAAGTGGACAACAGCTGGTGGGCACCCTCTCACCAGCTAGTGAACGGTTAGGATTGGTAAGATAACCCGCGGATGGTTCAGCTGACGATCACTGAAGGTGTAGGTAGTATAGACCTGTGAAAGGAACGTGTGGACTTTTACCCCTGTCCCATGGGTCATGGCCATCAGTTTCCAACTATTTCCTGTGGCGTTAATACAACAAGGATAGCAGTCATCCTTACTGCCACTACCACCTTCATCACCACTACCACTGTAATCATTATGCCCTCATCATCACCATTATCCTTATTGTAGTCATCATCACCATCACCACCACCATTGTCATTGTAATTCCATGTCCTCATCATTATCCTTATTCTAGTTGTCGTCATCATCACCATCACCACCACCTTTGTAATCACATGTCCTCATCATCACCATTATCCTTATTGTAGTCATCATCACCATCACCACCTCCATCACCACCACCTTTGTAGTAACATGCCCTCATCACTGCCATTATTATTCCCACCCTTATCACCATCACCACCATTGTAATTATTATGCCTTCATCATCACCATTATCATTTTTGTAGTTATCATCACCACCTCCCTCACCACCACCATTGTAATCACATGCCCTCATCATCACCATTATCATGCCCACCCTTACCATCATCACTACCATTGTAATTATTATGCCCTCATCATCACCACCACCACCATCCCCACCATTGCTATACTAACATTCATCATCACCTCCACCCTCCCTCTCATTATCATCACCACCACCATAAACTCTACCATCCTCATCATCATTCCCACCACCACCGTCATCTGCGTCATTGCTAGCACTACCACTAAAACATTGTCACCTTCATCATCACCACCACCATCATCATTATCATCACCAGGGCCATGCTCATCCTCATCAGGTATACCACCACCACCATCATCATTGATCAGTATCTGGTGTAGGAGGGTTCTTCTGTATTTTGTGTTGCTTTCATTGGTTAATAAAGAAAGCTGCCTGGGCCTTTTGATAGGTCAGGACTTAGGCGGGAAAAGAGAACAGTATGCTGGGAAGAAGAGTCAGAGAGAGCCCGCCATGAAGCCGCCAGGGTCAGTCATGCTGTATCTTCCCGGTAAGCCCACTACCTTGTGGCGACTTACAGACTATTAAAAATGGGTTGGAATAAGATGTGAGAATTATCCAATAGAGGCTAGAACTAATGGCCAGGCAGTGTTTTAAATGAATACAGTTTTCGTGTAGTTACTTCAGGCATAAGATAGCTGTGTGGCCGCGGCCGAGAGGCAGGCGCTGGGAACAAATGGCCGCGTTCCTCTCTGGCGCTGGGAACACAGCCCGTGTACCTCATTACAACAAGTATCAACACTTTCATTAGCATCACCACTAATATGACCTCCAAAATCAATACCAAGTTCATCATTACCTTCATTGCTACCACTACAAACACTACCACCATCACCATCACTGCCACTACCATTGCATTATCATCAGTCACCACCATCATCACCATCATTACCATGACTACTACCAGTATCATCACCCCAACACTTGAGCACCTATTATCTATAGATCTTTGACTTAAATGTTTTAGACATTAACTCATTGAAAAAAATTGTTATAATGAAAGAACTGTGATTAGCTCAAGGAGCTCTCTACATAGCATGCTGAGAAAAATGCCTTGAGACATACACGGGGATAACTTGGGGCAAGCCGCTAGCACTAACCATCACCCTGAGACACCCATCAGTGGAATTATGCTTAATGAGTGGTTCTGGACTTCGGTGGAATCGGGAACAGCAATACCTGGCTGCTGTGGCAGGCAGCCAGAGGAGAAGGCACAAAAATCACGAACGTAGAAATGAGAGGAAGACATACAGGTAAGTGGAAATAACAGGACAGCGGGGAAGGGGATTATAAGACAGAGGCCTACAGTCTGAGAAGTAGGAAGAGAAGCTATGAGTACACAGTGCAGTGGAAGGAAATGGAACCATTTCCAGTGGGCACTCAGGGAAAAGACAACTTCTCCCCAGATTTTCAGATCCAGGGCTCTGAGAAGGGTTTGTTTGCTCTACACCAGCTACTCAGGAAGGAAGGAATCCCCACAATGCACAGAGAGATTCCATGGCACTGTTCCTGGCTCCAGACTGTGATGTGACTACCCAAGTATGGAAACAGCCAGAAGACATGCTCGCTTTCTGCTGGGGTGGGTGCATGGTTTCGGTTTGTCTGCAGGGGTTCATATATTGAACTAAATCCTCATTATGAGAAACTGAGAGGGTAGGAACTTGATCCAGCTATTGTGTCCTCTTTTGGGAGGTGTCCATGTTTAGACAAGGTCATTGGTTAGGGTTCATGATTGAATCCTGTGGTTTGACAGCAAGAAGTCATTGCCAGATGTGTGTCTTTGAAAGTTCAGGAGTGTGAGCCAAAAAATTTCTTTATATGCAGTATGACTTCAGGTATTTTATTATAATCATAGAAAAAGTCTAACATAATTTCCTGCAAAATATGAATATTCAGTTTCAGTTTAGGTAATGCCAGACTCCCATCTCTACAAGACAGAGGTGTGTTGATAGAATTCAACCATTGACTTTCCAGAGAAACAAAGTCTTTGTGTGAACTGTAGGTTTTGGGGGAAACAGTTATGGGGATTAACCTGGGATCTTATGCCTGCTAGGCAAACCCTCTACCATTGGTCCACATCCCCAGCTCCAGTTTCTTGATGGAAATACTTCCTTCCCTAGGCCATGTCAAGTCATGCCAATTCAAGACCACAGAAATTTGCATCATCAACTCACCAAGCCAAGGCAGAGATCATGATGTCATGGCAAGGGAGTGTTTAGGTTACCATTTGGGTCTCACTTCCCCCACTGTCACTAATTCTGCTGAAAAGAGCAAATCTAAGGGAGGGGAAACTGCACGTTGCTCTGGGAAATCTTTGCTAAGAAACAGTTGGAACAAGGGTCAGTGTTTGTGGAGCAGTCTTTGCCAGAGAAGAGAGCCCAAAGGACTGAGTGATCACTGTGGAGCAAGCAAGTGAAGGGCCCTGAGGGCCTCCTGATGGCCTCTGGCTCCCAGTGACAGCTGAAGCCCAGGGGTGGGATGCTATGAATAGCAGCTGGTATAGGGTCTATCATGTTCCAACCCTGCAGTTGCTTCAGCGCTCTGCTCAGAGCTCCACATTTAGCTTCCAGTGACAGGGACAGCATGCTGGATGAGAGGGGTGACATCTGGAGGTTATGGAGACAGAGGGTGGCTCCTGGCAGGGCACATAATCTAGGGAAGGGGACAATGCTGCCTTGGCCATTTTCTCCCACATGGGTGACCCGCTTGGTGTTCCATCCCACCCCTGTGCTGCCATCCCTCCCTCCACATCATGCTCTTGCCAAAGAAAAAGAAGAAACTCGGCCCAGTCGAGTGTTTTCCATTTGCCTTTATGAGGCTGAAAGAATTGCACAGATTTGCAGGGATGACTCCCGCCCCTCCCTTCACTCTCCTCTTCCCCATCCTTTCTCCCTTCCCCTCTGTTTCTTTCTCTTCCATTCTCTCCCTTTCCTTTCCTCTCCCCTTCCTTTCTCTTCTCTTTCTTTATCTCCTCCTTTCTCTTAAATAATCCTATCTGCATAATGCTTTGGAAACAAGCTGAAAGGGAGGAGCCTGCCACTGCGCTTGACTGTATGGTGTGTGGGCACAAACCCGGAGCTGTAGGCACAGCACTGACCCCTCATCGCATTCAGTGCTCTACAGAGGCTTTGCCTTAGAGAAGTTGGGTGGAAGAGGATGGCCACAGCCAGTTGTTAGCCTTTGGTGGGAAATGAGGATGCTCAGCCTACAGGGAGGGGAGATGAAAAGGGCCTGGCAAAGGAGATGCAAGGGTTCAGGAGCCTTTGCAGCTCGATGAGGATGCCTTGATCTCAGGCAAGGATTGTTCCTTTACCCAGCTCTTTAAAACCGCTGCCATACACAGGCTAACTCTCTGTTGGAATCCTCAGGATTCCCTGTTACCTGCACCAGAAGGTGTTTATATCCATTTTTATTTGGTTTGAGCTTGTTTCTCTGGCCATATGTGTATATTGTTGTATATGTGTATATGTGTATATGTGTATATTGTTGATGTGGATGGAAAAGCAGTGTTCAAATCCTACCTTTGTCACTTTGCGACACTGTGCCTTGGGCAAGTTCCTTTTCTTTTCTGCTATGTTTTCTCCATATAAAGTAGTGGTTATACCAGAAGAACCGCCAGAGGATGCGGGGTGGTAAGTGAAGAGTGTCTGGTACAACAGACTTAGCAGAGAAATTCACCCTCTGCTTTTCTTCTTTCTACTCTCCTCTTTGTCCATGGGTCCCTGACCCCAATTTAAACCCTCTCTAGCCAGCATTTGGGGACTGGTTTTAAGATAACCCCTTTCCAAGTTTTATTCTACAGAATGGATATTATGATCACTTCTAGAATGCTGAAAGTGCTCACATCTGTCTCAGAAATTCAAGGCATCATCGCAGTCAGGAATCACTCCTTTTCAGCCGTGTGCCTCCACTCACTCAAGCCCTGGGACACCACAGCCTTATACAACAGCGAGTGGATTAGGCAGAGAGATGTGAAACAACTTGCTTCCAGACATCTATAGCAAATGCAAGAGCTGAAGCTGGAGCCCTGGTTTACAGCCCATGTGTGTGATGTTTCTGAGCAGCTGGGAGCCACCTCCTTGGCTGATCCTTTGCACCCTTCTGTGAAGCATGTAGATAATTTATGTCCCTGTTTTACACACGGGGAAAGGGATTCTGCTAGATAGCAGAGGATATGCTTCTGTGGGTAATAGAGGACCATTTATTATAAGGCTGGAAAAGGGGGGATGGAATGGCAAGAAGAGGGGGCATTGATGCTGAAGACTGAAAACAGCAGGCTGTTGACTTTCACAGGAGCAGCCAAGCAAACTGCAAGGCTCCCACACCCTTCTCACCCATACCTGTACGGCCACCACGGACAAGACCTCCACAGAGATTCGGTTAAACTCATCAAAACAGCCCCAGGCGCCAGTCTGAGCCAGGCCTTTGTAGATGTTGCCACAGGACTGCAAGCAAAACATACAAGGATTAAATGATGACACTGTCTTAGAGTCGTGTCCAGAGTCGTTTTCCAGCTTCTTTAGTAGAGACACATCTGGTCCCCTGAAACTCACATTGTAATTTCCAGAACAAATATGTTTTTAAAGGTGATGGGTGACAACACAAGACATGGAATCTAACAAACATTCCGAGATGATGTTGTGAAAAGTCCCTTTAAGATGCCATCAGGGTTTTGCCCTGAGCATTCTGTAGCATTTAAAGTCCCAGAAAATGAATAAAAGATAGCCTTTCTTAGCGCACATAGACAAATAAGTTTCTGTTCAGGCTCTGGCGTACTCTAATGGGAAGTCAATGCCTGTGTCTTCTATCCATGTCCAGCCACTCAGGTTTCCCAGATGATGGGGAGCTGGAAATGTCAGAAAGCAAGAAAGGAATTCCAAAGGCGAGAATGTATTCCTATCCTAAAATGCAAAGGAACTCTGGCATTAGAGGGGAGCTCATGCATCAGTGGTAAGGAGTAGGTACTGGAGGCCACAGGCTAGGTGATGCCTCCAAAGTGTTGGTGATGCATTTATGGGAGTCCTGACATTTATCCAGGGGTCGTTCTATTTTTATGTTTATTTATTTATTTGTCATTGTTGTTTGTTTTTATATTCCAACACCAGTTTCAACTCCCTCCTCTCCTCCTAATCCTTCCTACCTCTCATCTCTCCCACCCCCTGCCCTTCCTTCCTCCTCCTCCATTTCTCTTCAGTAAAAGGCAGGCCTCCCATGGATATCAACCAGCCATGGTATATCAAGTTGCAGTAAGACTAGGCATTTCGTCTCCTATTAAGGCTGGACAAGGCAACCTGCTAGGAGAAAAAGGTCCCTAAAGCAAGAGAGAATCAGAGACAGCTCCTGCTCCCATTGTTAGGAGTCTTACATTCTTGTGAGACCAAGTTATACAACTGTTACATATATGCAGAGAACCCTGGTTGTAAGTTCAGTCTCTGTGAGCCCCTGTGAGTCCAGGTTAGTTGATTCTGTGGGTTTTCTTGTGGTGTCCTTGACCCAGGGGTCATTTTTAAAAAAGTGGTTAGTCGTGTGCGTTAAGACCCTGTGTTAGATACAAGTCCTTCCAAGATCTTTTAGGAAAATGTTGGCAATAAGGTATACAAATACAAGAGAATTACTGGTATTCATTCCAGGGAATACTGCAGATTACACTGTCACAGAGCAGAGAAGAATGGGTCAGGGTATTTCAGTGTGATCAGTGAAGATGGGATGGCAGAACAATTGTATGTTGCAAGGTGTTTTTTATGGAACACCAGGTGTTCCTTGAGAAAAGGATTTTGTTGTCAAGAAAGCTGGGGAAACACTATATTCCATAACCTACCTTAGCCAAGTTGTAAATATATACTATTGGGGCCATGAGGCTAGGCCAGTAGTAGAGTATGCATTAGCCTAAAGTATGAAAGTGTCTCTCTGTGTGTCTCTTTCTATTTCTGTCTCTGTCTGTTTCTCCTTTCTCTCTCCCTCCCTCTCTCCTTCTATCTTTCTCCACACACACACACACACACACATACATACATACACGCACACACATATGCCTTATAAACACTTTAAATGTCTGCAACAAGATTAATTGGTTACATGGCTGAGATTCCCTTTTCCTCATGTAATCTCTGATTTTCTCAGAATATACTCCAACAAAAGGGCACAGTGGGAAAACAAAAGGAGGCAGGCAGAAGCCTGAGGGCCTAGCTCCCAGAACAGGGTGCTTCTGAATACACTCTTCAGGGCTTGTTCATGTCTGTGTGATAAGAGGGGGGTGGGCTTTCCAGGAGGGTGAAAGATTATGGAAGAAAAATGAGCAAAATAATGATGTGCCCAGAGAAAAGCAAAAGTACCATTTGGGATGGAAAATTGATTATTAAGGAAAGTCTTAGTAACAGAAAGCCTTGAATTATTACAAGGAGTCTTTAGGGGTTTGAATGAGAGACGATGATTAAGGTAACGTTTTGTCAGACTCAGTCAGACATCTACCTAGGCAAGGTTGGATGTAGGGCAGAGCTCAAAGAGGGAGGGAAAATACATCCCACGTCGTATTAAACCCCAGAGTGTTCAAACTCATGTGGAAAATATGAACAAAGGAGAATCAAAAAGATCAGCACTTGCCAGGAGCAGAGGCAGTATGAGGTGGAGAAACTACTGTGTGTGGTACTGTGACATTGGGTAGATGACATTATACACTTTCCTAAACCTGTAGAACTTTATAGTCAATGTTCTTCCAAGCAGTGAATCCCAATATAGTTTTGGATTTGGAGCAGCATATTGGCACAGTCTATGCTACACTGACCTATTGTCTTAGCTAGTGTTACTATTGCTCTGATGTAACACCATGACCAACAGCAAGTCGGGGAGGAAGGGGCTTATTTGGCTTAATACTTTCT
>JAQHUG010000025.1:5428050-5454994 GCA_028555095.1 Dicrostonyx torquatus | reverse complement strand
CTATCTATCTATCTATCTATCTATCTATCTATCTATCTATCTATATCCATCCACCCATCATCCTTCTAATGTATGTATATGTGTATGTAGGTGTGTTATGTGTCTAAATCAACCAATTAAGCATCACAAACCCTAGTTAGGAATTCAGGAGCCAAATCCTATGCCTAACAGTTGTTTGAAAGTTTTTAAAGTTATGCATCCCTTTTATGAATACATAAAACCTTAAAGAAAATTTCAGAAGTAGATGCTTCCCTCAGCCTCCTTCTTCCCTGAGGATCAGCAGCAGAACTCACATCACCCCACTTGCTCATTGTACACATCTCTTAGTGTTATTGGCTAAGCAGTGGCATCACCTGGCCAAGAGGTCAGGCTTCAGGACTGGAATAAAGACAGGCCATGGCAAAAGGTCAAAAGTGGAGGATGGTAAAGGGGAATCCATGTTGATGACTGATTTGTGCTGGGGAAGTAAGGGTACAAACAGGCAGGGTGACTGAGATTTCCATCTTAGAAATGAGTGAGAGATATAGCAGGGAAGAGTAGCAGGATCCTCCCAAGGTGGGGTAAGACCCTCTACACCAGCTACCCTGTGAGCCAGAACCAGGATATGGGTGAAGATAGGAGAAGACATGGAGTCACTAGAACACATATTGAAACGGAGATTCTGGAAAAGGAACAGCACGGGAGATATAGAGGCCAGGAGGTGGGGGGTTGGGGAAGCAGGAGAATGACAGTAGTGAAGCTGTGGGAATCAGAAGTCGTGAGAAGTCCTTGTAACTCTTACAGGAGGCTGAGCCTCCTAAGGTTCAGAAATCACTCTAAATGCTCTCTGCTTCAGAGCCATTGGATGTTTCTGCAGTGGCCTCCGTATTGAGGTCAAGGGGAAAGTATTGCTGCTGTAATATGAAGTGTAAGGTGCTGTTCTGCAATAAATGGCTGTGCTGAGCCAGCCTCACAACAGAGTTGCTTTTGTCTCTGAGCAGGCTGGGCTTGCAAGGTCACTTCTGCCTGCAAATCTGACCATTATCTCATCAGAGAGAGCTCATCTTAACAAGTCCTGGCTGCAGAATGTGGGTGCCAGCTTAGGACAGGTGGTTGTACTGAGCCGTTTCTGACAGGGGCAAGATCATCATTGCCTCAGGGCCAGGCTGTTGCTAACCACCATAAATCCCAACTACAATTATTCCAGGACAGGACGTCATTGAAACCCTGCCTGACAGGCCCTGTGCACATAAAAGTAACCCTTAAAGGACTCTGGGCACACAGTTTCTCTTTGCTGTTTCACCCATTTCAGCTCCACTGCAGCGTTCTAATAAGCTATGTGACTTTATTCTGATGTTGGTGAATTCAGCTTTTTAAATCCCATCCCTGGCAGGACCTAGAGAACTCTTCAGTGCTAACGGGCTGTGTCTAGGGACACTGGCTAGCTGTGTAGGCTTTCTGCTTTACCTTTCTCCCACATTTCTCTGCTGCTCTAGGAGCACCCAGGTCCTGCATCTGCATACATGTGTGCACTCCACACATTTTTGTACCAAGTGCTCTCCCCTGATACTCTTAGCACCTAGACTGTCTGTCTGTCCATCTTCCCTTCCTTCCTTCCTTCCTTCTTTCCTTCCTTCCTTCCTTCCTTCCTTCCTTCCTTCCTTCCTTCCTTCCTTCCTTCCTCTCTCCATCCCTTCTAGTCTTCCTTCCCCCACCTCCTGGGGTGCTCCTTTGGGTGCTAGATATCAAACCCAAGGCCCTGGGAATGTCTGCATGCTAAGTGAACATTCTTTCCCTGAGTGATATCCTACCTTTTTGTGTTTCTTTGGAATCCTAACCAGTCTCATCTTGGGGTGGCCTAGGACACTCCCTGGTGTGGACTCCCTTGTGGCTACTTTTGGAGCATCTCCAACTACAGTTCTGTAGAATAAAACATCATTGATTTTGGAATCTTCCTGAAATGTCCCACATATTCTGAGCAATGGCAGTAACTGATAAACCAACTTACTTTGTTTCTGGTGTGTTTGATGATAAAATATAGTTACCAAACAGCTGGACAGTAGAGTAGAAAGGCATGCAGAAGCAGTTTAGCAAGGCTGTCTGTTTACAGTGATGTTTGGGGCTTAGGAAAGTGAACGCCCTCATTCTGAGGTGTTATTAGACTCCTTTTATTAATACTGCTCTTGTATGTGTCTGGCCTGGACTCAAAGACTGATATTTTACTTAAAGCCGAGGTGAACTAAGGACAAATGTTCTTCTACAGTGTACTTTAAAAGGAATAGATGGGGTTAGGGACAATTGTCTAATTTTGAAAGAATTGTGATAAACGACTTGCTATCACTGGCCCTGGAGTCAACTCCTCTCTTCCTATTTGCTGTGCTTAGTTTGACTTTGAAAGAATCTGCTGATTTTATGCCAGGAAAATGCATGCCTTCTACATCCGAATGACTATGTCTTCCAGAATATTCCCCATGGGAGACTTACTTACTTCAGCAATGCTGCCCATAATTAACTATAGAAGAATAAAAAAGAAAAGAAAATGTATTGAAGAATTGAAGAATCTAGAAGCTCAAAATAATCCTTAAGGCTGAGGTTATTTTTTTAAAGAGGAAAAAAATTGTTTTCCTTGAAAAGAAATGTTATCTTGATGCATTCATCGATAAAAACAGCTGCACTCAGCTTTAGAGGCGATGGCTCAGGGAAGGACTGGATTCAGGTCTGGACACCACCACCCCCTCCCCCGACCCCATTTGTTTGCTCTGAGTAAACATGGCTTCCCAGGACTTTAACTTCTACACAGAAAGGTTTGTACTAAAGTGAGCCATCCCAGTTCTGGAAAATATGTGTCACCTAAAGAATCATAGTTCAGTAGCTGCAATCTCTAAAGTTATTTCTACATTAAATGTATTTTCCAACATGAAATTTTATTTGATCTTTTTATGCAACCTTTTTATCCTGCTCTAAATATTGTCTGTTCATTCTGCTTACAAGAGAAACATAGGCGTCTTATTAAAAACCTAGACTATGAGAAAACAGCAGTATGGAGGCAGCAGGGCATATTGTTATTACACATCTTTAAGATGAACTTTTATTCATCTGTGAGCAGAATGTCTGTAGCTGGAAGTGACCTTGTGGGCCCTTTGTTTCACGACATAACCTGGAGCACACTGGTTGTTTGAAAAGTGCCGGGTTCTGGGATGAAGTGCAGGGACTTTGCTCAGCCTGGCGGCAGGTGTCCCTTAGAGTGAGCAGGGACTAGTCCCTACTGTTTCCAGCCTCCTGTGTTCTTGTACACTGTCCTAGGGGAATGCCCCCTTTGTACAGAGGAACTCAAATAAAGCTGTCACCTGGAGACAAGTGTCCCCATCACAGCTACTTCCTGGCCTGTCAATAAATTTAGAACTTTGAGGGTTTCTTCAACGGCATCATTTTACATGCGACAGATGAAAGGCAACCATGTCAAATGATCCACCCATGTCAAATGATCCATTTGCTCACCACGTTCATTTGTAGAGTCAGAATAGATGGGACTGTGCCTCTGTGTAATATAAGAGGTTGACAGGAGGCCAACACGGGCTAAAGCATCCTTAGGTCTAGTATGAGAGAGTAAGGAAAAACCTCCCATCTAGACTCTGCCTCTCCTGGGGGAGTGGGATAAACCATGTACCTGATCTCAGCTACCACCCAGGTCCCAGTCTTTCCAGCTGCAGGATGAACTTGTACCTTGTAGTCCATCTGCTCCGAGCAGTTAAACACATAGACCATGATGCCCAGTGCTCGGCCCAAGTCCTTGGTGGTCTCTGTCTTGCCTGTGCCTGCAGGTCCCGATGGAGCCCCGCTCATGGTCAGGTGCAGAGACTGAGTGAGAGTGATGTAACACCTGCCAAACAAAGGAGGGCAAATGCCATTATCTCGGCCACAGATGGCTCTGCTGGGTGTCAGAGAGAGGGAAGCTCAAGGATAGATGGGCCCTGGCTTAGCGTCTACAAAGGGAAGAAAGCCCAGGACACCACCCACCATTGTCTTTTCCCCTTAGAGCCTGAACTTCCCAGAGAATGATCTGATTATGACCACCTCCCTCCCTGTAGGGTATCTTGGCTCTTTGCTAGTTTGCCTTGACCTTGACCATGCCTTCTCCTCTAGCTTCCTCTCTCAGTGCTTTGGTGAGCCACATCTTTCCCCAAGCACACTAACAACAAGCTATGTAGACTTTCTCCTCCCCACCCAGGCAACCCATTTGAGCCTACCTCGATGATATCCCTTTCCATCTGGCTGGCTAACGGCTAGTAACTCTTGACCAGGAATTGACTTTAGTCCATGCACTAGGCCTTCCCAGCCTCAGGACGGGGATGAGTAAGAAGAAGCTGCTCAGCTGACTTCCTATTCCGTTATGTGCCACCCAAGTGCCCAGAACATATATACCACACAGATCTCTCACACATGCATGCAAGAGTTAGGAAGCACAACCTTCTTGTTCACTGTTTTACCTTCAGAACCCGGCATAGCTCCAGGCATACACAAGATTTCAATAAGTCTTTAAGAAGCACAAGAATGACTCCATGAGTGAACAGATAACCATCCAATCTAAGATTCTGGTTACTAGCTTCACTAATGACAATAGAATAAAGTCAGCTTTAAGATTCTTTCTAATGGCTAAGTGGGTAAAGTGCTTGTACTGGCCAAACAGGAGGACCCAAGTCCAAATCCTCAGCTTCCATGTAATATCTGGGTATTGGTGACACATGCCTGTAATCCCAATGGTGTGTAGTGTGTGCATACATGCATGTGTGTTGGGGTAGAGGAGGAAACAGAGAATCTCTGAAACTCATGGTCAAATAGTATGACTGAGATGGTAAGCTCTGAGTCCATTCAGTAAGTGAGAACCTGTTAAAAAAAAAAACAAGGCAGACAATGTAGATCCAAATGGCATGTAGACTCACACATCATACACACATGCGCGTACACACACACACACACACACACCACATAACACTACACCATTAAATACATACATATCACACACACACACACAACCACCACCACACAAAATTATTTAAGGTACTCAAAATATTCATAGTTCCATTTAGTTTGAGTCATTAGATAACAAGCACATGAAAAGGTGCTTAAGATTGGCACCTAGAGAAACTCAGGGTGCATAGAGTACATTACCCAGGATGGCTTTAACACAGGATATGGCCACAACAGATGCTGGTAAGGATTCAGAAGAAGAAGAGCTTCATATGTTGATGGTGGGAACGTTACATGGTACAGTCACTTTGAAAGACAGGCTAAAAGTTCTTTCAAAAGAAAGGCTTTTCATATAATTTAGAAATTTCCATCCTGGGAATTTTCCCAAGAGGAATAAGTTCACTTATATACAACACTCGATCATGGTGACAATATTCATGCCAATAAAACTATGTGAAACCCAAATGTCCATCTGTAGTAAATAGTTAAACAAAAAATGTAGCATCCATGCAGCAGAACATACCTTAGCTGTATGAAGGCATGAACATGACTGTGGTAGTTTGAATGTAATTGGCCCCCATAAACTCATAGGGAATGGCACTATCAGGAGGTGTGGTCTTGTGGAAATAGGTGTGGCCTTGTTGGAAGAAGTATGCCACTGTGGAGGTGGGCTTTGAGCTCTCCTATGCTCCGGCTATGCCTAGTTTAGTTCACTTCCTGTTGCCTGCAGGAACCCTCAGCTCCTTCTCTAGTACCATGCCTTCTGGCTTGCCACCACGGACTAAAACACTGCAACTGTAGTCACCTAAATTAAATGGTTTTCTTTATAAAAGTTGCTGTGGTCATGGTGTCTTTTTCCAGCCAAAGAAACCCTAAGACAATGGCATAAAACAGCTGAACTAGTCAGCATCGTGCCCCACATGTGACAGAAGAAAGATGAAGAGATTAAGTGAAACATCAACAAGTGAACTGTAGACTGCCAGGGGCTGGGGTAGGGCGGGGATTTACCAAGAAAATCCATAAAAGCCATGTTCACTTGAACTGTGCTCTTGTCATAGGTGAACTTTAAGACACTAAAATGTACCTCGAGAAATCTGTTCAACTGCAATGATCTAACGTCTTCATAACTAGTGAATTGATACAGACTCTACTCATGAGCTCCGAGTGATGGATGTAGTATTCAGAATCATCTGCCTGGTTTTTTTTTTTTTTTAATTGTAGCTGATGCAACTGAGTCAGTACCTTTCTTGCCAGATGGCAATGACTTTTATTGGTGTGATGGTACTCAGAACTAACATGATTTTGCGGGGATTCAAGTGAGTTTATTCTCCACAGATCAACTTCCCATTTCTGTTCCTGTCTCTGGGTGAAACCCAGCAGGGCATTTTCCCTGGGCAGAGAAAGGAAGTGGGTTGTAACTCTTTCATCTCTAGTTTGCCTGTGAAATGCATGACACTGACTTAGCTGAGCTCAGGAAAATGGGCCTCACTCAGCATTAATCCCCTGCCTTGCAGGCTCATTTGGCTGTCTTACTTTCCCTGGAGAAATTGGGACACTTAACATCAACCATGCCATGGGTCAAGAATTTTTAATTCAGGGCATTAAATGGGCAAAATAAAAGGTGAATATGTAAAAATTCCCATACTCACAAAAGAAAAGAAAATTAAGATACATCAAGTCTAGCAAAGAATGTGACACCCAAAACAGTAAATGGTGATAAACTGATACACTGAACTGCATCAAAACTCAAGATGCTTGAACTTCAAAAGAAACCATGAAGAAAAAGAAAAGACTAGACCACAGACTAGAATACCATACCTGCAACCAAGATGTGCTATTGCAGAGCACAGAATCATCGCAACTCCATAGGAACACAAAAGATATACCAAAGAAGAAACTTGAACGTTATGAGGCAAATGATAAAAGCTACTGGAAATTAATAGGCAACTGAACAATGCAAACTATTACCAGGATGAGAGAGCCTTTCACACTGGCCACAATGGCTGCCATAAGGAAGGCAACAATGAGCAACACCAGCAAGGATGCAGAGACATGGGAATGCCCACACACTGCCGGAGAGAATACAAAATGGTACAACCAGTTTGGAGAAAAATTTGGAAGTTTCTCAAGGGGGCCAAGCATGAAAGAGCATAAAATCTAACAGATCTCCATCCAAGCAAAGGAAAAAAAGCACATCCACACAAAGAATTACGTGAAAATGCTCACACCAGTAATGTTATAAGGGCCCCAACTAGAAACAGCCCAAGTGGCTGCCACTGTCCAGACAAGATATGCTATGCCTGTCGAGTTCAAGCTCTGAGGTCTACATTTAGGGCCCAGAGCTCACTATGCTCCAGTCAGCTGAACACAGCTTCCAGATCTGTGAAATACTTCCGTTTTGATTTAAAAGTTGGTTCAATCTGTCTGGAAGTCCAAAGCACTATCCATTACCACCACAGAGCCAAGTAAAAATGGATTCATCTGGACTGCTATCAGTTGTAATTGAAAATGTTATGACAAAAAAAAAATTTGACTCACTGTTCTTAACAGTCAAAACATCCCCCTAAGTACTCAAAGAGTTTAAATAAAAAGCAAAATAAAATAAGCTAGGAAAAGATATAGGTAAATATTATGTTTCTCTTTGGATGGGAGTAATTTATAAAGAACCAGAATGATGATGGCATAACTCTCACGAGAAGAAAATCCAATCGTCAATAAACATATGACTTGGAAGACTGTGAATAATTGAAGCCCAAACCCAAAGGAGATACAGGGTGACCAGCAAAATGAATAGGGACATTAAAGGAATACATACAGCTGGTTAATGTACTGTGCACTCAACACTTTCATAAACCAGAGAGAGTGGGGACAAATTTTTTTTTTTATTTTTAAAATGAAACCAATGGGGGCTGGAGAAATGGCTCGGTGGTTAAGATGACTTGATACTCTACCAGGGTATCGGAGTTAGGATCCCAGCACTTACATCAAGTCATGTGACTTACAGCCACTTGTCACTGCAGCTCCAGGGGATCTAACATCCTCTTCAGTTCTCCATGGACACTCCCCTGTACAAGTTTGTGTATATACACATGTACAGATAATAATCTGCAAGTTTATATCATTTGATTATTTTCTTCCTTGGTATCTCAGAAAAAATTCACACAGAACCTTGGGGGAACATTCACAGAGGTGTTCATGAGGCTTCGTTGTTAACAGAGAAGGTCAGTAATAACCCAAATGCCCCCATCCCATCACATGGTTACATTATGTTACATATATTATGGGACACTTGCAAGCAGGCTGAGAGTCAGCTCCTGCGGGTTTTAGAAGAATACTCTAAGAACATACATGTAGTTATTGCATGAAGTTTACATGGGGAGATGTGAACAAATGTCTACACACCTCAGAAAAGCCTCCAAGGACAGACCATGTACAATGTCACTAACGTTCCACTTGACGAGCCAATGTATTTATTTGGCTTACTTAGAAAGCATGAGGTGTTATTTAAAGGAGCAAAGTAGCCTAGCCACCCGAGAGTCTCACCCAAGCGTGGTTGACTCCTTTCAGTAGGTACATAGACGGAGTTTCCTCCTTAGTTAAACTTCTACAGTCTATATGCTCCATCACCTCCAGAGGTCACGGGCAGTTGGGGCAGAACTATAGACAGCTAGAGGTGGAGCAAGGAGGCCATGCCAATACCAGAGCCTGTGGGTCTCTCTCGGTGGTTAAACTGCTCTCATGAAGACAGCAATGGCTGCCATGTCCAGAGAAGAGCTACCTGCAACACAGTATTAAGTAAAATGAGAAATCCCCCAAGTCTTGTAACAGATCATAATATGATCTCAATTTCTGTCTTCAAAAGTCACATACATAATGAAACCGGTGAACGTTGATAGATACCCCCTAGGTACCTTGGCTTTTCTTCTTCCATTACTAAGGTTCTCCAATTTCCTCTAACAGGAACACTGAAGGAAAACTCCCAGATTCTCGCTGGCTCTGTCCTTGTCCGACAAGCCACCTTGAAAGACTCTTGCATCAATTATATCTCACCTACTTGCACTTTTTCCCGAGAAATTAGGAGGTGCTCAACATTGATAAGCAGCTGATTAAAACTACTTAATATAGCGCAGGGAAGACAGGAACATTTGTGTGTGAAGAGGAGGGGAGGGGCTGGGAGGGGCACACCCAAGGCTAAGGGACAACCTAGAAGAATTGCTTTTGTTCAGCCTGAGAAAACATTTCCATTTGGTTCTTCAATTTAATGCTGTACTTAAGTCCGGTGACAGCGACCGATCCTACTTACATATTCAAGTCCCATCCAGGCAGCGGGAAATTCCAAAGGCACGGGCACAATCAGTCAGATGTACCGTACACGGCTGTGCTTTTAATGAATGTGCAAAGGTTGTATGGATCAATTGTCCGTTTGATTAATTCTTCTGGCAGGAGCGAATTAAATGTCCCAGTGCTACACACATGTAAAGGCTGAGTGCTCTCTACAATGTGACTTCCTATGGGGAGAATAACTCTTTCTTCTGGGTAAAGCGTTTCTTGAGATGATAATGGAAGTCAATGAGAAAGGGGGACTTACGTAAATATTCAACTCAGTACACTGTCAGAGAGGCATCTAATGTGCAAAACGAGGTCAAGGTTTATATCGCATTCACTAACATTTGCAGCAAATCCTCCTTTCAAGCTCTTACTTGCAAAATCTCATGGAAGAGGGAATAAATCCCTGTTTTAAAAATAATTCATTGTCAAACTCTTCTCCCCACGTCTCCCCTCCCCCAAGAAGGCATTGGGCATGGAGGTACCAAAGTCCTCTAAATCCAAAAGTACCAATTATCTTCTTCAGTTCCCAGGCAAATGTCAAGATCTGGGAGACAGGGGTCTCATACTTCTTATAACTTGGAATGGTAATGCTGGGTCAATGGAAAGAAAGTAGAGGGGTATCTGAATGCTATGGAGAAGCCGCATCCACACCCCAGGCCCTGGAACTCATCTCCCAGCATGGGTTTAGGGAGTCTATCCCAAGGGCTGGCCAGAGTTGAACACAGTGCTCACTACTAAGTCCTGAGGGCAGAGCAGCGGAAACCAAAGTCAAGGCTATCATAGGACATGTAATCTAGAGTGGGAGACAGATAGATATTAATCAAATTGCTCAAACATGTGATGGCTTCATTATATTGTTTCAACTGATATAATTTCCCTATTAGCTCATATTCTGTGGCAAGCCAGAAAATTCACAGTAAAACGAAACATGCTGCTAGATTTAATTCTAATGATGGATGTCATACTGAGAATCACAATTCCAAGAGATGTTTGGGAGAATCCAGTCTTAATGTACCTTGAATTGGGAAAACCTTCATCTCTCACTAGAGCAGCCCCAGATGTAATTGAGTTCAAGTAAAACCCTAAGTCAGCTTCTCCCTGATATTACCTGTTCTGATGATTAGAAACTTCTACTGTTAGCCATCATTCATTCATTCATTCATTCAGCAAATGCTACTGGGGTGTTGGTGATTTTTGCACACAAGGTAAATCAAAGTCCCTGACCTCAGACAGAGAGCAAGCAGACAAGCAGATCTTTCCAGAATGTGGGGAAAGTTAGGAGGGAGGCCGAAGGGGCTCAATAAGGGCTGTCTGCTGTGTGTGCACATCAGATGGAAGAGGCTGCTTTTCGAAATGGTGGTGGGGGAAGGGTGAGGGGCCATGGTGGAATGGAGAGCCTGGAGGAAGAAACTCCAGGCAAGACAGCTGAAATGAACCTCTATTAATGAATCGAAAAGAGGCTTTGGGGACGGCACAGGGAGACTGGCAGAGATTACCGCGTCCTACAAGGGCTTCAGATGTTGGTTGAAGTGCAGTGGGGAACCACTGGAGGCAGGGATGTGGCCTCATGAAGATCACACAGAAAAGGAATTACGAGAATCAAAAAGGGAATGACTTGAGTAGGATTCTGGGTCTGAGAGACTTTTCAGCCTGGGCAAGAAAATGAATGAAGGATACAGAAAACCTGGAGGCTAACAAGCCAAGAGGTTTGCATCCACAGAGGATGCCAGGTATTTCAAACTTTCCCAGTTCCACAAGCAGTTAAGTCACTTAAAGCTGTTTGTCAAGACATTGGGTAATGTTTGAGTCCTTGATTATAAGACAGATCTTAAGATAGGTGCTAGAGGGCTGATGCGGTAGCTCAGCTGGTACAGTCTTATCTTGCAAGCATGAGGATCTGAGTTCAAGCCCCAGAGTCCACATAAGAAAAACCCAAAAAAACCCAGGTGTAGTGGAATGTACTCATGATCCTAGCACTGGGGAATCAGAGGCAGGTGGATTCCTGGGGCTGCTCAGCCAGATTAGCCTGTTTGGCAAGGTCCCAGGCTCGTGAGAGACCCTGTCCTAAACAAAACACCCCAAATCCAAAACAACAGACAAAAGTAGAAAGTTCCTGAGAAATAATATTAAGGTTGTCTTCTGACCTCCCGATGCAGGCCCGCACATGCATAGGAACGGGACACACACACACACATACACACACACACACACACACACAGAGAGAGAGAGAGAGAGACAAGAAAGAGAAAATTAAGGCAAAGCATGCCACAGCTTATTTTAGCACACCATTTATGATAATCCCTTTGTTTTCTGTAAGTCACTCAGGGAGCTACTCTATCCAGAGAAGAGAAACTGTGTTCAATGGCCGTAAAAGGAAAAGGTACAGAGCACTACAGAAATCTCAGGAGAACTAAAGTTCTGTATCTCAAGACATTTTGCTCATGCCCTCTCCTCTTCTTTCCCACTGTGCTGCTGGATAAAGTTTTGTAAGGTATGATTTTAATCACTCCTGACTGGAAAAAGAACCACCCTCTCTAGTCTGACTCTGGTGACTGGCTTCCTTCCCCCAAATCAAGCATCTGCGTCTCGCTCCAAGCTCTTGCATTTCCATGACTCTGCTTTGCAATATTTCAGTGATGCTTAACTAGAGTTCTCTCACTTTGGGGCTCTACTTTGACAGCAACTGACAGATGGACTGTGTGTGGTGGTACAGACCTCAGGAAGGATTGTCGCATGGTCATAACTAGCCTAAGCTAGATGGTGCATACAGGGAGACAGTGTCTCAAAAAAGCCAGACAAACAAAACAGATGCTAGAGTCCCTTTTCATCAGCAAGAGTGATACACACACAGATTTCAATACTGCATGACGGACACCCTGGCCACCATCTGACAGTCCCCACCCCCTCCGGATCCAGCATGTCCTGAAAGGTCCCGATCAGGCACTCTTTGCCGTTGCTCAAACCCTTCTAACCATCACTTTCTTTCTGCTGTGATGGGACCCTCTGTGTAGAATACAGGCACATCTGTGTCCTCCACTTAGAAATTCACAGCAAATGGCTTTAGGCCTTACTTGAGTCTAAGGCAGTGCTTCTCAACCTGTGGGTCATGACCCCTTTTGAGGTCACATATCAGATATCCTGCATATCAGATATTTACAACATGATTCATGAGAGTAGCAGAATTAGGTATGAAGTAGCAGCAAAATAATTTCATGGCTGGGAGTCCTCACGACATGAGAAACTGTATGAAAGAGATGCAACATTAGGAAGGTTGGGAGCCACTGCTCTAAAGTCTAGTGCTTTGCCCCTTTGTTTTCTTCAATTTTTTTTGCCTGTATGTGTTTTAATTCCCCTGCAGGATTGGTGTTTAATGGTAGGAAATATTTTAGCTATCTAGAAATGCCAGTGGCCAGCTCAGAATGTGGCATGTGTTCATTCATGTATGAGCTAGGATGAAGGATGGAGAGCACATACTCCTGAAACACCGAAAGTACTTAATGGATACAAACATAATCCTTAAAGTTTTGTATTCTCAGAGAGTGGGAGGCAACAAACAGATGTGCCAGTGGAGAATCCATGTGGCGTTTTAAACATGAGCTCTTGGGATTGAACTCAGATCCTCGCGTTAGCAGGGTAAGTTCTTTACCAACCGAGATACTTAACAGACTCAAAGTTTTTCATTAGGATCATTTTCATATCCTCAGGAAAAAAAATCATGTGAGGTGTAAATTACTCCCCCCAGTTCAGAAGACCAAATGTGAGGTCACTTTTGTCATAGTTAAGCAGATGGAATGTGTTCGGTGTAGTGTCGGAAGTCAGGGGTGTATCACCGTCTTGGTAATCCCTTCAGAAAGTTACAGCTCATTGATTTGCCCTGGGGCCTGTTCGAAGAAGACCACCTGACACCCTTTCAAGTTTTGTTTCACAACTGCTGTGCTGAATCAAGTTTCTCCCCCTGAAGCTATGTGAACAAGCAACAAAGTATGGCATCCTTGATCCTGAGTGATCATTGGCCAGCCTTATCAGAAATAAAGAGAGCGATCAGTAGCGGGTGCCGACCCTTACCTATCGGTCAAAGGTGTGATCACTAGGCGAGGTGTATTTCCCAGGTACTCATAGGAATATAGAAACTGAGCATCACAGATGTTGGCAAAGCAGTGTTTGGCCTCATCATCCCAACGATGGCGTAGCTGTGACAGCCAGAGGAAAGCCTGGGCATTGTCAACCTAAAAGAAGCGTGGCAGAGCGGGTGGATGAATTAAGCACTTTATAGATGGGCAGCTCTCTGCTCACAGGACATGGAATCTGCCTTTGGGTGGCTAGTATTGTGTCTGACACTTGAGAGTGTAGGACATTCTGCCCATAGCATAGAAAGCACATTCAGGTCTGATTACAGATGTATCCAAAAATAAACTAATGATAGATGATGGAAATACTTTAAGTGGAAAATGAATCTACTTATCCTACTAAACTTCATAACTGCCTTACACAGTTAAAGAGGTTTTGATTACCCTGTGGTTGGATAAAACCATTTTACATAATGTGCATTACACGATTGTGTCGAGTAGCTTATGCTATTAATTACACATTATAATAAAAGTGCAGTTCCTACTAAGTATATATTGCTTTTCTACAACTGTAAGGTCAAAACATGAGCTGAAGAATCATAAATCAAGGGCTACCCCTATACTGCTATGCTGGAGGTTTTGAGAGGCAGCAGGATCTACCATGTTCCTCACCCAGAGGTTGTATTGGAGTGATTCTAATGGAAATTCTACTTACAACAGAAATAAAACCGGATATACAGTGCCTACCTTTTGAGCAATCATCTTGGCTACCACATCCCGGGCATGTACATCAATGGTGCATATGGTCATGATCTTCTGCCTGTCCCCCTTGGAGAGCTGGCCAATTAGCATGGTGATAAGGGTTTTGAGCTGGGCCACTTGCTTCTTGTAATAGTCCTTCATGGCATTCTCATAGCCTTCCTCCAGTCTGGCAAATGCGATGCCCACCTCTGTCGTCCACCAGATCTGAGTGCAGGTCAGCGCTACCTGTGGCACCAAGAGCTGTTTAGTCAAGCTGTTGCCGGGACTTGTTTCCAAGCAACCCACTCATGGCACAGCAAGAGTTCAGGATGCGACTGTGTGGGTGACAGGCCCCTCTCCTCCCTCTTCCCTGATCATTGACTAAGGCAACCATATGCTCCAAATCCTCAGAGATGTGAACTAATTACAACACAAACAAGGAGAGCACATTCTGCTCCTGAAAGATGGATCGCGTCTGAGAACAGCCAAAGGCTGGCTCTGGCTGATGTCTCGGTTTCTAGGAATAGCTGCAGACATCATTCACCTCTCCCTTCCCAGAGATGGCACCTCTGCCACATGTGGGAGGACAACACACTGACTGAGCATCTCAAAGACACTCAGCCTTTAGCAGCCCGAGTATTCTAATTCAGTGGTCCACATATGCGTAGCCTTCCTATTTCCACCACATCTTTCACTTCTCAAAATCTGTAACCGGAAAATGACTATTTGTGAAGGTCAGGTGAATAACACCAAGATCTAATGTGGTCATTAGGCTTATATTTTCCAGAGATTAAAAATAAACATGGAAAAAGAGATTGAAATCAACATTTCTCCTGTTGGCTGTGAACTTGGACATACATCCTTTTGAATATTCATAGTGGAGGATTTAATTGCATTGCTCATCTGTAGATCCATTAGACTTTGAGACCTTGTCTAGATGCTATATATTTAATAGCCGGAAGCATCACAGTTTTTTGTTTGTTTGTTTGTTTTGTTTTTTTGGCTCTGAATTCTAACACAGGACGTGGGCTAGGAGGAAGCCCCAGAATTACTCCTTTTATGAAACAGGAAGGTTGCTGTAAGCAGTCCCATTCATTAGGTTGCCTGTGTCTTCCTATGAGACTGTGTCCTACTGGAGAATCTCAGAGAAAGGCCTTCTGTATTGGTGCTTTATCAAACAGTGTGATGGACTCATTTCTCTCTTCAGCCCTATTGCTCTGTCCTCTCTGTACTCACTTAGTCCTTTCTGCTTTTTTCAGACTCTTCATCCCACTTCCCTGTGGCCTGTTCCATGGCACTCTGCAGAAATGGCCTCATTATGCCATCCAGGGACAGACTTTATCCTTGTTTTGTTTGATCTTGTAGAAGTCACTAAATGCTACCAACACCTTGCTTTTCATTTCATGATGACCCGGACTTGTCTTCTAAGAAGATTCCTTGTTCCTTTTTCTTTTTGCCTCCTCTTACCTTCTTAGGCTCCTGGTGATGCTTGGGGATCTGTGTGATACCCTTTCTTCATTTCATCAAATTCCCATAGTCACTCTGACCTGATCCTATGGCTTCAACTGCAACTCCTTGTCTATAGCCCTCAGATAAATGGGCCCTAGTACTGCCTTGTCACTAGAGAGCAGGAAGCATATGCTGTGACCAGAGCCATTAAAAGTCTTCTTTTGTCTTTTTAATGGAGAGCCTCTTGACAAACACAGGCAGAATTCAGTTAAAATTTGGGATCAAAACAGTCTCCCTAATGTGGTCCCTAAGAACTGGCTTCCAGTTTTCCAGACAGATTCTATCAGCTGCTTCCTGCTCCCTCCTCTCTTAGCCTTGCTTCACACCTCACTCTTGCTCCCGAATCTTTGCCTATGCTCTTCCCTACATGGGGTGCCAATCCCCTCCTTACTTAGCTCCCTAACTCCTGCTTCAAATCTTGGCTTAAATCTATCCTCAGGAACATAGTCTCAGGCCTCACTAGCAAGTTGTATAGGTCCAGAGAGCCAGGCCTACCCTCGGATCACACTAGCCATATTTACAAGTGACTGGGCTCTACAGGAGCCTGTGAACTCCAGCAGGGCAGGTTGCCTCATCTTGTCTCCCCCAGGCTTCCCCTCTCATAATCAGCAAAGAGGGGCACACACAGTGTAAGGGGACTCCAAGGCTTTGTTTGCGGCTTCTTCCTACAGTCAATGATATAGATCTATAACCCAAATTCTCCAAAGCAATGACTGAATTCAGTTATGACTGTCAGTGCTTCTGCTCCATCTTCTGGCCCTCACAATGGATTCAAGCCCCAAAGCCCTTCTATGGAGAAGCACAGGGGCAGTTAGCCTGAGGCCCTTCAGCCTCAGAAGGCCCATACCAGCTGATGGAGGAGAAAGACAGATGAGGATAGGGCCAGGGTGGTCCAACTGGAAAAATACCTGAGCTGGGTAATCAAAGAGCCACTGGTCCCTGGACTTTTCCTCATAGGCAGTTACGGCTTCTGTCATCTCGTGCCTCACAGTGGCTTTCATGTGATGAAGCACATGGTTCAACCATATTTCAACCTGGAAGAAGAGCTCTGACTTAGACACCACAAGGCTCACAAAGTTTGATAGATTTTTCTGTTTTCTTTCACCCAGCAGAGGGAGCGAAGACAACGGAGCTCCAGCATGGTACACTAACTAGATGCCAGAAGGCAAGGGCAGACCTTTTGCATTTATAAGCTGGGGTGTGATGAGTGGGAACTGATGTGGAACCCAGAAAAGGGGACAACAGGTGAAAGAGTAATAGGATGCTAATTAGAGTTCATACAAAGAGCCCCAAATCTGGATTGAGGCAGACTTAGTTAAGTTGATTCTCATGGACTTGTCTACATAGCAGAGAAGTTAGTTGGGTTTGAGTTTCTCGGTTGAATGCTTTCTGGTCTTGGTCTATTAAAAGAGCATATTCTGAATTGAAAACTCAAGGTTGTCAGCCACCCACATCTAACAGAGAACTTTGGATTCTTTTCTGATAAGAGAGTTTCTCTCCAAGCATATGAGGGAAGGTAGACATTTCTGAAGGCCCATCTTGTTCAGGCCTTATCTGCATGGGGATACAGCCCCCTGGAATGATGCTTGGCTGTCTCTCTGTGAATAACGAGCAAGGCAGGAGTTTGCTTCAGGGGTGCTGAAGGACAGGGAGGGTGTAAGGAAGGAACTGTCCCATGGTTTGTGAGCCTGTTGGGTGTGGAAGGTCTGGAGGTACAGTGCGACTTCCTCCAGCAGTGGTAGATAGTCAGTCCTCTGAGGAAAAGAACTCTGCAGGGAAATGACCCTGGGGTCTATATGCAAAGAGAGGAGACATCTCAGAAAAGGACAATTCTTCTTGAAGAAGGTGTCCGAGTTTCAGATTCCCCCATGGGGTGCTCCAGGGGTTGCCATCTTAATATTCTATGCACTGTCAAACATCTTGCAATCCCCTCACAGCTGACTGCAGTGACTGTATGCATTTTATTTCTCTCAGCACTAGTCTCTACTAAATAAGGAAATAGCAATGCTAACATATGTTTTTCTCAGAGAGGAAGGCCCCAGAGGAGCTCCAGGTGGACCCCAAGCAAGGGAAGCTGCTTCTTCCGGTCCCAAGCTCTGGCCTGAGGGAAACTGATTTTCACTGAATTTGGTTTGGATGGGAAAGGATGGGTGAGACGTGAGGGGGGAAAGGGCTGTCACTCACCTGCCCACTGCAGTCACAGGGTTCACTGAAGGCCACATATTCTTCTTCTTTGCTGTACATGCCAAGAGTTGTCTTGGTTGGGTTCTTACTGGCATCTAACTGGAACTGCATTTTGGCCATGTTGTCAAAGAGCTTGGAAAGGTGCCTTTGAACCTGAGAAGGGGAACCATGGCAAAGGATTCAAGAGGATGCACAGGAAGCTGATCATATTTATTGCCATAGCTTGCCAGGGAGCAACTCTTACATGCCACAGAAGGGCAAATGCCAAGCCTGTGGGAGCAAGGGTACGGCGATTGTGGAATTATGAAGACAGGAACCATGTGAACTGAATAGACATGACCGAAGGAATAACAAATGAGCAGGAACAGTGCCACCACTGTCGTTCCATCCCTGGAGTCAGTGTCCTCTCCTGAAAGTAAACAGGAGCAAACCGGAATGAGTGCAAGTAAAAACACTGGTGCATTTGAAATTTTGAAAAGAGAAATAAACTATCACCTGTTTTTGCTCTCATTTAAACAAAAGGAACACAAACTCTGTAAACCATGGGATAAAAGATTGGCTGGCTGAGAGACAAAGGGAGCAAACACAAAGTCAATTTACAACGTATTAACAGCACTCAAGGGCTCAGCTGACACAGAAAACTAAGAGCAGTGCCGATGTTCTGAAGAATGCCAAGGAGACAGAGCAAGAGCTAAGTCTACACTTAGAGAAGAGGGTGCCCACAGCCCAAAGCAGCAGACCCCAGTTTCCAGATGTGTGGTGAGCCCAACAGGGGTGCGGTCGCTTGATGGAGTAGAAATTCTCTCAAACAGTGGGGGAAAACTGTCAAGACGACAGAAGCCATGGTTTCCAGAGAAGAGAAAGCATCAAGTGTCACAGAAAAATAGCAAAAGAAAGCAAATATATAAACAAAGGCATATTTTAAGCATTATTAACATAAATGTGGATTTCTACAGACATATAGAGAAAAAGAAATTCCTATTCTGATGATTTCTACATCCATCCATTCGCTCAGACAAAGGAGGAGTTAGAAAATATCTTTACTGTGCTTCACTCTAGGGTATGGAAAGGGGTGGATTATTGAAAGATTTATTAGAACCAAATCAAAAGAAATACATAAGAATGAGTACCATGGGTACTAAAGGTATAGAAAGAATGGAGGTGATCTGACCCCTTCTACAAGCAGAATTAATACAACTGTAAACAGAAGGTTGATACGTGCCTGGGCTACTTGGAAAATAATTCAGTCTACAGGATAAGAACAGAAGGACCACAAATGCAAAGGCGATGTCTTTTTAATACTTGATTCATAACAAGCAGAGTAAGACCTGCTGGAGCTGCTTTTTGGCTCTGCTGGAGGAGCGCTCATCCATGGCCGGTGGCGATGCCAAGGGGACAGTTCCTGTGCAGTGAAGCATTGGAGTGCTAACAAGGCTTCTGTGTGTTTACTCTTTGAGCCAGAATTATCTAGGAATATCTCTAGATCTAGAAGAACAGGTCTCCAAAACACAAGGCTACCTAATGCCACCTTATTTTATTGGAAAATAATAGTCATCTAATGGCCAGACTATGGCATACCAGCATAGAGTATGATGCGAATATTGAAATGGAGAAAGCTTGGATTAATATGGAATGATTTCTAAGGTACAAAATGGAGGAGGAGGAGGAGAAAGGAAGAAAGGAAGGAAGAAAGGAAGGAAGGAAGGAAGGAAGGAAGGAAGGAAGCAGCAGTGCAAAACTAATACCAAATGCCTGCAATTCCAGTAGGCAGAGAGAGGCAGGAGGATCACAGGTTAAGGTCAGCTTGGACTACAAGAAGATTCTGCTGCCCCCATAAAGACAAAGTCAAACAGATACTGTAGCCCGCTACCTTTTGTGTGAGAAAGAAGGGGTGATGAGGGAATATATCTACTGGATACAAATCTTTACCTGCCTGTTCTGCAAAGATGAACACAGGCAAGACAAGTCAAGACCCAATGAAACTCTCTATGGAGAGAAGGGAGGGCAGATGGGAGATAAACAGAGGAAGAAGGGACAGTTCTCAGAAACATATAGCTTTTGACATGGTTTGGCTCTTGGGACCAAGTAAGTCTTCTACATACTAAAAAATAAATAAACAGTATAGATGATTGAAAAAAACCAACCTAAATCATAAAAAAAGAAGAAACAAATAAACCTCTTCAAACTTCAAATGAATGACCAAGTCACACAGAAGGGAGGAAAAAGATTCAGTCAAGTGACTTGTCACTCCAGTGTTTGGACTGTATATCTTCAATCTGAGGCAAAAATCAAAGATCTCTGAACTCATCTCAGCATGGGAGCAGAAGGCGCACCCCAGTATTTCGGAGGAGATGCAGGCTGCATGGTCCATGAGACCACATCCTCTCATAATGTGGTGTCACTTGGGAAAGCCTTCCAAAGGCAAAGCCTGCAGACCCATGTGGATTCAGGCAACCAGACGTTCTGGAGACAGAGAGAGGAGCTGTGCTTGTAACAGATCATCGACAGATCTTCAATTTGGAGGACCAGTGTCTGTTGGCGCAAACACCAAAGGAGCCTTGTGGTCCAAACACTGTAAACCATGTAATGTAGCAGACTCCACTTTTGCAGACAAAAACTTTTGAAGAAGTAATAGCCAATCTGGCCAGGAAGGGACTGGAATTAAAAGAGAAAACTAAGTGTGGAATTCCTCATTATGCTTTTCTGATAAAAACACCCTGAGGCCCAATCAATAATGTCTCAACTTACAAACCTTGTAGAAATTATTGGCATCATTTTTCTTATTTGTAATTGACACAAATGTACATAATAATTGTACAGATTTATGGGGTCTTGCATGGCACTTCAACACAGCTATATAACAAATATCAGGCCAGGGTGATTGAAACATCTATCATATCACACAATTTGTTCTTTCTTATATTGGGATTATTGAAATTCTATTAGTTTTCTGAGAATATGTAAACTGTTATCTTACTATGCTATAAAATCTCCCAAGTTATCCAATCACGCCTAATATAGAACCCATCACACATCAGCCACCCCCTCTACCTCTCTGGTAACCAACGCCTTTCTTTCTACTTCTGTAAGATCAACTTCAGCTTCCACGTGTGACATTTGTCTTTCCATGATGTATTTCTCTCATTTCACATCATATCCTCCGGCTCCATGCATGCCCTCCTACCAGTGACAGAATGTCAGGCTTCTTTATATAGCTGCCACTGTTGACCACGATTGACTGGATGGCTCTTCAGAATGAGGTCGAAGGCATGCCTGATACAGGCTTAACTTCATGCTCTTTTGCCACTGCACTTCTGTTTCAGATGCTGGGGAAGAGGTGGTGTGTGTGTGTGTGTGTGTGTGTGTGTGTGTGTGTGTGTGTAAAAAGCTGAAGGAGGCAGAGATCTCTGAGGCAATCTGGTTCTGAGATGCTTGTCTCCTCCCTGAGCGTAGTAGGCTCCTGCTGGGTGTGCCCCAACCCTGTGGGTGGTTTGAAAGCTGCCACCCAGCTTACCTGTTGTGGGGCTGTGCCATTGGAAAGGATGTCTAGCAGATCAGAGGAGGACAGGAAGTAAAACCGAGGAAAGGCAAGTCTCTTGGTGTCCAGGTACTCGGCTAAGGCTTTCTCACATAGGCCCAACCTGAGGGCACAGAACACAGGTTCTCCTAGTTTAGTATAACAAGTGTAACTTGGCCCCAAGCTACACATGCATTACCTACATACAAACACAGTCTTCAGTGCCTGTAAATTCCCCTTCTGAGGCGTAAAGAACTACGGATTGAAAATATTTGGGAAATTTTCATGTGTTTTGAACACACATGAACATTTTTGGTCATCAATCCCTACATAATACAACATAGCCATTTACAAAGCATTTGTTTTTAGTTAGGTGTTGTAGATAGGCTAGAAGGGATATATAAGCCACGGGAGGACTACACAGGTTATATGCAACAATATTTTGTATAAGGAACTTGTAGCTGCAAATGTCTGTATATTTGCAGCAATTGTCTCAGCAGCAATTCTGAGTGGATGACTGAAGAATGACTGTATTTGCAATTTATGGGATATTTGCAGATTTAAGAACAACAAATACCTAGGGATATTTGTAAATGGATGTATCTGTTCACATCTGTATCAAAACTCCTAATGGTACCATGTCCTATACTACCCAACCCATAGGGAAAGCAAAGGCCAAGCATACTGTCATTGGCAGGCAGTTAATAAAGGTCAGAGACTGAGAAGGGAAGTTTGCATCCCCCCACAGCAGGAGTGGCAAGCCCACCCACCTGCTCTGAAGATCCTCCAGCTTGTCATAGAGGCCTGGCTTATTTGTGGCTTCCACCACATTTGGGGTTTTCTGAACATCACAGGCCAGCTTTCTGAAGTCAGCATCAATGCCTTCAAATCTCTTAGAGTCCTAGAGATGAAACATATAGAAAATAATAATCAATATTTGTCTCAGCTTGGCCCTTGCAGCCATTTGAGGGCAGAAATCAGTCCAATCCCAAGAAGAGACTTGGGCAAGGAAGAGCATTTGAACATGTTAATCTTGGAACTCTTTTTCTTTTGTTTATGCAGGTGACCTGCCAAGCAATATTTTCTGTATTAGAAGCTAAAGTATTTTAAAAGAAAAAAATTTTAATTATTTTTAATTATTTTATTAAATATATTTATATTTAATTTTAATTATAATTATATTTAATTATTTTAATTATTGCACTTAAAAAGTGCAAGAGACTTTAATTAGGAAGGAGAAAGAAATGTAAATACAGAAGGAGGGTAAACTATATCTCAAAGAGTGATAAGGAATAATAATTTAACTATCTGTCCATAAATACCTATAACACATATATAGTTTAAATGAAATTTTCCCACATGAGCTGACAATACTCATCCTAGGAGCCATAGATTATCTAACAAAACCCCCAATAGCAGGCATGAGAAGCCCTCTTTTGAGTTGGTCATGTCCAAGAAACTCCGAAAAACATTACAGTCATTTTTGATGCCCTAGATTGTCCTCTCCCCCACCAGAGGTAGATGATAAGTTCTTATTGCTAAAGATACCATGACCTTCAGATGCAGTGCTCTGAAGTGAATCTGACCCGAAAGCCTCCTTGAGGACTAGCCTTCATGGTACCAGAAGATGCCGCATCAGTTCCCAAGGGAGGGAAGAAATCAGCCACCCTACTCAGAGATGGCACCTATGAGCTCCAACAACAACCAGGATGGTACTGCAACCCTAAGGATGCAGTAGTGGCAAGAGTACCTTGGCAGTAACCAATAGCTCCTTAATGGGACTTAAGACCCACTCAAAATAGGGAAACCATGTGTGGTACTAGAAACCTAGCCACCTACTCAGGGCTAATGAAGTCATGGATCTCAGAGGAGAACCTACAACCACCACTTCACTAAACCTACACAATCCATCACTACATTCCAAATAAATATCTTTATACCACTGGTAAGTGTAGTTCTCACCTCTCACCAAGGAAACTTCTCTCAGCAACAGATGGAGACCTTCAGAAAGAATCATTATTGATCAAAGGCAGATTTGTGGAGCCCAGGCCCAGTGGATACATCGTTAACACAAATCCTGCACTTACAGCTCTGGGATTATTGTGAAAGGTATGTGTGTGCACACGTATGCACGCATGTGTGAAAAGGACCAGAGTAATAGGGGATTTGTTTGAGGCTTTGAAATAAAAATTAAAATGTAATAATAATAAACCTATCAGTTTATCATAATACCATGTTTTTAATCTAAGATAATTCACCAAAACCCTCAAACCACTACAATAAAAACACAAGTAGCATCCTTTTGCTTTCCTTTCAACCTCCAGATTGCTACTGTGTGACTAAACAGAGCTCATCAGTGGTCCCACATCTACTTCCGCATTTGATTTCCTTTGGTCTTACAGGTCACGCAGCATCATAGAAGCTCATGTGTGCTCATGCAAGAGCAAAAGTCAAAAAGCCAATAACACACATGATCACTAAGTATAGACCCCTAATGAAGTCTCAGGGACTCTCCACTGTCACTCCAACTGTCCAATAAATGATTCCTAAGCCAAGTAGGCTGTAGATTGGATGCTTTTTTTCTAGATCTATATAAACTTTTTAATGCCGTCATTCTCACTGTGCTACAAAAATGATCAAGAAACTAATATATACAAAGGACTTTAGCCTAAATGTGGCACCTAGTGTGAACATATTGTGTTACTAGAAACAGTAATCATAATCTTATATGCTGTGTGCATTGTTCTAATGGGCTTTCCAAAGTAGATGCTAGTGCCTGTCCTAACCTACATATGAGGAAATCAAGGTATGAAGACATTAAGTAGATAACTTGCCCAACATGGGAGGATTAGAGCTGAAGCCTAGACCTGCTACCCTTCCCTCTGTAACCTATACCCATCACCCAAGATGATCAAAAGACAAGAGACGTGGGTAAAATACTTTAAAAGCCCCTCTCAATGCAGTGTTTTGCTTTGACTGAAAATGAAATGGCATCAAGGTGACAGAAGTAGATTCATACCTGGCATGAATGTTCAAATGAAAAGAGCCAATTGGAGAACTGTAATTACTCTGGAAGCAATTATGTAAAAACTGAGTGTATACATACACAAAAGTTGGGAAATAGTCGTAATGGAAGAAAACAGTGCCGGGCGGTGGTGGCGCACGCCTTTAATCCCAGCACTTGGGAGGCAGAGGCAGGCGGATCTCTGTGAGTTCGAGACTAGCCTGGTCTACAAGAGCTAGTTCCAGGATAGGCTCCAAAGCTACAGAGAAACTCTTGTCTTGAAAAACCAAAAACAAAGAAAAAAAAGAAAACAGTTACTAGTTAGGGCATAATGAAACTGAACTCTTTCCTGTTATGTTTTTAGTAGGAAGAAAATGCAGGCATTTACATGTTATGAGCACAAAACTGCAGCACTATCCAGAGACCAGATTCTTTCACATTTTTCATGTTCTCAAACACCCCCTTAAGGTCTCTCCCAAAGTCTCTACCTATGTCCTCACCCCTTCTAATTAAACTTATTCTTCGTCAATTGCTGGCGTTTAGGATAATAAAGTCTGCTGCTGGCTTTATGACAGCTGCCATACAGAACTGTTCCCTGTTAGTTTCTGTTGCGAATGCCAACCTTGAAGCCAGCTTATTGCCCTAGCATGCTTCTGCAGGATGTGCCAGAGAGCTGCAGTGTTGGATGGCATGTGCTTTAAGTTCTTAACAAGGCCTGGACAACTGGTGACATTTCATAATCAAACTAATTTGTCAGCAAAGAACTGGCTGTACTGAATGGATACAGAAGACGTCTAGGGCAAAGCAGAGATGGAATTAGAGTCCACTGTGATAGCAGTTGGTTAATGCCACATTAATTAGGGCTAGGGAGAAGGGGCAGACCCGGGGGAGGGTGATACTGGGAGCACATATTTTAGGCAAATCTGCTGTTAATCTTTAGCAGAGAACAGGTATCTGACATGCTAGTACCGATTAAAGGTTTGCTGCATGGCTCACTGTCTGGGGAGAATGACCTTGAACTTGCCTGGTAACAAGACTCAGTTTGTTTGAGTACAGGTGATATGAAACCTATGAAGTGACCCTTAAGGAGCCATTCCCAAGCCACAGCAGCTGGGATCTTCTATTGCTTTTCTCACACATACTTGAAAAAAAAAGAGTAAATTGCTCCCTTTCTTTCTCCTTCTCATGTAAAGGTAAAACTGTTTGCAAACATGCTAGCACGTTTTTGGTGATGGTTCAGATCAGTGAGGAGCAGAGAAGAGAACCCCAACACTTTGGGTGGGAAGGTCTTCACCTGAACCAGACACTAGGGTAGCATAGGATTCCCTGAGCAGGTACCTGAGGTAGCTGAGCCCGGATGTCTTCAGAGCCAATGAATATGCTCTCCAGGTGAGACCAGGTACGCTGCACCTCAAACCAGATGGAGATTACCGAGTCAGCTGTGGACAGCTTCTTCTGCCAACTTGATACTTCTTCCAGGAAGAAAGCAACGTGTTTGGACATCATCAGGTTCTGAAGCTGCACTTGATTGTCCTCCAGAACCTCGATGAGGTCCTCGTCTGACTGCAGCAAGGGTATGTGAGTTCGTGCGTGGGGCTCATATTGGAATTCCATGCTGGCCCAGGTGTTCTGCAGTTCGCTTAAAGTCTTCTCCATACCCATCTCTTTCACAGCTCGGTCCACAATGCCCCGGACCTCGTCTTCGAAATGATGAAGCTGGAGCTGCAGGAGGTGAGCCAGGGTGGTGTCCTGATCCATGGTGAAACTCACGCCAGTGGCCTGCATCAGTTGCCTCCAGTGCCGCTCTCGGATGGCAGGGTTCTGCAGCTCAGCAACGGCCCTCAGGGAGGTCAGAGTATTCAACACGGTACTTTCCAGGCCTGTGAATGCATCCCAGGCTCTGAGTTCCTTGTCTAGGTTCCGGATGTGCCGGGTGAACTGCTTGCACTCCAAGTCCATGGCTTCCACACTGATGTCCCTCCAGCTGGTAGCCTCCCAGGCATGGATACTGGAGGTCACCATTCCAATGGTGTCCCAGAGCTCCTTTAGCTGGCAGGCCTCCTTCCTGCACTGCCTCAGCTGCTTATAGTCAGGGACATTGACCTCAAACAAATCAGCTGACTTGGAGATGGTGGCCATGGTGGACTCCATGTGCTCGATCTCCCTATGCCAGACATCCAGCATGTGATGTGGACCAGCGCTATCAAACCTAGAAAGTATAACATATTCCTTTGGTAAGCATGATACATAGGACTCAACTCCTAGAACCCCTAAGGTAGCATCTGCTGAAAGGTTTGGTACCCAGGGGAAGAGGAAAGGCTCCTAACACAGCTTCTCATCCTGAGATGGATGGGGTAGGGTGACCACTAGAAGGAAGAGCCATTCAAGAGCATCAGAGAAGATGAAGGGTGTGGTGACCCAAGACTCTAATCCTCATACTCAGAAGACTGAGGCAGGAAGATCTTGAGTTTGAAGTCAGTGTGAGCTTGACAGTGAGACCCTTTTTAAGATACAACAATCATAAAAGAGCAATGTCATGCTTAGACCTTTTACCAAATCCAAGAAGATTAAACAAGTACTTATCCAGACTTATCCAGGCCCCTGCTAGACGGTTCTGCCTTTGTCCCTTGTGAGGCCAGTGGTTTT
>JAQHUG010000025.1:5414604-5427772 GCA_028555095.1 Dicrostonyx torquatus | reverse complement strand
GCCAGTAGCCAGGCAGGAAGTATAGGTGGGACAACCAGGTGGGAAGTAGAGGTGGGGCGATGAGAACAGGAGAATTCTGGGAAGAGGACACAGTCTGCAGTCGTGATTCAGACACAGAAGAAGCAAGATGTGACTGCCTTGCCAAAAAAAAGGTACTGAGCCACATGGCTAACTCAGACAAGAATTATGGGCTAATGTAAGTTTTAAGAATTAGTAAATAAGAAGCCTAAGCTAATGGGCCAATCAGTTTATAACTAATGTAGACCTTTCTGTGATTCTTTGGGACTTAACCGCTGCAGGACCAGGTGGGACAGAAGACCTCAGTCAAAAGGTGTCCTAGTTAGGTTCCTATTGTGATGATGAAACATAACCAAAGTCAAGTTGGGAAGGAAAAGGTTTGTCTGGCTTACACTTCCACATCATAGTCCATCCCTGAAGGAAGTCAGGACTGGAACTCAAGCAGGGCCGGAAGCTGGAGGCAGGATCTGATGCAGAAAGCATGGATATTGCTTACTGGTTTCCTCCTCCTGGCTTGCTAAGCCTGCTTTCTAATAGAACCCAGTAGCAACAACCCAGCGATGGCACCATTCACAATAGGTTGGGCCCTCCCCTCCTCCATCGATTATTAATTAAGAAAATACTCTACAGGCTCGCCTACAGCCTGATCATCTGGGACACCTTCTCAATTGAGGCTCCCTGCTTTCTGATGATGATAACTTGTGTCAAGTTGACATAAACGTAGACAGCACGACCCAACCCTTGTGAACTTGACACAAAACACATCACTGTTAATTCACAATCTTTTCTTTGTTGCTGAGCCCCAAAATCATACATTATTAAAGACATCCCAGGGAGGTCTGCCCCTTTCTGAATGGAGACAGAATAGCTCAGTGGGGGGTGGGGAAGGAGAGAAGGGAGGGGAAATTGTGGTCGGTATGTAAAATAAAAATTTAATCAATAAAGACATTACAGAATAAAACATTTTACAAACTTAAACATTTCCACAACCTTACAAACTCAAACACTTGAAAAGTTATCTCTTTAAAAATATCCAGTCCCCTTGGGTGGTTGTGGCACATGCCTTTAAGCCCAGCACTCAGGAGGCAGAGGCAGGTAGATCTCTGAGAGTTCCAGGCCCGCCTGCTCTATCAAGGGAGTTTCAGGGCAGCCAGCGATACACAGAGAAACCCTGTTTCAAAAGACCAAAACCCAAACCAAAACCACCTCTTTTCAAGAATCTCTATAAAAAGTTCAAAGTCTCTCAACTGTAGGCTCCAGTAAAATAAAAAATAAATACTTTCTTACTTCAAGAGGGAGGTCACAAGCAAATAAAAGTGAAACCAAGTTCTAACTTTGTAAATAACTCAGTATCCAATGTCTGGAATCCACCACAATCTTTGGGCTCCTACAAAAGGTTGGGTCATTTCTTTGGCATTGCCCCCTGCAGCACACACAACTTGTCTTCTAGGCTGTGGCTGGCTCCACTCCACTACTGCTACTGTTCTTTGTGGTTGTCCCAAGGTACTGGCATCTCCTAAATGCTGAGGTTTGCTTTTTATCAAATCTCACTCGTTTGATTTTACCATCAGACTCAAGGGTCAGATGCTGGGGTGCAAGTCTGCTAGTTCAGAGAGGCAGAGAGAACACCCAGTTGACCTTCCTCCTCCCTCATCGTCCCAGAAGCCTCTCCTCTCTCCTACCATCTCAAACAAATCTCCTCAGACTCAATGTCCTTCCCTTCTACTTCCTGTGTATTCATCCTCCTGACTCCCTCTTAATCTCCATGTTTTTTTCTTAATAATCTTAGGTTTACTTCCTGTTAACTGGTTGCTTACTCCACATATTGATCTATGGTTGACTCCACCCAATCCTGTCCACAATATTCAAGCTGGAAGCTCCCAGACCAAAGGCAAGCACCAGGGCTGAGCCACATCACAACTAGAAACAAGTTTTTCCAGTAAATAGTGCAATCTCGGGGGTTCAGAGTGTGATCAGATATCCTGCAACAGACGTTTTCTGCTGCACCTGGGCTGCCAACTGCCCCTGAAGCTTCACCTTCACCGGCGGCATCTCCTGATCTCTCACAGTGCCAAGCCCCAGTTGCTTTCTATGGCTACTTCATACCTTCAAAACAAGGGTTGTGTGGGTTACCTTACTGCCAGTGTGAGGTACAACTTTGGCCACCTCTGGACCACAACTTCTCCATGCTAAACCCTGAGGAAACAATTCCAGGAGATTGCACCTCAGTGATGCTGGTCTCTTCTTAATCACAGCTGATTCTTCAGCCCTAGCTGAGCAGCATCCATTGTTCCAGCAAAACACAGGTTTCACTTTAGTGGTTCTATTCTCTTGACTCTTTATGTTGAGTGCTAAAAGCACACACCCAGTTGGAGATGGTACCTTATCCTTGAGTATTAACACTTTGCACAACTACCCACAAGGCAGGCTTCAGTTCATGCTCCTTCCTCTATGGAGAGCCTCAGATGTAAAGGAGCTCACACACTAGTCCCATAGTCAGGGGCATGGATAACCCCAGGTTCAAGGGACCTCTTTTCCTTCTCTTATCACCAGTTATCTTTCCTCTCCATCCCAAAGCTGAGGCTTTCTGTTTCTATGTGTTTATAGAGGTAGATATTTAGGGTCCTATGACTTAAAGGAGATGAACACACTCTTACAAACTCTGGACAGGGCCTCACACAAGGGAATGATGCATAGAGAAATAGTTTGTTCCATCTTTTTACTGTGCAGGAGTGTTTACTGGCAGGATATAGAAGGGAGGAAGAGGATGATGAGTAGACTCCCTTTCATAAACTGTTCCTTCTTTCAGTTGTCTCTAGAAATAGCTGCCATAACCGATAGAAAGAAATTCTAATTTAAACATTCACCTGAACTGCTCGCTCTAACTCCCCACCACCATGCAATACAGTAACAGTCACGCACACCATTGCACTGGTCAGCTTAGCTTGGATGCATGTTCTTCAAGCTGTCTACCTGCTCCTTCTGAATTGGTTTGGGTTTGGGCTGTGGCCACCAAGACAAGTGGCTGAACACCATGCACAGGTCAGGGCTAGCCTTCAGCACAGAATACGAGGTGGTTTTCAGAGTGGAAAGAGCCTCCTCCCTAAGTTTTTCCTTCCTCCTCTCCAATGAGCAGTAGATAATGCACTACATGGAAGAAATAGAATAGTCTTTGTGACAAGCAAGAAAGATCACCAAGGCACAAAGAGTCTTTTGCTTGTTTGTTTTTGCTTTTTCTTGCAGAGATGAACTGTTGGTGTCTGTGAACTCTACTTATTCTCTGGTCTACAGTAAATTTAGAATGTGGCATCAACTACTTGATGTTAGAACAAGATCTACGAAATTCAGACAAAGCCCACATCCCATTTAATTCATCATGGTGTGCGGTTCAGAAAGAAACTATTAGACAAGATGTGAGTTAGGGGCATTTGTAGGGCACAGAAGGCAATAGTATGTTCTATTTTTCCTCATCACACAAACATCCAGAAATTGACAATGGTTTCTTAAATGTGTTGTTGGTATAATTTGTTTATAATTTGTTTATTGTTTGAATTTGTAGACCTTTTCCTGTATCTGATCATGCATGAACACCAATTTCGAGTAAGTTTGGAGGGGATCTCTACACATGAGAGCAGGTAGCAAATTCAAACATTTAGAATAAAATTGGCATAGTGGTAATGCCAATAATCTCACCACTCAGGAGGCTGAGTGTCCTATCTGTACTATATAACAAGCCTCTGTTTCAAAACCTTCCTTTATGCCAACTTGTCAAGATATTCATAAACTTTACACATGTTCTAACAATGAAGCATTTTTCCAAACCAGGGAAAAAAGAGAGTTTAAGGATGAGAAAGTCACAGAGGGGAAGGGCACACTGGGTCTTTGAAACTGATACAAAGATGTGACGAGTATCTTAAAACGAGGTGTGAATGTCCACAGAAATAAAACTACAATTATGTAATGGAAATACAGTGCTCAACTGTGAGCTTAGAGAGAGAAGATAGGGGGAGCCCCTTCTGACTCTTTGGAGCTAGCCACCGGGGAATGCCAACTACAGCATGGCAGCTGGACGGAGAATTGAGACTGACGTACGCCAGCACAATAACCTTCCAGCGCACAAAACCCGAGATGCCCACCCTGAACTGTGATCCCTAGTCCTGCACACTCTGTGCCAGCCCACGTAGGTACCAATATCCAGCTATTTTCCCTAGCTACAAGATGGAGAAGCATTCCATACTGTCTTCCCTCAGTTCCCACCGATTCTTCTGTTTTTCAAATTGCAGTCTTGGTCATTGATTGCTTCTGTTCCGGCACTACTATTTTGATTCATGGCTGTTATGCCCTCTCATCTGAGACCTGGTGTTCAGTCTGTCCTGCTCCATGCAAAAGTAGGAGTTTTAATACAGACAAATTTCCAATATTCAATGCTGTAATGTATATCTTTTATCCTGTGGTGGCACAAAAGCAATACTAATTTAGTAGCACTGTAATTTGGAATGTGAATTTCATTTTCCTTTTGGGCTAGCAATAGGCTTGCGGTTCAATCCTCCTTCCTGATACCAGAGATCAGGTACCAGAAACCAGGCATGGGGTCATGAGAGGCACAGCTGACCTACAGTGTCCTGCTGTGTTGCTAGTTGTGGTATCTGGTAGGCCAGGAACATCAAACATGGTCAGAGCAAAGCCCATTGTGCATCTGAAAGGCTGTGCTTCCAGATGCCGACTTCTCAGTCAGGGTCACCTGGACCTCTCTGTCTACCCTCACATCCTAGCTCCTGCATTTCAGCTGTACTCACTCCGTGTCTTAAACGTCCAGCCATTATCCCCTTTTGTCCATGATTATTTTCTATAGAACATCTTTGCCCTCCAGTCCAGTTATTAATCTCAAATGTAACGTGTGCTGTTGGTTCAATTGCCACTGTCCCCAAGATGTGTCAGCAGCTTCAGTTAAAGATGGTACCAAGAATGTGTCTTATTACTCAATTTTGAAATTATCCCTAAGGCCATAAGTTGTTGATGTCAGGGGATATATATTTCTGGAAAATTCTACTATTCTTATAATTCTTAGCTCACTCCACTGTTGAGACCAAGCCCCCCCTCTACAAAATTCTAAATTGTACAGATGAGTCAGGTTAACTGGTAAGTCAGGCAAGCTGAACCAATGCTTTATCTTAATGTAGGATATCGCTATGTCCCTAGCACTAACTGAATGACCAAAATAGCTCTTTTCTCCATCTTCAGAAGTGACAATAGGTACTTTGCAAGCAGGACCTATGGGCCCCCATCCCTCATGCTCCTGTGTCAGGCTGTTAGGAAAACCTGTTTTTTTCCTGTTGCTGTCATGCACAGCTTCTAATGAGGGCATCTTCAGGTAGGTTCTGCCAGCTGTTCACAGAATCTCACGGCCAACTGAGAGCCCTAACAGCCTCCCTGTGAGTTAGAGCTCATAGGATACACAGTCTAGGCTGTGAGCATCCTTGGATTACCTTGGCCTTGAAGAAGGTAGGAAGATGCTTATCATGATGCCATTCTTTAAGGTTAGGATACCGGTGCTCAAGGTCACACACCAAACAAAAGAAAAACAGAGCATAGAATATTCCTTCCGGTAGAATCTGGCACACATTTCAAAAGCAGTAGAGGGTCCTTGAATTTGAATCTGACAATTTAGTCAATTATTATGAAGCGTGGGGACTCAGCTAAGAAATATGCTGAGCTGTCCTAGAGTTAAAAACTAAAGGAAGCGGGAACATTTGACTCGGGCACGAAGAGGGAATCTAAATTTCAGAAGCCCAACTTCACACTGCATCTGTCAGATGGCAAGGGCCTAATGAGACACTCATTTTCTTCTTCCCTTTCAAAGACAAGAATGTTAGAAGCTGAGCGTAGCTGGCTCCAGGGACAGAAACCTGCACTGTTAGAGAAGGCAGCAGGGTCTGGAGGTCTACAAATGATCAAAATGTAAAGGAACAAGTGCTCACTTGAGTCCAGATTTTTACAGACGCACACCAAAGAAAGGAGCTAAACAAATAACACATGTGCCTGCTGAGGTTCCCTGTAGCAAGAGCCCCACAATTCCAGAAGAGAAACACATCAACATTTCAACGACATTTGTTTTCTCAGGCTGTTGTGAGAGTTCTTTTCCCAGAATTCTCCTCTGAAGATTCGTCTGCATGTGAAATGAACAGATGTGAATCTAGAAAGCCCAGCTAAGAGTAACAGCATCATGGAAGCCGCCGGGAAGGAACACTAAGAAGAAACAACAACCATGTACAGAAAGAAAATAGCCCACCAGCTGGTCAATCCATACACCACTACACATGAACGTTGGCTGCTTCAAAGAGGACCTCAAAAAGGACACCATGGTTCGTTCCTGTCTAGTGATCACTCTTGGAAGATATTTCTCTAAGCACCTATGGGATTCATTTGAAGAATTTTAAGTAGCTGGTTGACATAAAGGCTTGTTTATGTCTGCTTTGCTATGTGCCTATATTACTGACATGGTTGTGATGAACTCTGAGCCTCTTAAAAACCAACCTCCCTCATGCATGTTGTCTCCTTACAATCTGAATTCAACTTAGAACTTCTGTTCTATACCCAAAAGATATGACCTGAACTCTGGAAGAATGTTCCTCCAGTGTGTTCCATACATGTTCTTAGCAACAGACATTTATTTGGGAGAAAAAGGTATGTTCCACTAAAGAAACTGTAAAGTGCAGAGTCATTTGAAATTCTAGGTCCCTAAATGTTTGCTTCAAAGAAAACCAGTTATTGCCCTTCAGGGTAGTGGCTCTCAAACTTGGTGGCACAGGAACCATTATGTGTGTGTGTGTGTGTGTGTGTGTGTGTGTGTGTGTGTGTGTGTGTGTGTGTTGGGGCGTGGGTAGGCACTTGATACTGGCACATGGATCCTATCCCTGAAGGTCTAATTTAGTGGGTCTTCAGGACAGGCTGGGCACTGCAGGCTTTCAAAGCTCTTTCTGGTGACTGTATGAAAGCATCCTGCTGTAGAGTCACAAGTTTTATGTATTCATATTGAACATAGTTTGGATTTCTAGACTTGCTTTTCTCTTAGCTGCTTAGTGTCTTGTGTTTTGTAGATGCAATGACAGTGCCTAGAAGGGAGCATCTGCTTGATAAACGTTAGATGACTGAGTGGTGAGAGCAGGTCCTTACTGAGAGTGAGGATAAAGGGGGACAGAGATAGACTGACCAGGAGGGAAACACCTGAGGGTTCTTTATCCGGAAGGCTGGTCATAGGCACAATGGCGCAAGACTGGATGATATGACTCAAAGCAACTGGAAGAAAGGATGTCAATTCTTTTTCATCACAAAGAATTAAAAAATGTTTGAGACACAGGATATTCTCAATATTCCAAATTGATCTTTACACAGTGTATAAAGGGGCCAAAGCATTTTACTGTGTCTCAGAAGCTATGTAATTATTACCTGTCAACTGAAATTGATTTTCTTTTTTAAAAAAGATTAGGCCTAGACATGAGACTTTCAGCACTAAACCTGGAACAGTGGCCCACCGGGACAGCTGGACACCAACACACCGGGTGCAGCACTGAACCCTTTTAGCAATTACCTTGTTAATTCCAGTAACAACCTATGAGACGGCTACTATTATTATCTGGAACATAAAGATAATAACCAACTTGATGTGACAGACACAAAGAGCAGACCTGGAGAAGTTTCTCAGTCCTGCTGTGAGCTTTTTTCATTTGGAGATTCTTAGCCTGCAGCGACAGCAAGAAACTCAGCCTTGCCAAACAGACCATAGGGCAGGAGCTGGGATTGAGGGTTGGGGTCCTAAGCTATTCAGACACAGCTTTGTCTGTGGGGTGAGACTTGCAGGCTAAACAGTGCTTGGGAAGCTGATGCCCTATAGATCTGAACCCAGGCGCATGCTACAGGACACCATGAATGGCGCTATCTTTCCTGAGCTTGATCTCTTTATGCAAGACTATGATTATCAACAGGGAGGTACCACAGGATTGCCAAGTGCAGAGAAATGCCATTAGACAATAACCTTTGCTAAATCTTAAACTACTAAAATCTTTCCGACATTATTTAAGCACTCTAGTAGCCAGTTCTAAAAATATGTGTGTATGGGGTCAGGGGTCACATGTCCATGGGATATGTGTCTGTGTGTTTTCCAGCAACCATTTTTAAACTCCCACAAAGAACAGAAGTCTGGGAATTCAGAATTCTAACTGCAGAAACCCTAATCATGTCACCATAGTTCCCTGATGAGCCCTTATGATCTCTCATTAACCCAGGGGCACAAGAAGCTTCTAACTCTGGTTTCTAGCCTTTGTCATTCAGACAAGCCTAAGACTCTGTCCAGCCCAAAACTCCACTGTCACCAACAGACATACACAGAGGGAAGGACTGGTAACAAGCTTTTCTCTGCTGCAAGAGCCAAAGCAGAAACTCAAGGAGAGCATCGCCCTGATCCACACCTGAAGGGGGCTTCTTTGCGGAACCTCTCCTGGAATCGCTGCTGCTGGGTGTCAAAGGCTGTGCACCTCTGGCGGAGGAGGGCCACTTCATTTGCCTGCAGCGGGGCCACCTGCTGCCTCACAGTAGTGGCCATCTTCTTCGTGTTCTTCCACTTCTCCGGAAGCTCCTGAAAAGAAGGCCTGGGAGTGCTCACACCTTTGCTGCTCTCCCCTCCCCTATAGCCAGAGACTGGACACCACTCTCGGCTTCCACCCCTGAAGTAGAGCCCCCAGGGATGGACGGGTGCCACTTTTAATTGTGCATCACCCTACTTTTCCTCAACTTACCTCTCTGGTTTTCTTCTCTCTCCACGGTCACCTACTTGTGACTCAGCACTACCCTTAGCCCCTTCAACCTCTGACCTGGTAACCCTTGCCCTTCTCTGTAGTTCTCAAGGGGGCTTGGTTATTTTCTTGAGTTTCTGCCTTCTCTCTCAAACCTTCTTAATATCATTAAGATATTTTTGTTTCCCCCAAATCAAACACTTGGCCTAACCTTTTCTCAGAGAGTGGGAATGGGGCAGGGGAGATAACTTAGATAGGACTTTTTGGCAACTTGGTACAAGCCAGCACCATTTGAGAAGAGGGAACCTTAAAGAAGAAAATGTCCCACATAAGATGGGCTTGTAGGTAAGTCTATGGGGCATGTTCTTAATTAATTATGGATATAGGATGTTCCCCTGTATGTTGTGCTGATGCTGGGCAAACGATACTATCTCATACAAACAAACAAAGGCCAAGGAAGTCAGGGAACAAGCCAGTAAGCGTAAGTAAGCAAAGTCACGGTCTTTGCTTTAGTTCCCACATCCACTTCCTGCCTTGAGTTCCTGCCCTGACTTCCCTTGGTGATGGAGTGTAACCTGAGGGTTGTAACATGAAATAAATCCTAGCCCGGGCTACATAGAAAAAAACCAATTTCAAAAAAAGTGACTTATCTTTAAATATGGGGTAAAATCTGTATCCCTGTGAGTTCTGCCACTACAATTTTCAGTATTTAACGATTTCCCCAAAATGCTAGACATTACTCATGTGTTACACATTGTAGTTCTAAGACACAGCCATTGGGTCTGCACTCATCACCGACCCGTTCTCTATTTACTTCGACTTCACCTTCCACCCAATGTGAAATCCTAAGACATCCCTTTTGTGCATTGTAAGGACTAGTCCAATGCACTGACCTCCAGTTGCTTAAACACGGCTTCCGGCAGCTCCTGTTCGTAGGACTTCAGCAGTTCAATAGTTTGCTTCAGGGGCTCAAACATGTCATCCGTGCTGCTCTGCCGTTCTTTAAGGGTGACGAGGTGTCCCATGATCTCCACCAATCCTTGGAAATCTCCTCTTTCCACTTTCTTGAGCAAGCCACTCTCTGTGTTCTTTATGAAGGCATCAAGGTCAGCCAGGCTGAATGAACACAAAAACACAGGGCCATGGGGAAGGATGCTGACATCTCTAACAGCGGCGATCGTGGATGAAAGCTCACCATGGACCAGGTACTTCAAGGAACTAGCCTTGTGATTAACGTGGCTTTCTTCACCAGTGTGCAGGTTGTAAAGGATGTGGGCATCCCTGGCCCCTCAGCAGATGTTTCATGTAAATGGAGTATGTCCTCCTCGGAAGAATCTTGGACCAGAAAAAGGATGTGAGTGGGGCAACTTGGTCATGTTAGGTCTCTGGACTAGTTACTACTTCTACATCAGTAATTACTCACGTTTGATCATGTACTGTGGCTAGACAAGATAATCATAAACTCTCCATGCTGTTTTCAGAACTTCTTAAGTCTGAAATAATTTCAAATCAATAAAAATTTAAAGGCAAAAGTGAGGACTGGGCATGACTGTGCAGATTCTAGTATTCAAGAGTCTAATGCAGATGGGTCTCTGCGAGTTCGCAGACAGCCTGGTCCATATAGTAAGATCCAGGAGAACCAGGGCTACACAGAGAAATGTTTTCTCAGTTATTAGACTTGTCATTATGGCCAAGACACTTAACATCTCAAGTCCCCAGTTTCCTTTACTTAGGAGACTGGAAGACTCTGCCCTCTCACCAGCTGTTATGACAGTTAAGTGAGATACATTCTGCAATTCAGCAGTTGTTCAGTGAGCATCTGTCAGGAGTCCTGCTAAGTTTCCAGGGGTGGAGAGAAGAATGTGAGAAGAGGAGCAAAGTCCCCACATATATAAAACTTGAACAAAAGCCAGTCAAGAAAGTGGGAAGCAAATGGATGACACACACTGTACAGCTTCTCACAGAGATGAAAAGGCACCGGAGAAGATCAGGATAAAGGGATGGAGACTTAAACCAAGACTTGACATGTTGGGAGGTCAGCAGAGGCCTTCCTATGAATGGGTAATGGACTGTGCCACAGAAAGGCATGAGAGATGGGAGCCTCAGTGGCAGGAAGGATATGAGCAAAGGCAGTGGGTTTGGTTACATTGTTGAACTTGAGGAAGGCAAAGTCAATATGGCAGAGGTGCAAGAAGAGAAAGATGTGTGGAAGTTGGAGGGCGTGGTTAACAGTGTCCTTGTTGAATGCAGTAAGATCAGGTCCTAGTCTAGAAGAAAGAATTCTAAAGACAATGCTTGTTTTGATTCATGCTGGCAGCAGCTCTGCAGCTGGAGAATAGACTTTGGCTATAGGTTTGATGCGGGAGATGGTGGCCTTGGGGCTGTGGGGGTGAAGAGACAGGAATGGAAGCCAAGGGGAAGTATCCATGAGACGTTAGCATTGTCCATCTGACAGTGCTGCCCTTGTCTGGGATGGTACACAAAAAAGTGAGCAGATTCAGGATAATTCTACAGGACCAGCCAATGGGTTGAACGAGAGGTAGGAGCCTCTCACAGTGAGCCAAATCCTAACACCACTTACAGATGTTTGGAAGAATCGGGTACGGCTGAGTTATATTGTGGGGAATGGGAGAGGAATATGTCTTGAACATTGAGCAGACCCTAGACACATCAGCCAGGTGTGATGGTTAGTGCTGATTGGCTGTGGCATAATAGAGTCACTGGAGAGACAAGTCTCTGGGCATGTCAGTGAGAAAGGCTCTAGGCTGAATTACCTGAAGTAGGAAGACACACTGTCTTAGTTAGGGTTTTTATTGCTGTGAAGAGACACCATGACACAGAAACTCTTATAAGGAAAACATTTAATGGGTGGGGGGAGCTCGCTTATAGTTTCAGAGGTTCAGTCCATTATCACCAAGGCAGAGAGGACATGGAGGCGTGCAGGCAGATGTGATAATAGAGAAATAGCCAAGAGTCCTATATCTTGCAGGCAACAGGAAGTCAACTGTGACACTGGAGGCTACCTTGAACATATATGAGACCTCAAAGCCCATCTGCACAGTGACACACTTCCTCCAACAAGACCACACCTACTTCAACAAGGTCATACCTCCTCATAATACCACTCCCCTTGGGGGCCATTTTCTTTCAAACAACCACACCCGCCTTAAGAGTAGGCAGCACCGTTGCAGGAGCTCGGGTCCTAGACTGAATGAAAGGAGAGAGCTGGCTGAGAACCAGCATTCCCCTGCCTCCCTACTTCCTAACTGCAGATGCAATGGGACCAGGAGCCTCACAACTACCACAGTGTCTCCACAATTATGTGCTGGACCCCTTCTCAAAATGTAAACCAAAATAACCCCATGTAAGTAGCTGCTTGTCCTGTTCTTGGTCATAGCAAGGAGAAAAGTAACCCACACAGGCTATTTTGTATAAGCCTGGATGTCTGGGACAAGGCTTAAAATGTAAAGCCAGTAGTTTTCAGCACGTAGTTTCTTGGTGTTGTTTTGGCACAAGGATTCAACATGTAGCTTCTGTGGACTTGGAGTTTAAGTGTCTCTTGCCTCAGTTCCCCAAATGATAAGATGACAGGTATATGTCACTGTGCCTGGCACATAGGTATTTTAAACCAATCAATTAATTGAATAAGTTGGATGAAATCCTGGGACTCACACATGCTAAGCAAGTGCTCTACAACTGAGCTACACCACCAAGTCTACAGACAGTTTTGAAGCATCAGAAATGTCCAAAACAGTGGAGGTAGCCAGAGAAGGAAGACAGGAATGGAGGCTTCCGGAATTCCAGATTTTAGAGACCTGGGAGGGGGTGCTGAACTGAGGAAAAGATACCAGGAAGACATAGCTAGCGAGGTGAGAGGAAAACAAGAAGAGAGAGCAATGCTGAAGGCCTGAGGGCCTTGGGAGGGGAACAACTAACCAGTCACAAGCAGAAGAGAGAAGGGCAGGAATGACCACAGGCAGCCTGAGGATTTTTGGTGTCTTTGACAAAAAAAAATTATCTCAGTGAAGCCCAGAGCAAAGGCAAGTCAGAGAACCATGGGCTCTTATTTCTCATGCAGTCCACATGATGATCTGAATACCTTCTTAATGGAAAAACTTGAGGTATTTCAAATCAATTGGCACTGAAGCCAGGGGTAACATCTCAGGCATGTAATCTAAGTGCTCAAGAGGCAGAAGTGGGAGGATCTTTGATAACTTAAGGCCAGCCTGGGCTACAGGAGTGAGTTCAGGCCAGCCTGGGCTATAGGAGTGAGTTCAGGCCAGCCTGGGCTGCAGAGTGAGTTCAGGCCAGCCTGGGCTGCAGAGTGAGTTCAGGCCAGCCTGGGCTGCAGAGTGAGTTCA
>JAQHUG010000025.1:5310186-5414004 GCA_028555095.1 Dicrostonyx torquatus | reverse complement strand
TCAATAAATAACTTAACTGTGAACTAAAAGGAAGGAATCAGACTGCTCTATGGTTGACCTGTGATCTGCTCATCTCGGCTGTGGCACAACAAGGGCAGCACAGATGATGTTCAGATACGGGAGAATGTGAAGATCGGCTCTAAGCAGGGTTAGAGCTCCAGAAGGGAAAAGCAGAAAGAATGAGCAAAAAGTATTTGAGGAGAGCCTGGCTAAGAACGTTCTTGAAATCCTAAAAGCCAGTAGACAGTAGCAAGGAAGACAAAAAAAATTTCAGCTAGAATAAATATAAAGAACCCCCCCACAGATGTCTCAGTAAGAAACACCAGGTTGTCAGAAGGAAAAGAAGAGGGGATGGAGAGGAGAGATAATTATACTAAGAAATACTAATTAGCAGCAAAAACACAATCGAAGCCAGGACACTGAGGAATAATATTTCAACAATTTAAGAAAATTTGACTTTCTAAATATTTTTTCATATTATTTAAATAACAAGAGCAAAATAAGTACATTCAGATGAAGAACAGAGTCTTGTCACTAGACCCGTCTTAAGGAACTGCTAATGGATATACCTGAGTCTGTGATATGGGTGGCTCTACATAAAACCGGGGCAGTGAGGATGCAGCCCAATAGCATAGCACTGACTGGATCTATAAGCCTCACTGGAGCCCCAGCACTACAGAAAAAAACTATGCAATGCTTCAAATAGAACACAGTTTGAGGGAGTTCAATAGATGTTGGAAAGTGATCTAATGATTGGGAGTAGAAGGATATATTTTGGTGAATGAATAACAGAATGGAATATTTTCTCTCTCTCTCTCTCTCTCTCTCACACACACACACATATACACACTCTTTCTGTGTGTATGCATGTATTGTGTGTAGTGTGTGTGTTATGTGTGTGTGTGATGCTGAGCATGGAACCCAGGGAGTTGTACATACTAAGCAAGTACTCTGAGTTCCATTCTCTGCTTTCTGCATTGGTTTGAAGGAGACTGACCATACAGATGCACTTGTTCAGATAACGATGCTGATGGAAACAGTCTTCAGAGCTGCATAACAGTACAGCATATAAGCTAGAAGAGGAGGAAAACGGATTATAGAAATGGACGATAAAATGTTCAACCCAAAAGCAAGGAAGAAAGGATTGTAAAAAAGTAAGGCAAATAATACCCAATAAAATGCCAGACCTAAACTGAAACACAATCCAGTGAATACCGCGAACGAAGCCCACTATTGAAGGTGAGCGTGCTAAAAGCAGTTTAAACATTCAGTTATGCAGACTGTAAAACTTTCTCCTAATGGAATTCCATGGGGAGGTTGAAAGCCAAAGGATAATGAGATATACAAGGCAAGGAGCACTCAGAGGGAAGTCACTTTAGCTACGGCAGGTGATGTCCAACAAAGCAGACTGTAACTACAGCAGACAGAGCCAGGGGTAAAGGAGGTCTGATGCTTAGTTAAAGGTTTGGTTACAGGAAGATCAATCAGGTGAGCTAGACCCACACAACATGGGACAAAGTGATGGAATTCCACGGACACTGCAGATAGTCTCAAATCAAAAGACTTGAGCAGAGTGAGCTCAGCAATCGATAATTAAGTAGAATAAAAAAAAGGCAAACAGGAGACAGCAAATTTCACTAAAACAGTTAGCAAGCTTTAGGGGCATAGACACCGCACCCATTACAGGACATACCCTCCTCCCCCGTGCACACAACAGCTAGACAAACTGACTGTAGCCCATAGGACAGACGTCAGCATGCTCCAGAAACTTGTCATTATTTATAGCACAGTGTGACGCAGAAGCAAATTGCAGACCAATCGGGACAAACATTATTAAGATGAACATCAAATATGTTTAGAACTAGATCGTTATGAAAATATTTCATAGTAAAGGCAGGCATGTAGGTATACCTCCACAGAGAAGGGAATTTATGATTCAAAGTGCTAGCATTCAGAAAGGCAGAGAATTCAAAATTAATGAAGCATTTATCTTAAGTCAGCAAAGAAATAGAAAATAAACCCAAAGGAAATAATACTTCTATGATATAATAAATTGTTGAAATAAAAGTCAAATTATAGCAACAGAATCAATGGATGTATGAGGTAGTTCTTTGTAAGACTAATCAGGAAAGGAGCCAACAAGAGCAATCAAAAATCAATAGAAATGAAAAGGCCTGGAATAGATGAAATAAGATGAAGTTATACATTCCCTGACAGTAATTTAATGACTAATGTGTGTTGAATACGTTTATAGAAAGTATGACTTAGTAATGACTAGAAAATCTTCATATCTTTATAACAATTAAAGAAACTGTATAAAATCTTCACGCAGAGAAAATTACAAACCCCAATGCCTTTATAAACTATTTAAATCAAACTTCCAGTACCAAAGGATCCCAGCATCCCACAGCTCTCCCAGGGAATAAGCAAGTCAAATTGCACCATAGCTACTTTCACGGAGCTGGCGAATTCCCCAAAACTAAAATCTGACAAAGACAGTATGGAAAAGGCAAATAAGAGGCCAAAGTCAGTCATGGGTACTTGAACAGCAATGCTAAAGGAATTTGCAGGCAAATTCAATCCCTGGGTAGATTGGAAATGGCGGCACTTTCTGATGGATGGGTTTATCCCAGCAACACTAGGTTGGTTTATATTATTAGAAATCAGAACAATAGTGTTCAAGACTGAACATTTTAAGGGAATAAACAGAATTATCACAGTATACTAGAAAAGTACTTGAAAAAATTAGGCTTGTACTTAAGCTAAATACTCTTAACAAATTAGGAATAGGAGAGGACTTCTTAGGAGGATTCACACACATACAAACACACTCATTCACACACACATACACACACACTCATTCACACACACATACAAATCACACTCCACATGTTCTCACACACACCATACTGTATACTCTATACATACTCATATGCATGCCACATTTATACACACTCATTCACACACACACACACACACACACACAAGCATACACCCTACATATGCAACCCCTACACTCATACACAATCATGACACACACACTCATATATACACAAACACACTATGCTTTACACATTCTCACACATACCATTGCTGCACACTGTATATAGACTTAAAAACACACATTTACACACACACACACACACACACACACACACACCACTTTCTCATAGCAAATCTAACTCAGTAGTAAAATTCCTTGCAGGGTCAGGCTCAAGACATGGGTGCCGGTCAACACATCTGTTTCACACAGTGGACAGGAAGTCCTAGCCAGTGCAGTAAGAAAAGAGATCGAGATGAATGCAGTGATTGAAGAGGAAGAAATGAACATCATAAAATCTGTGGATGTGGCCATGTATATAGCGATCCCCAGAGAGTCAACAAGTCATTTATTAGGAATAATAAGGTAACTTAACAGGTACCTTGAAAAATCAATGAATATATCAAAACCAATTCTATTTTCACGGAGAATATTATTTTAAAAGATTTTGAAACAGGAAGCAAAATACACAGGGGAATAATGTTTATAAAACCACCTGTGAATTATCTTAAAGAAACAATTATTGAACCTTCTTGGCAAGCAAGAGAGACATGAATGGGGAAAAAAAATCACAGATTTACACAGCAATATTTGATTCCGTACAGATATAAATCCTCAAACTTACATACGGTCAGCACGAATTTAATCAGAAAGTTCAAAGGCCTCTCTTCTTTTACAAAACGATGGATAAAAGTCATATAAAAAAGAGTGGCCAAGAAATGCCAAGGCGCTTCAGTGAAAGTCTAGTGGGGGAAGATCCACCCTGCCAGACATCAAGATCTATTACAAAGCTACAGTCATTAGGGGTTTGCCATATTCTTGAAGCAATGAACGACTTACGGTAGGAGAGAATTTCTAAAACTTTAGGAATAGAATACAAGAGGGTGTTCTTGGGATCTCCAGGCAGAGAGAGATTTGTCCAATGGGATAAATCTAAGAGGAACAGAACCTACTGGAGAAGGCAGATGCATTTGGTTGTGCTGAGTCCATGAACTGTTCACTAAGCACAGTCATCCTCCTGTGTATGTGGTGGGATGTTGGCTCCAGGACCACCTGTGGGTACCAAATTCCTTCTGTAGAACTGTATGCTATTACACCTTCCCTGAGCAAGGCTTCCCATGTGCTTCACGTAACTCCTCCCTGGATTATTTATGATGACCTCATACAATGTCCATACTGTGTGCATGGTTGCTATGCTGCATTGTTTAGGGAACAATGAGAAAGTCTGTACATGTTCAGTTCAAAGGCGGTTTTTAAAGTGTATTTTTGATGTGTGGTGGTTTGAATGTAGCTGCCTGTAAATGGGGTGGAAAGACAGGTGACAGATCTAGAGGTTATATTGTATATATTGGTGATCTATATAAAACTGGCAAAATATCACACTCAATATATAAGCAACTTTTAAAATACTTTATTTTTAATTTATATGATTAGTGTTTTATTATGAGTTTTATTATGAATTATGATTATTATGCATATACACAGATACATAACACATTCAGTTCCAACAGGGGTCAGAAGAAAGCACCAGATTCCCTGGAATTGGAGTTACAGGTGATTCTGGGCCATGATGCATGTGCTTAAAAACCAAACCCTGATCCTCTACAAGAGTATCAAGGGCTGTTTACTATTGAGCCATCTCTTCAGCTCAAATATGTAAGTAATGCTTAAATTGCCAAAAATACAAAATAAAGTCCAATGGCTAAAAGAAGATAGATAAGAATAGCCAGGGGAAAAAAACTTTCACCAAAGACATGAAGAGATGTCTTATTCCTGATCAAAATAATGTATCGTGTTCAGCACCATGAAACACTGTGAAACCCCCACTGAAGAGGCCAGGATGAAGCAGTCTGCTGGCGCCAAGAAGTGCTGAGAATGCTGGGATACAGTGATGCTCACACAGGCTCTTCTCTACCTTGGAGCAGGCTTACCATAGCTGACCTGCTCTCAACCCAGATTCTCGGCCCATCTGTAGATATCCTGAAGGAATGTCTGCCCATGCATATGAAATGCACGCAACACTACTCACAGCATCATTGCTGATATTGGCAAACCTTCAGAGTTTGTGGAGAGCAGAGGCAAAGGGGTCTGGGAGAGATGGAAACATCGAGAACATGTGACGGCATTTGAAGGCACTTCTGCAAGCAGGTACTTGACATATCTGAAAACGGGGCTGATCAGAAGAACAGTTCATTTTGGCCTCAGCCAAGATGAGCTGCTCAGGTGCAGGTGTGAAGATTTAAATAGAGTCAGAACTTTCCAGGGTGGGAGTGAGACGCTATGGTGAACTGACAAATACCGAGAAGGTGGTGGAATCAATGGCTTGGAAATTCTGATCGGTCTGAAGAATTCTGCACCGCGGGGCTTCCAAATAAGTGAGGTGGAAAGATACCAGGTGTGGTCAGAAAATGGAATGCTTACACCTGGGCTTTTGAATAGAGAACAATTGTTTCCCCCATCTTTCCCTCCCCTACTGAGAGGAAAGCGCACACTCAGGTGCAGTCATATGGCAGAGAGATGGGGCATGCAAGACTCAAGGAAACTTATCAGATGTTCTGGAGACTCGGGGACATGTGAGGTCACCAGGGTGATGGGAGAGGATGTAAGCCTGATGGTGAGAAAGAACACGGAAGAGGTTAGTAGGTGACTTCAGCAAGGAGGAGCAGCTGTGGGTACTGTCTGATAGAAGAGCTTAGCAGGTGACTTCAGCAAGGAGGAGCAGCCGTGGGTACTGTCTGATAGAAGAGCTTAGTAGGTGGCTTCAGCAAGGAGGAGCAGCTGTGGGTACTGTCTGATAGAAGAGCTTAGTAGGTGACTTCAGCAAGGAGGAGCAGCTGTGGGTACTGTCTGATAGAAGAGCTTAGTAGGTGACTTCAGCAAGGAGGAGCAGCTGTGGGTATACTGTCTGATAGAAGTCACTTCAGTGAAGCTAGTGATGTTGGGGGCAAATGGAGGGGAAGTGGCTGGCCAGCAGCAGGCACCAGGCAGGGAATACTTCTATTCCAGGCTCAGGGATCAGAGGATACAGAAGAGTCAGCCTCCCTCTGGGAGGACTGTAGTGACATTAGTTTCCTACAGGGACAACAGGGTTCCAGTCTGGGGTGGAGAGAAGACAAGGGAACAGAGGTCATTTTTGCTGAGTCTGGTAAAAGACACAGGGAGGAGAGGGTGGGTCTGTCCAGGACTGAGTCAGATTCGAGCCATCCCAACTGCATGGGATGAGAGTTTAGGTGGTAACAGAGGGCTGGATTTTGAACAGTCAGTGACATGTATAACATGTAAGGCAAGTTGTGGCCTATCTGGGCCATGAAAAAAAGGTAGAAGTCACCGATTTCATAGGACACAACAGATGCTCAGTAACAAGTAACTTTTATTTTTTCATATTATTTCTATTTTATCTAGTCCTCAATATCACAATAAAATACTCAAGGATTGCAAAATGGACAGAATCACTGACTTAAAATTTAACCATGTATTGCATAGTTTCAGAAATAAAGTTGCCAGGCAGTGGTGGCGCATGCCTTTAAACCCAGCACTCGGGAGGCAGAGGCAGGTGGATCTCTGGGTTTGAGGTCATCCTTGTCTACAGAGTGAGTTCCAGGACAGCCAGGACTATACAGAGAAGCCCTGTAGAAAACTAACAGAAAAGAAAGAAAAAGAAGGAAAGAAATAGGGTTAAAGGCAGGAGCTCAGGCTTCCTGTTATGCTGTGGATTTATCCTGTTAAACCTGCTGCCAGGCACCCTGAATCTATGTGCTGGCTTGCCATGATGGCTCCATCATTGTGCTTTGCAGCCAGGGTCTTTGATTCTGTCACATAGGAGGGCGATCACTCTGTAAGGAAGAGCCTACCTTCAGGGAACCTTCTTCCCTGACAAATGCATCTCTCACACACACCAGCCTTAGAGTCTACCTCCTATACCAGGTTTCTATATTCTGGCCGTGATTCCCTATCATCTCCGGGATGGCCCTAGGCTCCAGAGCCCACTAAAATTTCTCCAATGCACCAACACTAGGTGAATTACATGGCTCACTCATTTCTTCCCACAGAAACCACAATTGGGGCTTTTACTCACACATCTCCTGTCTCTTTGCCCAACATAAATGTTCCCTGTGTGAACTCGTATAGCATAGCAGGTCTCTTTCTGCTTGGAAGCGACAACACAGAATTTGCAATGTGCTGTACTCACTCTAAACAAAAACAAACTGTACGTTCCAAAATGTGCCCAGTGTTTATGGGTTACCAGGCTTACCAATGGAGGATCACAAAGCCTTCCCCTCACAGTGCTTCTTCTAAGGGCCATTTGTCTGCACTAAACCACCCACCGGCTATTCTTCCTCTTGCCTCCACTGCCATGGTGATCAAAAGCTTTCCCGGATGTAGCAAAACCAGCTGCTGCTTCCGAAGGAACCCAGTGACCTGTGCAAACCAGCCCCACCGTGTTTGCAAGGCTTTGCACGGTGCTGGAGCACCACCTGGCAGTCCCTTGGATTTCTTTTATGCATGTGATGCCTCGGTCTTTCTGTCTTTGGATTGGGGCAGCTTCAGCCCTGAGCAGAGTCAGCTCAGAATGCAGGCGTGGGGCCAGGCTGGGTTCCCTACAAGGTCATCGGACACACCAAGGGCGGTCATTGGACAGAGGGGCTGTACCCTTTCTGCACATGCACACTCCTCAAGGTTGGGAGTGGAGACAGCTGGTAAGGTTGCTAGGGACAATGACTAAGATGGAGTGACCAGAGGACTGCCAATCAATTAGAACGTCGATGCAGGGAACAGGGCTCCAGATTAGAAGACACAGTGCTAGGCAGTCCAGGTCTTAGGAGAGACAGATTTTCAGAGTCTATGTGTGGCATGGTTAGGATGGCACAGAGTGGCACACAGGAGCCTGCAGCTCTAATGACTTCCACATTGCATAGCTGAAGCATCTGGAACAAGGTGGAAGTGATAGGAAATAAAATCTAAAAAATAAAATTAGACCTCCTCTGCCTCCAAGACTTAGATTTCACAGTCAGAACTGTGAAGGATGAAGGAAGGGAGTGGATCTGTGACTATGTTCTCTCATGGCATTTCCCACTTACTAGGTGCTTCTCACCCACTGAACACTGAGTGGAAAATAACACAGACCATTATCTGGTGAACCAAGAAGGGACAGGGCTGAAATTAGTGTGTTATTGGAAAGACTAGCTGTGTCAGCAAGCTGTTTTAATGTAATCCATCAGCAGGGAAAGATATGAAGAGGATTCCAAGCATGGCATCCCTGCAGCCCGGGACGCCAGAAGGGAGCTAAGACAATGGGATTACCTGTTAGTGACGTAGTCAACAAGATGCTGCTTGAACATGAGGCTCCACTTCTTTATTGTGTTCAACAGAGAGGCCTTGAAGGGTCGCACATCCACTTGCATCCAGCCGTCAAACACCTTGGTGGGCTCCAGGCTGACCACCTCGTCGTAGAGCTTTTCATACGAGTCTATCTGGACTTTAAAGTGATGGAGGAGGGGTGGGCTCTCTGGGATACCATCTTCTGCGTGGGCTTCTATCTCCTCGGGTGTGAGGACGTGCCCATAGAGCAGAAACTGACTGAGAATCTCCTTCCTGTCCTCCACGTAGAGGTAGGAATACTGGCTGAAGGTATTCCGGTAGCTGCAGCAGAGCGCCATCATTTTCTGCACCCTCTCCATGAGTACGCTCCGCAAGCTGGCTAAGTCAGCCATGTCCTCCAGCTCACCCTGGGGGAGTGAGGCAACAGCAGGGAGGTTACATCACTGCTTAGTGAGCTCTTCCAGATGTGGAGGAAGGCAGATGTTTGCAGGTTGGGTACCTGATAGTGAGGAGAGTCACTGTGTGGGGGCAGTCGGGGCACCAGAGACGGTACTGCAAAGATGCTGCCGAGGAGACTCTCAACAATGTCATACAAGCCCCCCTTCACTCCAGAGTCCAGAGATGGGTGGAAAACTAATTCTGGGGGGACAAGGCTGAGCTGTGCTTCAAATATCGGGGTGATCCCAGCCTTATACTCTGGAAAACAAGGTGACAAAAATGACGGTGAGCGGGGCATGTGGGCAAGGCACCGTTTCATAAAAGTCAGACCCAAGCATTTCTTGAGAATGCAGGAAACTGAAATTGTAAATTCTGCCTGACAGTGGGAGGGGGCAGCCCTGCAGTAGTGTGTCTCCACAGGGAACCACTGACATTCCGAATGAGCCTGTTCTTGTGTGGGGCTCTCATGGGATCACAGGGCATTTACTTTTCTTGTCCTTGAAGAACACCATCCATTGACAGACCAACCGAAGCCAGTTCCCTTCCATGGTCTCAACTGCCTCCTGGGGTGATGCTACTTCTCCTGAAGAGGAGCCCATGTAGTCAACCACACAATCCCACCATGATCCCTTTCATGAGTGGGGTGTGCCTGCCCACATTCACACGGGAAAAAAAAACACTGAAATGTCGCTATCCTACATTTTCCATTCCTCTTCTATAACTATGGGGCTTACTTTAATTCTGTAGTCTTGCAGTGATAAAAATTTTAAAAACAGCATAAATAATTCACAGATTCCTGATTACTTGCTAGATGAAGTTGCCTTACTAGATTTAAGTCAAAATATAACATGGAGCACCATGTTCCATGTGTAAGATGAATACTTAGAGTCTCCAGTTACTGCTGACAATAGTGCATCTTTTGACAGTAGAAACTGAACAGGAGAGTGTTGTGGGTTGGACAGTATGAACTAACCAAGTCCCCTGACTGAACAGCTGCCCTCTTATTTCCTAGTAAAAGAGCTAAAAATGGGTGTGTGGCCAAATTCCTCACCTCTTCAGGGAGTTATATGTAATAACGTGATTCCCACTAGGGGAAGATTGGAAGGGACCCCAGGGGGTCAGGTGATCCTGTCCTGCACATTCCTTCTTCCTTCCTCACAGTCTAAACCTTGGATGTGACATGACTCTCTCTACCATAGACTGAGGTCAACCCTGAATGACAGAATTAGAGTGACCTGCCACAAAACAGTCATTCTCATGGACTACTACTTGGGGCGGGGTGGCCTTCTTTATCCCTTAAATCACATTTTGGATGGAGCTCTGGTTACTGTAGCTTCTCATTCACTTTAAGTAAAAACTACAGGGTCCTCATAGATCCTATAGAAGACTCAGATCTTACTTTTAAAACCACAGGGATTGAATAATGAATATGTATTGTGGGACTCAGAGGGTCTCAACAAGTGCATATCAACCTAAGGGAGACAAGCTCACCAAGAATCTCACAGGTCTGATCTCTGGGGAGAGCTGAAACAACAATACAAACAGCAACAAAATCCCATGGAATTCGTTTTTAAATAGGTTGGGCATTGCATGCCTGAAGTGTTTGGGGCTAGGAGGACTTCAGGGGAGTTAGACTAGCTTCACAGACTGCTCATGGAGCCCTCCCAATCCAGTCTCAAATGATCTGACAGCCAAAGCTTTTAGGGTGTGGCTAGTATCTCAGAGCATTCTGGATTTCAGAGTTTCAGTCAGGGCTGTTTGATGTGCAGTCACCGCACATGGTACATTGCTGTAAAATGTCATACCTTAGTAAATAAACCTGCATGCGGTTTATGGCACATACAAGATTTGAAGGATATTTGAAGGTTATGGGACTGTTTGCCACACAGGCTGGCATAGGAACAAAATTCCTACATTGGATAAAATGTAGACATCATTACAATAGGAGGAACACTGCCCCACTTCGTCAATGGAGGTACAAGCCAGTCCTTAGCAGGTAATTTGCAGGGGACATTTCTTGGTGGGGTAGGTAGCATGAAATTTGCTACTTATGCAAATTTGAGCAAATATGAGAAGGAAGTCAACCAAAGCCATAGATATCTACAGTCTTGACTGAACCCAGGGAGGCAGAAATGGACCATATCAACAGTCAGATAGCAACTAGGCAAGGTGGGGTCACTAACCTGAGATGCCATCTGTGGGTACTGTCCCTAAAGTGGCTGCGGCATCATCCTAGGCCTAGACAAAGGTTGGATGGGAGACTGACCAAGTTTCCAACATCAACGAACTCTGTCCAGTTCACTAAGGAGAGAACGCTCATGTTGGTAGCTAGGGGCTAGTTCTCAGGTTTCAGTGTCCCAGGATCTAGAAACCAACCCCCTAGAGTGCATTGCCACCCTTTTTTCATTTGGGGCAGCCCTGCTCCCTACAGCCAGAGATCACACTTTGCATCCTACCTTTTCCAGCTGCCAATGCCACGGAGTGATTTTTTTTTTTTTTTTTTTTGCAGATATACTGATCTGAACACTTTTTCTGTCTACATCCTCTCACGGGCATTCACGTTGGTCTGCTAATGCTATCTCTGTTCTTGGATATAGCTGACATTAAACTCCCATCTCACTTTGATCCTCTGCCTTCAAAATCTTCCTTTGAAGGTGTATTTTGACCCATTCTTCAACACGACCCTTGCTAGGCAACCCAGAATTCATCAGAATGTGAAGGTCTAGTTTAATTTTTAGTCTTGAACTCTTCTGCCCTCTCTATAACACCATTTACTAGCTAAGTTAAGATGTTCTAAGGATTTTGACTCTGTGCACCTTACCCCAGTTTGTCCACTCTACTTCAAAGTCTTTATCTCTTTCTAATAGCTTCAGAGATGGTTCATTACCTTCTTAACATTTTTCTCCCTTCTGAGAGCTTTATTCTCTCTTGCTTCTTGTCTCTTTCTCACACATAGTTCTGTTTTTGTTTTTGTTTTTTTCCCCCTACTTTGCCTGGTAACTTCAAACCCCCCATGTTGCACAAAGGCCACAGAGCTAGACCATGTTGAAGGCACAGAACGTCCCCCTACCTACCCACAAGTCAACTGCAAAGGAAGCTGTCCTTAGGAACCGCTGCCTATGGCTCCAGCTCCAGCCACTCATTTCCTGGACCTTGAGTTTGGTAGAGTCCTCTCTTGCTATGTGTGCGTGTGATGTTTAGAGTCAGGATGCTTTGCTCTTTGCACGACCCTCTGCTGGTTTATTCAGCATCACTCGCAAAACACCCCAGCACTTGGGCAAACCTCAACTGCACTTCACTTTGATACAGCAGTGACAGCTGCTACTGTCTGCCCAGTCATGGCCCATTGCCCTCCATTGGTATTACCAGTGTTTTCCAGCAGGTATTTCAGAGAGCACTCAATGGCAAGAAAGAATCCATCCAACAACATGGAATCGATGTGGTTCACATAAGTCTTCCAGATGCTGGATGCTGGGTCTGCTGCAAATAGAACCAGGTTTTCCTACAAAAGAAAAAAAATAAAAAGAAAGGGGGTAAGCCATATTTAACAACACAGGAGAACTGGAAAAACCATTACCAATAAAAACTCATACAAAACCCACCCAACCAACCAAACAAACAAACAACACCACCTCTCTGCAAAGTTATACATCCTTACAGTCTATTCTGGCAAATGGAGAAAGCCATTGACTGAGAAGAACATAAATCAGGTCTTTGAAGGAAATGTGGGGCCTTGTCTGTCCCTGAGGATGGAGGATAGGGTCTGGATGGCTTCCCAGGGGGAATGCTGAGGAAAATGTGTACTTTGCCAGCTCTCACTGCTCATACCGCTGAGGGAGGAACATCAGAGGAGCAGGTATGGTAGGCAGAAGGATGACTAGGACTCAGGGCTGCAAAGTATTTCCTGTATAATCCTTAGAAATGGGCTGTGCTCTGTGGTTGGCACTTGGTATTAATTAAAGGCCTTACATCATCCCATTAAGTGATTTAGAAAACAAACCATATGAGAAATCTCTGTGTGTCTCTCTCTGTCTCTGTCTCTATCTCTGTCTACCTGTCTGTGTCTCCCCCACCTCTCACTTCTTAACCCAAGGTACCCTGAGTATCAGCATGGTAACAAGGTTTGGACATCAAGAAGAGGAAGCCCAAGTGTTCAGTGATGCTCGGCACAGACATCCATCTGCTTTTCCTCATTTTCATTAAGCCTTTATGCTTCTTTCCAGGTAACCCAGGGAGGCAGCTCCCTTAAATGGCTCACACTTACCCCTTTAGCAAACACTGCCACATTATAGATCCTGCTGGAGCTTAATGATTTCACGATCCTGCTTTTAAGTGACATGATTCTAAAATTTTTAAGATGCATTACCAACATCTTTACATCCTAAGTAGATTTAAGGTTTTGTTAATGAACTTAAGCCCATCATTATGCAAATTGTAATACGTGATGATGTGCAGTGGCTTGCAGGTGTTAAGATGTATGTTTCTACACTAAGTAACGGTTAAGCTTATTTTATGTGACAAACTTCTGTTTCATACAAAAAAAAGGTCAGGCTTAGAAAATAGAGTAGATTTTTTAATTAGAAAAGACCATTGTAGTTGTAAAACAAACAATGAACAAGTGATCCAAGTACACTCTGCACATACATGCAATCCTAATTCTCAGTAGGCTCAGAGAGGAGGATCATGACTTCAAGGCAGTCTGGGTTAAAGAGGGAGAAACCATCACTAAAGCAAAATAACTGGAAACCAAATATATTCTCGAATCTGGTAAAAAAAAAGACCCAAGGTACTTATAAACACCAAGCTGGGTGAAAGCAATAAAAATCCTCTCAGACACATCATAGCCAAACTGAAAACTGAGAAAAGATTATGCATCCATCTATTCTAACCAACTTGATCTGGGTGGTGGTGGTGCACGTCTTTAATCCCAGCACTCTGGAGGCAGAGGCAGGCAGATTTCTGTGAGTTCGAGATCAGCCTGGTCTACAAGAGCTAGTTCCAGGGCAGCTAGGGCCGTTACACAGAGAAACCCTGTCTCAAAAAGCTAAAGTGGTAGGTGGGGGGGAGCAACTTGAAAAGAGGTAATATAGTCCAGAGAAAACAAAGACACAATTATGACTTGTGTGGGGATGAAGGCCTAGCAACAGTGTATGAAATAAAACCAGACTACATGGGATTCTGTAAACAGCAAAACTTCCCTTCCAAGATCAAGCAAAATCAAGGCAAGTTTTGCTCAAAGCTGAGCTGCTGTATCAACATGAGGCCTGAACTCCAGGAGACTAAATAAGATTCCTTAGGTCTAAGAGAAATGAGTGTAGATAGCAGCTCAGATCTCCAGGAATGTATACACAGCATGACTATGAGAGTATGTGGGTAAAGAGAAGAACACGATTAGTGTTTCTAAGTTACTTTTATGAAGAAAAGCCAATGTACTTCCCTATTTTCTTTAAATTTATGTTTATCTTTAAAAAATTCATAAATGTGCATAATATATTTTGAATACATTGACTTCTCACTACTCTCTCATCCCTCTCCCACTCCGTCTTGATTTCTTCTTCTCCTCAATAAGTCTTCCTCACAGTTTCATTTCTTTTTCACTCAAAAAATTTTTATTTCATTTTTTTCTTAAAATTTTACTTAAAAAAAGTCTAGTGGTATTTAACACATTAATGATTGAATATGCTCCTCTATTACTATATTTAATACATTGATATAGCATAGATGTTATATAATGAAGGTATCTTAGTTTTTCTTTCTATTGCTGTAATAAAAACTTAAGGGAGAAAAGTTGTGTTTTAATCTCATAATTCCAGTCCATCATTGTGTGGAAGTCAAGGACACTTGAAGTCAGACACTTGAAGTAGGAACAATGCAGTCACAGTCAAGTGCAGAGGACGAAGAAGCAGTGCATGCATGTCAATGCTCAACTCGCTCTTGCAGCTTGTATAGCCCGGGACCCAGCCTGTTGGACTTGAGCCTCCCACGTTCAGTGTGTGCTCAAATAACCTCATGAACAAAGTTACTCACATGCTTACCAAGGCCAACCTAGCTGAAATCGTTTCTCCTGGAAACTCCCCACCTAGATATTCCCATGTGTCAAGTGGACAGTCCAAGCTAACCATCACAAAGGGGAGGGGCTAAGTAGACCTGCACTGTCCAACGTCTCTATGTCCCAGGATGAAACTGAGTTGAAACCTGGATCAGTCCCTATCAATGGAAGGCAATTGTGTAAAAGTGGGAAGAGTAACTGGGCTGTCATTTGGATGCTGAAAATTATATGGGAACCCACAAGGTCAGGGACACAGAAAAACAGAGGGGAAGAAAGACACAAAACAAATAAAAAACACAGCAGAAATAGACTCCATTATATTCATACTGCACATAAACAACCCAAGGATTTCAATTAAAAGGTAGACTTGTTACTGAGAAGAACACATTTCTTGGGTTGAGAAAGACAGTTCAACAGTTAAGAATACATACTATTCTCATAGAGGACCCAAATTAGGTTCTCAGCACCCACTTCAGGGCTGCTCACAACCATCTATAACTCCAGCATCTGGAGATCCAGTGCTATCTCTAGATTCTATGGGCATCTGCACTTACTGGTCCACATACCTATAGACATACACATATACACATAAATTTTTAAATCTAAGAAATTATAAATGCTTCTACTATATACTGGTTACAAAGGCAAGCATTTCTGAATATAGAGAAATAAATAGGTTGAAGGGAAAAGTGTTGGGAGATGGACAATGCAAATAATAGGACTAATGAATCAGGAGGGAAAGTTACCTTATTATCAGAAAAAAACAGACTTCAAAATGAAGGAGTATAATCAGAAATCAAGAAGGACTTTCACAATGACGGCACAGTCAGTTCATCAGGGGATTATAATCACTGTAAATTATAAGTGAGCTTGTGCCAACAGAGCTCACATCCATGATGAAAAATTTGACAGAACTAATGGATTAAATAGACACATCTAAAACCACAGAGATTTTAATGTTCCACCTCCATCAATTGATAGAACAAATAGATAAACAAGGCCAGAAGGCATCCCAATGATCCCAACAGCACCATCACATCTCTTACGCAAATGATGCCACACCAAACAACAGAAGCACAGACATTGTCAATGCCCAAGATATCGTCACCAAGACAGACTATGGACTAGGGTGCAGAACAAGTCTCAGTTAATCTCCAGCCTCTCTCTGAGCACAGAGTTAAATTAGGCATCAATTCCACTAAGATATGCAGAGAGATCCGGAATGTAGGGAAATTAGAGCATACACTCCCAGATGACCACTGGGTTAATCAAGTGGCACACAGGAAACCCTGAAGCCAATAGCAAGGTGCAGCAGTTTAAGACTGAATGGAATCACCAAGTGGTGATGGCATGTGCCTTTAATCCCAGCACTTGGGAGGCAGAGGCTGGCAGATATCTCTTTGTGAGTTCAAGGCCAGCGCCTGGTCTACAGAATGAGTTCCAGGACAGGTTCCAAAGCTACACACAGAGAAACCTTGTCTTGAAAAACAAAACAAAACAATACAACAAACAAACAAAACTGCATAGAAGCCACACACTGCCAAAGGGGATCATCAAAGAAAGAAAAGTCTAATGTCAAGACCTTAAATTTCTATCCTATTTATTTTAAAAGATAAACAAATCCATTCAAAAATTACTAAATCTAGGACCAGAAGACGTCAATAAAACAAAGTTTAAAAAGTTTCTTCATCTTTCAATGGTATAATTTAGGCAATTATCTCCTTCATTTAATGGGTCATCATTAGCATTTCTGACTGGATATTTTAATTGTGTTTTAAGAATAGCCTTTATAGAATGGTGATTTCTTCCCAACTTCTGACATGAGTCAACCTCAGACAGTGTCCATGGCTTTTTCAGTAGGGTTGGGGCTGGTGGCCATTTATATCCCAATACTCACAGAGAGGCTTTAGTTGTGGGTGGTGGGACATGAGGCTGCCCTGACCACGCTACAGCACAAAAAGCCTGGCTGTATTAACTCTGGCACTGTGAGTTCTTCCTTCCGATCATGACAGGGATGCCATGACACTCATCTCTCAAGGCTCTTTAGAGAGAAGTCAGAAGGATAATGCCCTAGAGCCACACCAGATTGCATTGGCGGGGGTTGGCTGGTTAGCGCAGTGAATGATTTTGGATTCTGCTCTGCCATCTCCTCCTAGTTTGAGGGGTTGGGGTGAGCCTTGAGTTAATTTGGTGGTAATATGGACACATTGATTTTGGGCCCCTATGATCTCCTAGCTTTAGCTGTTTTACTATTAGTCTGAAGTTTTATTCTTCAGAAGACACCACATCTATTGATTATTCTAATGCACAGATTCCTTTCTAGCATTCAAACACCCTTCTCAATATTGCGTCTAAAAGACCAGTTGTTACCTGAACAAGAGCGTGAATCTTAATGCCAGATTCCCTGATGAGGCCGTAGTATTTTTCCTTGCGATCCTGCTGGTCATCCAGAGAAAGGGGGCATTCTTTTTTACCATCCTTTCTCTTAAATATCGGAGACACCCATGTTTTCATGATGTTCTGAATCTCTTCCACATTGTCTTTTGTCTTCTGAATTCTTTGTTCCAGGTCATGAATGCTATTGGTTATTTGCATGGCATAATCCCAAACGCCTGCTCGCCAAAAGAAACAGAATTAACTGAAATGGTACATGGTGGTGGCAAAGCTGAGGGGCTATGTGCTTTGAATGATGGGAGTTTATGCCTGAAGGCTTTAGGAGACTTTTCTGTGTAGGTTACTTCATTTTCAGCAGAGACCATTTCTTCCTGATTTTATTAAAAAGTCAGCCCTTCCCATAATTCTGATTATACAGTAATCAGTAAACAATGTAGCTATCACATACATAAGAGTTATCACTGTTGCTAGGGAATTCCAGAGAAATTAGATGCTTTTATGTGGATTTGTCATCTTTTGATTATAGTAACTTGCAGTGTACTGTGTGTTGAAAAATGCTATTTCTTTTCATATAGTGGGTAAAGTCCTAACATGTTTAATGGAATATTCTACGACTTTCATGAGCTAGCTATGCTCTTTTTTTGTTTTTTTGAACACTAAGCTTTCTGGAGACTTTTTCATTGTCTTTCCTATTCCATAATTCTTCACATTTCAGATTAAACTTTATGATAGATTTAAAAATCATGGCAATCTTACATGATTTGGGTTTATATATTGCCCCCATGGTCCCTGACAAATGTGTCTGAAAAGATGCTGGGTTTGTTTTTCCAAGTCAAACCAGGCTGCAGAGGATAATGAGGGACTTTTCAGTCCCCGCATTCCCTTCTGATTGAAGGTGGCTCCCTGTTACCTTCTGTTTTCCAGCTCAGTGTCTCCTCTGCAGCTCTCAGGCGGAGATCAATATTTCTCAGTTCTTCCTCTACTAGCGGAAATTCCACCTCAAGCAGAGTTTTCATAACCTTGTTGTACCAATTTGCCATCAACTCCAAGTTGGCCACGAGCTGCCGATAGAATTCCCTGGAGGAGAACATGGTTGCTGCTGTCTCGGGAATAAGTTTCACTTCGGTGGACTGAAGATAGCTCATTTCTTTCAACACTGAAATCAGCTGAGGAAAGAAGCCAACACAAGTAGCGGTTGCTCAGGGGCAGCAGGAAAGCAGCTGTGTCCAGGAAGGACCCAAGAATCTCAGGGGCCTAAAGGCCTTGGGCTTCTTGTTGACCTCTGTTCCCATCAGCTCCTGGCATACAGCCCAGGGAAGGAAGAGTAAGCATTCGGCAGAAAGAAGATAACTTGGATGGCAGCAAGATGACCAGTAAAAATTACCTTCTGTTTTCCAGCTCAGATACTGAGAAAGGAACCACTGGCAACAAAGGGGAGAGCTTTGTTTCCTATGCTTAGAATATGTGGCTCCTGAGAAGATGCTATGCTGCCAGCATCACCCGGGGGTGAATCACCTGCTTGAACAACCCACAGGCATGCAGAGATGGAAATGTAAACTCGGGTATTATCTTCATGCATGCACTCACAGAGAAGCTACTAAGGTTGAGAGAAGCCCATGACAAAGCTGTCACATGGACTCAGGTAGAGTAGCCCATGACTTCTGTAACCCTCATCTGGCATTTCCTTGTATTCTAAAATACTAGGAGGTGGAAAAAGAAGTAGCCCAGCTCCTCCCCCCATGAACTTCTGTGAGCCCCCAGGTTTACTGGCAAATGCAAAAATGAAAAGCCCAGAAGATGAGATCTTAGGAGATACAGAGAGGTCTTGGCAGGGCATTAACACAAGTAACAAATCCTCTCCACCTCCTTATATAAATCCACCAGATACCAGCTTGCCTTCTAAGAGCTGAGGTCTTCATTGCCAACTACCAGCCAGTGCAACTGAGAGTACCAGCCAGCCCTGCTAAGAGGACCAACCAGTCCTACTGAGAGTACCAGCTGTCCTACTGAGTATCAACCATCCTTCTGAGAGTACCAGTCATTCCTACTGACAATACTAGCCAGCCCTGCTAAGAGTACCAATCTTCCCTACTGAGAATACCAGCCAATCCTACTGAGATTATCAGACAGCCCTACTGAGAGTACCAGCCAGCTCTACTGAAAATACCAGCTAGCCCTACTGAAAATACCAGCCAGCCCTACTGAGAATACCAGTGAGTTCTACTGAAAGTACCAGCCAGCCCTACTGAGAGCACCAACCATACTACTGAAAGTAGAACAAATGCTAGCTATTCATTGGGAAATGAGTTGCTTCCTATTTACTTTGAAGCATGCTCAAGATGAATATCAAAAACTTCAATGTAAAAAGCAAAACCAGAATATGTGTGAGTATCATATGTTGAGGTAGAGAAGATTATTCTAAACAAAACCACAATATAAGATGTAAAACTATATCCATAAAATATAAGACAGGTAATAAAGTGACAAACTAGAGCAATATCTGAAGATTAGATAGATAGATAGATGTAGATAATCTCATGTAATCTAGGCTGACCTTCACCCCTCTCTGTAGCTGAAGATAGCCTTGAATTACCAATCCTCTTGATTTCGTCTCCTGAGTGCTAGGATTACCGGTACCACCACCTTCAACCTTCATTTCTCATTACTGGGGAGTTATTCCCCAAATATCCTAACAAATTACCAATAAAGGAGACTACTTCTACTAAAGAACGGTTTGTAGGTATATATGAACAAAACAACAAGTCATTCACAAGAAGTACAAAACCACAATGAGAACATGCTTGAAGCCCACCTTTATCTGTAATCAAATATATACGATTTTATGGGGAGTTGTTTTAGTATTGATGGTCTGGAAACTATATTAATAAAAAGAATGAATCCTGTTGACAGGAGAAGGACCGAGTTCTATCTTTCCAGAGGACAAGATGATAAACTTTATTAAGTCTCAAAATGTGGCTATGCTTCAGGCAGCAGGAGCGACGTGGCCAGGACAGACCCGTTAGCTGGCACTCATTGTCCTCTCCAAGATTTATAAAACCTAACGTTGCCAAGGGGATGAAATAACCTTTAGTGGAAAGCCTTTGATCAGGTCTTTCCCCCAGGACCTCCCTTTGGGATTTCTCATATGCTGTCTAGTAAGATAGACTTTTACATACTGAGACACTGATTTCCAGTTGGATTGGGGTTCCTTGAAGACAGAAAAAAAAAGTGATATCACAGTTCTAATGACAGTTCCAGCATGCACTTCAGACCCTGCACAAGAAGCAAGTGTGTGAGGTAGGTCATGGAAGTCTGAGACCAAATGACCGAAGATTCTTTACAATGTATGTTCTCAAGAACAAGCAGCAATGACTTCATCATTTACGAAGAGCATTTACAACCACAGCCCCATAACTTCACATTATCTAGTCACAACATAGCTGCCTTAGTTGGTAGTTCTGCTTTATGACGTTTGCACAATGGAAAAATTATTTAGCGATGTATTTCTGAAGAAGTGTCCCTGTTACACAACTCATGCCTGTTTCCCTATTGTGAAATGTCAAATCCACTGGTTAACCCAGAGAAAGATTGTGAACCTGGATAACTTACAAAAATATTCTGACTGAGGATTCAACCCCTCACACAAGAAAGTGCAGGGTGGAGGTTCTTTTAAGTAATTTTTGAAATTCTTTTAAAAGCCTCTTGACCCCTGAAATCAGCAGGTCCATGGATGCTGCTGGAACAGCAGTTAGGTGGAAGTCACTGTCACTCAGCTGACCTGTGGGCTAAAGTTGACAGAGAGCTGCTTGGTGTTGGGGTCACGATGCAGAAGTGGCAGGGAGAGGTTGTACTGTGACTTCTCTGACACCGTCTGACACCAGTCCTCGTAAAGTCTTCTCTCATACCTGCAACAACCAGAGATGGCAGCTTGGAGTAGGAGGGTCTTCTGTATTTCTGTGCTTTGATTGGTTAAATAAAGACTCTGCCGGGCTTGTAAGATAGGTCAGCCTTTAGGTGGGCAGAGTAGACAGAACAGAAGTTCTGGGAAGAGAGAAGGAAGTGAGCCAGACGCCACGATCCACCGTCGCAGATGGATGCAGGTTAGACCTTTCCGGTAAGTCACCACGTGGTGACTTACAGACTTTTATAATGGGTTAGTTTATGAGGTGAGGGCTAGCCAAGAAGAGGGTGGTGATGATGGGCCAGGCAGAGTTTAAATGAATACAGTCTCATGTGATTATTTTGGGCATAAGCAAGCAACCAGTGGCTGAGCGGGCCAGCGGCTGGGGGCTGGGAGCTAGGCGCTGGGAATATAACCCACACCTCTCTCCTAATTACAACAGCAGCCCCCTCAGAAACACCCTGCAAAGCCCCAGATCCTGGCCCTGTTCTGTAATACAAACTAGAGGCAACTAGGGTCTGATCCAGCCAGGTTGAGGCAGCACCTTTAGGAGCTCGCTGATCTTTACAGGTGGTACCACTGCAGTCGGAGGAGCCTAGAAAGGCTCTACATGGTCTTTGGGGGTGAGATGGAAAGTCATGTTCAGATCCAGAGACATAAAGAGAAGATAGCATCAATGGCTCTCACACTAACCTTCAAGTACCCCATGGAATTCATTATTCGGTTATCACACATTGACATGACACACGCCATGTGCAGTCTGGAGACTAAATCAATGAATAGATAACCCAAGAAAAATAGAGTAAATGGGGAGGTGAAGGGGTGCCCGGCTAGCTCAGTCGGTAGAGCATGAGACTCTTAATCTCAGGGTCGTGGGTTCGAGCCCCACGTTGGGCGCCAGGTGACGGGATACACGGGTTTATTAAAGACCAAAGTACACACAGATTACAATACCCAAAAGAGCTCCTCCGTTGAAGTACGCAGGTCGGCGATCCGCACAGAGAGAGAGCTCCCCACCTGAGTTTGCCATTTTATACCTCTCCTGGGATCTGGTGACCCGGCCCCATTAATTAATTAGGGGGGTGGCAGCGGGGTGTGGTCACAGGCTGGGATGGTGAAGACCACACCCCTTCAGGGAGGGGGGACCACAGGAAGATTACTAGAATACAGAGCAGCAAAATCAGTCTTAGAGGGGGTAGTGGGTGTTGGACATCTGACGGCAGAGGCAAGGAGCTGGAGGGGAATAAGGAGATCAAGGAAGCCTCATGGGAGAGATGATAGAGCAATTCTTGACTCAGTCCCATGGCTGAGCAGAGGTGGGCTGATGATCTCCATGAAAAGCAAGGGTGAGATATGGACGTGAGAAACAGCCTGGCTGAACTGGGGACAAAAAGTGGAGGGTACAGCTGAGGCTGGAGGGATGGGGGCCTGGGAAACAATGGGAACCTCTGAGAGGTTTTCAGTTGTTAGGGATTATTGACATTATTGGATTTGACCACAGTGTGCGCACGAAGGGACACAAAGATGGAGACAGGGAAGGCTGTCAGAAGCCACTATGGCAGTTCAGGCTGGCGTGGATCTAGTTGTTTGAGAAGAGTCCAGTTATGGAGACAATGAAGAGAAGATACACTTAAGTATTTACAGGGTATCTGGGCATGGTAGCGAACACCTTTAATCCCAGCACTCGGGAGGCAGAAGCAGGCGGATCTCTGTGATATGGAGGCCAGCCTGGTCTACAGAGTGAGTTCCAGGACAGTCAGAGCTGTTACACAGAGAAATCCTGTTTCAACCCCTCCTCCTCCTCCAAAAGGATACTTTCAGGGTAAGGGGTAGATGTGTGGGTTCCTGGCAGGTATAGGTACCACCAGTTAATTTGTATAACCCAACGGCAGGCAATTCAGAACGTGAACTTTTTCTGCCTCTGTCCTGCTCTCCAGAATCAGGTGAAAGAACAATGGAAGGCAGTACCGTGTTGGAGGAGGGGCCTGTAGACCCTGAACCTCTAAAAGATCCACTGGGCTTTATAGTAGCAACAATTATGGGCCCAGATGCAAACCTTTCTTATGCTTTCTCGCTAAAAGGATGGAGGCCATATTTTGAGACTTAGTTTCCCTCCAGGTGGCACAAACTACTGCTTTCTGTTCACCCAGCAGCGACTGCAATTCCAGACCTCTCAGCGCACCGTGTGTGGCACCTGCTGCCTCTCCACAAGGTTCACAGACCCAGGGACGTGACACTGGGAACATAATGTGTGTCCAGAGGAGAGCTATATTCCCCCAGAGACTTGTTTTCAAGACCCTGGAATAATCACTCACAAATTGCTCGGCTATACCATACAGCGCACAGTGATGTTTCAGAGCTGATACAGAACAAGTCCTATGAACGCAAAAGGCACATGGTGTGGGGGCGGGGCAATCTGCAGGACGAAACAATCGCAGAAGCTGCTTACTTTTCTAACAGCGAGAGCAAATCTTCGTATTTTTGTATCATTCTCTTTCCTTCAGCAGATTGCAAACACCTATCAGTTCACAGAAAAGGGGGAGAAAAACGAAAGACATACAATTAGAAGAAGCCCAAATTATGACCTGATGTATAAACTGCAGTCTACAGAGAAAGTATTGGTAACTGGGAGACTGGGGCAGGAGGAACATGCGTATCAGCCCTGCCTGGGGTACATACAGGGGTCCTCTGCATCTCAAGAAAAACAAAAACCAAACAAAATGTTTTTTAACAAGATGGGATAGTCTCCTGGGCTGGTTTTCAAAGGGCCTTGGAAGAGACTGCATTCTCCTCCTTGAACATCCTCCACAGGCCACTAGAGGGCATCTGTACATCCTAAAATTCCAGGCCATTCCCCAGGTAAGAGGAACAGTGGACTCTCTAGTGCCTGTGGGGCTCGGCCAACTGCTCTCCTGGCTAAATTGGTCGTATATACACCAGATAATTGAGGTTCCACAAAATATGAACAAAGGGAAAGTTGAGAGATTAAAGAAAAATTCTAGGTGATATTGTTTTCTGGGTATAAAGAGAAAACACCCATATAACATTAATAACATTACATGTATGTATATGTGCATGTAATATCTAGGCAATAGATAAATGATGATTAATAGATATATAGAGGGAGACAGAGAAAGACAGATACAAGGACACAGAAACATGGTGACTCCCTTTCCCTAGATAAGTACAGATAGAGGGCTTTCTGAAATCCTTCCAGGACTTGATCAGAAACACTGCTACTCCCTGATGTGTTTACATGAGTCCCTGGCCACCTCTCAACTCCTAAAATGAGTACATGCACAGTGCGACACACACACACACACACACACACGCACCTGCACACAGAAACACATCACAAACACTGTAGTCTCACACATACATACAGAGGCTTCTGCCAGCATGCCGAAGACAGAAGCAGAGTGCAGGAGAGTCTGCCCTGCAATACTGCTACCCACAACTCTCCCCCCCACCCCGCTTTTGACACAAGCTGTAATAGGAAATAAATGCCCGGCTCTAGGGAAAACGGGTGAGGTATCTTTAATTTTCAAATATCTTCACACTAACTGTGTAGAGTCTGTTTCTGTATATCCTGCTAGCAAAACAGGGAGGTTTATTGCTAAATCTTTAACATCCACTTTCTCCTTGTGCGGGTACAGGTTTCTTCACATGTTCCCTGGAGACTTCCACAAACCCCTAACTCCTGCAGAGAGAACTCCAACTGCTTTGCTCCCTTTTGTGCTGAATGAGTAGTTGTGTCTCATCACGCTCTGTACCAGGCAGGTGGCTTGCCCCTCATAGTCCCTAATTCCCTCACACACTGCAGGATTTCTACAGGCCTCACAATGGTCACGTCTCAGATTTGGATCTGGAAAGAGTAAGGGAGAGGCGCATGTGGTTTAATTCACAGAGCATGCATCAGGCCATGTTGCCCAGTGGGTCTGCAGAGAGGTCACCAGAAGCAATGCAATGATGCTTTCAGTTTACTTTGTGGTAGAAGTCTACAGAATTCTCTCCTTTTAAGAAGTATTTTATATGTATGAGTGTTTTGCATGTCTATATGCCTGTGCACTGGTGTCCACGGAGCCAGAAAGGGAATTGGATTCCCTAGACTGACAGCCACCTAGCAAACAGTCATGTTATTCATGGTGGAAGCCCAGAACTAAGAACAGCTGAGGTGGAGACTACCAGGCCTGTGTACCTCTTAGGAGCTGTGCTCCTTACAGGATCCACTGAAGTCTCTGATACAGCCAACCAGCAGTTCATCTCCACCCACCAGCCACCCAGTCCCAGAACGTTCTGTCCTTTAGCTGTTGTTCCTAGGACCATTCTTTGCAGTACCTGCTCACATGTCTCAGAGTTGGCTTCTGAGGAACCAGACCTATGGTAGTTAAGCAGTCCATTTGCCTGGAGGTAGCCTTGATCGCCCCTGCATGTCTTCTTCATTTTGCTTTAAGGAGTATGTCCAAGGGGCCTGGGGGCTCAGTCCTGCTTCAGGCAGAAGTCTCTATGGCTGGAGACCATTGGAAGGAACTATGGGCTGGAAGCAGGAGCCCCAGATGTCTCTCAGTTATTTCTTGACTGTATCTGGCACCAGAGGGAAGTCATTGCCCTTCTTTTTGCCTGGTTTCTCCATTTGCAGCATTAAAAAGCTTCTCCAGAGCAGAACAGACATCAGCTTCTCTCCAAGGGGAGATTGCTCATGTCAGAGGTGCTTGTCGGACTGGTGACCCTGGAGTGGGGTAGTGACTGATCCCTATACATGCCATGCTTCTGTCTCACATCTTGAAAGAAATTTAATCTTGCTACCTGAGCCCAGGGTCTCTGCGGACATCCCTGACTTATGCCAATGGCCAGCTTCCAAATCCTTTGCCTTTGTTGCTCTTAGCAATGCCAAGGACTTTGAACAAGATCAAGTTGTCTACAAAGAAGGCATCAGAGGAAGACTGCCCGTCCCTGGACAGGAGGCATCCCAAACGCTAGGTCTCCTCTTGCTCACTGCTAGCAGGCAAGAGTCTTCTAAGCAGCTCAGCTTCTAGACCCAGCCATGAAACAAGGTTTTACTTCCCTAAGCTGGCTACCATTATTTACCAAGAAAGTTTGCCAAAGAAACAGTCCCAGCTCAGATTCAGGCTTGACATGTGAGGCCAGGAAGCTACATCTCTAACATGATCACACATAACATTTGGGAAGTACTTGTTATTTCCCAGCTACCCCAGTGGTGCAGAGAGTTCTCTCCAAGGAAGCACTATCGAGGGCCTCCTCAGAGTGTAAAGCCCCTGGCTTGGTTTTCCTATGGCAGGCTAAGCATCAGTTAACCCTGAAGGATGCATATCTCATGTGTACTAAAATCATCACTGTTTAATAGAACCTAGTCTGGGGCTGAACATGGAATGATGGGTAGTTTTTTTGTGTTTTGTTTTGTTTTGGGGGGCTGGTGCCAGGGAGGCTCAGCCAGGTGCCTCTCAAGAATGAGATACTTACGGATGTGTGATGTGTGTGAAGTTGCTGAAGGGACCCTTGATGCGCTGCCTCAGCTCCTCTGCCCAGCGGATACCCCCAGCCACGGTGGGCATGTTCTTGTGCACGGGTGAGAATCCTGGAGACAGGAATAACTATACTGAAGAGAAGGCACAGCCCCCAGCTCCCTCCACCGCAGGAAAGCTTTTCCTAGTTATCCCTACATTGCTGCATCAATTTCCAGACTGACATCACCCTTGGCCCACATTGAGTCAAATGCCCGACTAAAGAGACCCTTGGGAGAATACAACAGCTCAGGGAGGATGAGTCCCCTGCCCAGCCATCCTGATTAGTCTGGCAGCTGGTCATTACTTCTTAGGACATCTCAAGAAAGTTTTGCTTGAAGACTGAGGGTTGAAGACAACTGTCTTAAACAGAAAGTTTTATCTTTCTGAGACTCGGTTTTCTCCTTTGTAAAATAGGGGTGCCATTTCTCTTTTGCTTAGCGGTAGCCAAAGGATTTTGTTGGAATTCAGTCAGGTTATGAATGGACAAGCCATGTGGATTATGAAGTATGTCAGCTGCCTGTGTTTATTATCTCAGTCCATATATTGAATTTCTTTCTCTATAAACAGTTACCACGATTTAGCAAAGGGGAGTTTTCACCTAAAGATAAAACCACTCCACCTTCAGCTTCCCTGGTAGGATTAAGACTGCCCACCATCTGCGGTCATTTCTAACTCTGTAGAGGAGCTGAGGACACTGTCCCTTTACCTCACCATGAGCTCCATTGCAGAGGTGTGACGTCTCAGGGTTTACATTAGCTGCAGACTCTATCTTACATGTTTGAAAGTCAAACATGAGTTTATTTCAGTTTCATACATGTTTCTTGAGTCCTTGCTAGATGCAAGGCATCTGTTTGGGGTCTGGGTGAAAGGCAAAATAATTAACACTGAGAGGTGGTTCATCACAGTGTGTGAGCCATATTCCATCCAAGATGAAAAGAATGGTCACTAGAGGACTATGGCCAATAGGTCCAAGGGTGTGAGAAGATGGTGTGGAGTGTGACGGCCCCTGGTCGGGCTCCTGCTAGTTCCTCCCTCCAGAAGCACAGTGGTTATGGCAGTGCAAGGCACAGGTAACTTCTTTCCAGGCATGTAAAATGTACATTGAGTGATGATGACCATTAGCCAGTGTGACAACAGAGATCCATTAGCTCACCCATTATGCCAAGGCCACAGCTGATCAGTGGTGGTCAAGGTTTCACTGATCTAGGTCACCCCAGCCATCTCATTCTCCCACACTGAGAAATGTACAGGTCAGTGAACTCTGCAATCACCCAAGATGATCTGGAATTTCCAGCAAAAAGGACTATGCTTGTTGCTCTCTGAGGACGTCCTGTATCCATAAGTTAACCAAAGGAGCATAAGAGCATTCTGCCCGTTCCACTAAAACAGAACACATCCCTCCTAGTCCCCTGGCAACCGCCCTACCATGCTCCGCCTCCTCCTGGATGCGCTGACTGTAAAGGAGCCTCACAGCATCCAGGTCTCTGCTGAACATTCGGACGAGGGCCAAGTATTTGTGTGACACATCTTGTGCTACCAGAGGCCTTTCAAGGAGGGTTCCCGCAATGTCTAACAGCTGTAGAGAGGATAATGACAGGCACTTAACCTTCCCGGGGCTGCCAACCTTCTGCTTCCTGTTCTGTTTTCCCTTCTTATGACTCAGTACAGGAGCACTCGCTGCACATATGTTATGATGGAACTCTAGCAGTGACCCAGCATGGGGATATCTAGAACTTTCCCTGTCTCCTTTCTTGGCTGCTTAGATATTTGGGCGAAGGGTGGGAGTATTTGTTTTCTGAGTGAAGTTTTCACTCTGTGGTCCAGGCTTGGCCTGGACCTTGTGATCCTCCCATCTCGGCATCCCTAGTGTTGGGATTACTCATCTGTCCTACCTCAAGTAATCTGTCCTTTGTCACGCTGGTAATCAACCAAGAATCCTGAGGATTCAAATAAAAGAAAAACAAAGACACCAGCAAGGTAGACCAAACTGTGCACAGAATATAAAACACATGAGAGGGGGGTGGTTATGATGTGTAGACAAAGGTTGCTGTCCCACCTGGCCCTGCAGCCATTCAGTCCCAAAGAAACACACAGAGGTCTATGTTAATTATAAACTGGTTGGTCTATTAGCTCAGACTTCTTACCAACTAACTCTGACATCTTAAGCCATAATTCTTGTCTGTGTTAGCAACATGGGCTTGGCACCTTCTATCAGTGAAGCATTCTCATCTTGCTTCCTCTGCATCTGGGTGACGACTGCAGACTGAGCCTTTCCTCTTCGCAGAATTCTCCTATTCTGGTCACCTTACCTACACTTCCTGTCTGGCTACTGGCAAATCAGCATTTTATTGAACCAACAAAAGTGACAAATCTTTACAGGGTACAAGATCATTGCCCCACAGTAGTGATGGAAAAAAATAGAAGAATGTTTCAGGAATGAACTGTCCTGACAAGGACAATCTGAGGTTGTTTTCCTGTACATTAAACCCAGTCCTACTAAAAAATGGACATGGTTTAATGATGCCCCCATTCCTGGATTGTGAATGTTTTAGTGTGATGCTGCCTCAACCTAGTCACATAGGGACTCACTCATATTAGGATATGTACTACTATTTTTAAACCTCAATTCCATTATAACAGCGGTTCACAAACTCCCTAACCCTTTAATACAGTTGTGGTGGTGTCCTCCAACTATAAAATTATTTTTATTGCTACTTTATAACTGTAATTTTGCTACCTTTTAGGAATTGGAATGTGAATATTTTTGGAGATAGAGGTTTGCCAAGGATTGTGACCCACTGGTTGAGAAATGCTGTATCATAAGCTCCCATTTCTACTTTACACTTCAAGTCAGAGATTGAAAAAGAATAGCTACTGCAGGGCCAAATTTGTTTCATGGTATATTTTTCAAATGGTCTTTCCAGAGAAAGAGAGAGAGAGAGAGATCAATGAAAACTGTATATATGACCCAAGATTATACCCATAAATCCTACAACTGGAAGTGGAATAGACCCCATGTGTCCTAGACCTGAAGCCCATTCTGCCACAAGCTCACGCCACACCAAGCCATTCTCTCATCCTTTTTTTAATCACTACCCTTCAAAGTATGAGAAGGAGGAAAGAGGGCAAGTACCCGGAGATGGTGAGTCTGGCCCAGAATCTAAGATTGTTCAAGAAAGTCTTCAGTTTTCAGGTCATGCCATGGGTAACAGCTAAGTGCACTGGGTAATGGAGGAAGGGAAAGTTTTAATTTCCTAATGGTGAGATGACCAAAAGAGAAATGAGGCAGGCAGGAGGGACCAGCTGGCTGTGGTTTCCACAGGGCTTTCCAAGAGCTGTTAAGAGGAGGTGTTAGGGTTAGATAAGGGATCTGGTTTTATGAGTGCACTTTGGGAGTCTGGCTACAAACAGAGATGTTTCAGGACCAGGGCCAAGGCTATAATGGATTCCTTCTTCTTTGACTAGAATCCTTACTCCATATATTTTAAGAACTGAAAGTTTAAAAACCTATGGGTAGAAATAGGCTCCTGGGATAAATGTAGGTGTTTTCATGTAGGGAGCATCCAAAGAGCAATAGGAAGATTCCAAATACCTTCCTGAGAAGATGAATTCCCAAAGGAGACTAGACAGAGAGCAGTGACATGCAATGATATTATAGGCAGTGGTAGAGATGAGCACACTGGATTACATAAACATCCTGAGAATGGCAGGTGCAAGTCTCAACACATGAGTAGAGTTACAACTTCACAGTGTATCTGGTCTCTGACTCCCATTTAGTTATGACAGTTAATGGTATATAAGATCATTCTATGGACATATGTAAACCCTTTCTGATGTTTGAAGAGGGATTTCTGAAGTCTTGAAAGGTGAACTATTACATAACAGGTGTTTATTAAATCACACACACACGCACACAAATTCAACAGCAAATGGAGCATGGCACATTTGGGTTATTTAATATTCTAGAATAGCATAGATTTGCCCATCCAAGGTTCATGTGTCTTTGACAATTGTCCTACAAATCATTTAGTCTATGAACATTTTTAATGACCAGAAATTTAACTACTTCTCAAGAACATTCATTTCATCTTGAAAAGCATTGACAGATTTTTTTTCTCTTCTGAACCAAAAATGCCTCTTCCTGTGACTTTCTCCTGACTCAAGTCCTCAAAGCACCAGGCCTCCCCATAGTCTCCAGGAGTCCTGCCACACTCAACAGAGTCCTATATTCCACATCACCTTTCCTGACTGTGCAGCTACTTATGCCCTCACCATCCTACACTTTCTCTTTTTTCCTTTTTGGTTTTTCGAGACAGGGTTTTCACGCGTAGCTTTGGAGCCTGTCCTGGAACTTGCTATACATACCAGGTTGGCCTCAAACTCATAGAGATCCTCCTGCCTCTGCCTTCCAAGTGCTGGGATTAAAGGCATGTGTCACCACTGCCCAGCTTCTGTATTCCTTTTATCACTCAATATGGAAGAAATGGAGCCAGGACAAGAATTATTCTAGCTACTGGTGTCTGGATCCTATAAATCACTTCTTGGTAAATGCTTTGCTCCAGGCTAAGTCAACCTTGCCTTAATGCTTAATCAGCCTTGATATTGCTGAGCCATGCTTTCAGAACAGTAGCCACACTAGACATTGTTACGATTAGTGGTGACTTTACTGTTAGATGTACGGTGTCTAAAAAGATCACTAATTTTCAAAGCATTTTTACATGTTCAAAATTTGTACGTGATCTGCCTGAAAAGCCCGACTATATATTCACACCCCACCCAAGGGGAGATATTTGTAGGAAGAAACTAGAAGGGTATCCTTATTGTCCTCTGATGAGCGCTGAGGGGGGAACTCAGGGAGACTTCTGCTCCACTTGCACCGACCTTAAAGGCATGTTCCACATCAGGTATGTCATCAAAAGCTTGAATTAAGATTGTTGCCAATCTCTGGTCAAGATCTTCCACTCTCTTGTTAAATTCACAGACATCATTTTCAAATTCCTGAGGAGACATCACATGGATGTAAGGAAACCATGGTTTTCTGCAACCCAGTCTCACTACAGTCTTGGTTGCTAACCTTCGTGGTAAACACAGTCAAACCAAAGATTATTTTCATTCTCTACCCCTCACTCTGTGTCCTAGCTTGCCCCTTTATTGCTTTATAAAACACGACCAAAAACACTTTGGGAGGAAAAGGTTTACTTGGCTCACACTTCCATATCGCATCCCATCATTAAAGTTGTAGCAGAAACTTCAAGCAGAAACCAGGACTCAGGCACTGAAGTGGAAACCATGAAGGAAAGTTGCTTACTGGCTTGGTTTTCTGGCTTGCTTAGATTTATGGTCCAGACAAGACCAACTTGCTTAGGGATGGTACCACCCACAGTGGGCTGGGACCTCCCATACAACAATGAAGAAAATGCCCCATAGACATCCCCAGAGGCCAATGCAAGGGAGACAATTCTCCAACTGAGTTGTCTTCTCCTAGGAATGTCTAGGTGTGTGTCAAGTAGACAAAACCTAACTATGACACCATGGTAGCAGCTGAGTGAAACATGAGTTTGCCATCCACTCGCCTTCCTTACTGTGTCCTTGTCCTTTCCACTCTGTGAGTTTCCTTCTCTTCTGTCCACCGTGTCAGCACACACTACTCTAGATTTTCTCAGCAGCAACAGCCCCAGGCTCACCGCCTTCTTGTCTTCCTCCCCCAAGTCAAAATGCATTTCTTTTTCAAAGCAACCAAATTAATCAAATTCTTAGAAGGAAAGTAAACTAATTAAATGGATACACACTATTTCTTCCAAATACACCTTAATTGGCTAAGATGGCAATTAGCCATTATTCTTAAGTTTCCTAATTTAGCAAATAAAAAATGCAGGCTACACAGTTAAATCTGAGTTGCAGATGAACAAGTATTTTTTAAAATTATCTAAGTTTGTTTTAATAATTGTCCTTTATTTATCAAACTTAAATGTGTCTTACTTCTTAGGGTGCAAGAATTTTCAAGAAAATTTTGATGATTCAACTCTCTAATTTGTATAATTACTATTTGTTAATATTGCTTTCCAGTAGTAATGTCTGTTATTTTACATTTTAAATATTTTTTATCTTCATTTATGTGTAGGAGTGTATCTGTGTGGTATGCATGTGAATACAGGTGCCTGCAGGGCCAGGAGAGGGTGTCAAATCTCCTGGAGCTGAAATTGCCCAATGTGGGTGCTGGGAATTGAACTCAGGTCCTCTGCAAGAGCAACAAGCACTCTTAACCACCGAGCCATCTCTTTAGGCCCCACATGTTTGTATTTTAAAAGAAAAGAAAAGCAAAGAAAAGTAGGAAAACATAGTCTATTCCTACTCTCCAGCTACATTGGCATCATGGTGTTATGGTATACTTTCATACACATGGCAAAGTATATGTGTGTGCATTATGTGTGTATAATATATGGACATATATGTAAGTGGAGACTGCTCATTCATTCCTGGGTTCCCAGACCCAAATAATACACAGAAACTGTATTAATTACAACATTGTTTGGCTTCTTAGCTCAAGTTTCTTATTGACTAAATCTTACATCTTAAATTAACCTATATCTACTCATCTATGTACCATCACGAGGCTGCGGCCTGCTGGTAAGTGTTTCTGGTGACTTTCTCCTTCAGCAGCTACATGGCATCCTCTCTCTCTCTCTCTCTCTCTCTCTCTCTCTCTCTCTCTCTCTCCCTTCCAGCCTGGCTATATTCTGCCCTGCCATAGGCCAAAGCAGATTTATTTACTCACCAATAAAAGCAATATATATACAGAAGGACTTCCCACATTACATATATAATGTGTACTTATATATAACATATATATATATATATACAAAATAAATGGGATATGTGAGATTTTGTTATACAGTTGCAAACACATCATTTATGTAACATAATATATATTAAATATGTGTATACATTCTCTTTTGTAATCTATCTTTATTCTTTCTTCTTCCAGCTAATGGAATTTTCATTAAGTCCCATCACCCTGGATCTGGCCAGCGAGCATCCCTGGAAACTGAATATGCTCAGAACATATTTCTGTCCTAGTTTCTGTTCCTCCTTTCTAGATTACAATTTCTTCTCCTGCAATCTTCCTTTCTTTGGGGAGAAGTCTATTCCCTTTCCCCACGGTGGCAAATTCTTTATTCTCTTCTGGTGCTTTTGAATTCATAGGTTACAGCTGTCGGGGACTGTGGGTGAAATCTTGGCTCTGTGTCCCAATCTTAAAAAATTTGTCCTTGCTCTTGCTTAGCTTGAGTGGGTTTCCTTTACCTAACCCCGAACTGCTAATAAACTTCTACCGATATGCCTGGCCTTTGCTTGGCAGTCTGTGCCTGAAGCTTAGAGTTTATCAGCAGCTTTATTGAGTATGACTGGTCAAATGGTGTGTTTAAGGTATGCAGTGATGTTTTGATACATGTGCACACTGTGAAATGATCAAAGCAATGAAGGGAGTGGACCTATCATGACTGCTGGGTTTAGCATATAGATTTTTTACTCAAAATCCATAAGAATTCATCCCCCCATATAACTAGAACTGTGTGTGCTCGCAAGAGCGTGTAAGAACATGCATGTGTGTGTGTTTGCCCTTAGAACCCCCCTTTCAAAGATTTCAAACATATAATATGTTACTAACTATCATCACCACATTGTTCATCACACCTGTAGAACACTTATCCCACACCAAGGACACTTTGTAAGCATTGACCAGCTCCTCCCATTTCTCTTTGTCTCAGTCCAGAGACCAGGTCCATTCTAGTGAGCTCTGTATCCTGACAATTTGACTGTCTTAGATACCAGGTTTAAGAGAGGTCTTGAAGTTATTTCTCCTTTTATATCTGGCTTGTTTTACTCAGCTTAAACTTTGAAGCCATAAAGTTGGCATTGCTTCCCCTGTCTTCCCATGCCGACAGCTCTAGGCAGCAGTAATCTGGATCTGTCAGTGGTGGGGAGAAGCTCTTTCTGATTTTTTTTTCCCTCTGTACACAAAAGAATTAGGATCTTTCTAATGGCACAGGTGACAACTTCTTCTGTCTCTAACAATAAATAACAAAACCACTAGAACCACAGAGCCAAAGATGATTCTTAAGAAAAAAGACATGTAAACAAACACTTAGGTGCTACAGCTAGAGACAGCTGGAGAAAGGGCCAGGGCTTTAACCCCGCCCAGCTCTACCATGCTCTGAAGGTCCAGGCAGTCATAAGGGCACTCCAAGAAGACCTTGTACATCTCCTCGAACTCCTCGTGCATCTGCTGGACTTGCTGACTCAGGGCGTTTCCTCGGATGCCACTGAACTCAAACTTTTCCAGCTTCTCAAAATCCAAGACTGTCTTCAGAAGACCCTATCAGGACAATTCACAAACAGTTAAGGGAACCATCGCCACCCTCATCCTCACTACCAAATGGAGGACACAGAAATTACAGGGGCAGTGGTTGCTTAAGAAAATGAAAGATCTGGTTAGATTTTTTAAACCTTTTTATTAGATTGGATTGCTTAAACTCTATGAAATACTGAAAAAAATACAGATGAGGTGGATTCACAGAAGCCAGAATAAACAAGCACATCAAGAAATGTATGCTCCAGCATCTCTGTGTTCTACTACGTATTATAAAAGTTGGTAAGAATCTGTGGGTTTAGTGTGGATTTTTATTTTAAAAAGTCAATGTCAAGCCAGGCTTGCCTGTACTCCCATCACCGAGGGGATGGAGGCAGGATGATCAGGGCCAGTCTTGTTTAATAGTGCATTTGAGGCCCCCGTGTGTTGAGAGGGTATTGATAGGAAGCAATCCTGCAAACAGCCTGGAGTACCAATTCAGGGGGTGGCACTGGCCTTTTTGCCAGTCCCTCTATCAAAGAAGAATCATCGCCCTTCAGCACAAGTGTCCTGGGGCAGGTCAAACGACATTCCATCTCAGAGAGAGAAGGCAGTCACTTGGCATCTCTCTGCTGGGTTTCTCCATCTGAGGCAGGGTCATGGTAATGCTCCATGACACTGTGGTGGGAACTAACTCCAGTTAGTGCAGCCATAGGATTGAAGCGCATGCCAGGACACAGTGTGTATTACTGTCACCACAAACACACCACATCCCTGCTGTGCTCAGAATTAAATGGCAGATGGATGACATAGCCCAAAAGCTTTGGGGAGGTGTTCCTCTCAAGGCTATAGACGTCATGTCACATCTAATAGTGTAAATGCCTTCTGAGCATGTTGAATGGGGAAGACTGAATTGATCCCTTGTGAGTACCTGTCTAAAATCACTAAAGCGCCAAACTAAACCATGTTTGCTGTCAGAACCCTCAGTCTATGGACCTGTTCCTCCAACGGAGAGATGAAGCTAAAGGTTATAAGTCATTCTGCAAACAGTTTGTGAGGACCCCTGGGAAGGGTCCTCCAACATGAAGAGGTTAGAAGGGCAAGAGCGGGTCATAGTATCATACCCGAGCTGGGACACATCAGGTCCTGCCTCTACTCCAAAACTTTCCATACTGCTACTGACACCAAGTCCAGAAGTAATAACAGATGCACAGCAGTGAGAAGGAGCCAGCAACTTCCCACATGGACAGGAGGTTACCCAGGAAGCTTCTGGCAGCCATTCAGAAATCTATCCATTCAGTCAGGCTGAGGTATCATCATCAGAAGAGGCAGGACAACAGCAAAGAAGAGATGGGGTGCAAGAATCAAAGCTTCTGCCTCCTGGGTCAGGGTGAGGAAATCACTACATATTAGGATTTACATCATAGAGAGGGCACCTGTCTAACATGGCAAAGTATCCAGTATCCTCAGAATTAGAAAAGGCAGAAAGGGATGGGAGAGAAGAAAGGAGGGAGAGGAAAGGGAGGGAGGAGGGGAAAAGGAGAGGAGGAGGAGGAAGAGGAGGAGGAAGAAAAAGAAGAGGAGGAGAAGGAAGAAGAAGAGGAGGAAGAGGAAGAAGAAGAGAAGGAGGAGGAAGAGGAAGGGGAAGAAGAGGAGGAAGAGGAGGAGGAAGAAGAGGAGGAAGAGGAAGAAGAAGAAAAAGAGGAGGAGGAAGAAGAGGAAGAGGAAGGGGAGGAAGAGGAAGAAGGAGAAGAAGGAGGAGAAGAAGAAAGCATATGGAAACACTTGAAGACATCAGTACAAGCAATGGCTTTTTAGATAAAACCTCCAAAACAGAGGGCACAGAAGTGAGGGTGGATCTACAGGGATGGATGAGATTGCCAGATTCTGCACAGTAAAGGAAACAACAGAGCAAAAGAGAAACAGTTGTGCAAAGCGATGCTCAAAGTGTTACAGCCAATTTACCTGGTGGGAAAAGAATAACCAGAATATATAAGGAACTTTAAAAATTTGGTAACTGTTGTCGGATGTCGCTTGTTTGTTCCCATCTGCTCAGCCCCAAAATAATCACACAGAAACCATGTTATTTGCAATACTGTTTGGCCAATAGCTTAAGTGTATTTCTGGATAACTCATATCCTAAATTAACCCATTTCTATTAATCTGTGTTTCGTCATGTGGCTGTGGCTTACCCAATAAAGTTCTGTCAAGTGTCTGTCTCCGGCAGGGGCTACATGGCTTCTCTCTGACTCTACCTTCTCTCTCCCAGCATTCAGCCCAGTTTTCCCGGCCTAACTCTGTTCCCCTATAGCTCTGCTATAGGCCCAAAGCAGTTCCTTTATTAACAAATGATATTCACAGAATACAAAGGGGAATCCCACATCAGGTAACCCAAAGTTAAGTAATCCAACTATAAATTGGATAAAGGACATGAATTAGATGCTTACTGCAAAAAGAAATACAAGGTGGATTAGATGGACCAGTGATGTCTCAGCATCAGCTATAGAGGCTGTAAATGATGTAGTAGAATTAAAATTGATATCTTTTGTGCTAAAAGAACCCACCAGTCATCAATCCAGAACATATTCCTAACGGTATGTATTATGGTACATTGTGCCATTATGTGCAACATATGATGCATGAATGTTCACGCTGTGATGTCTTGTATAATTACTAAGAGAGTAGAGGTAGCACATGCAACACAAACACCACAAAGCTAGCCTAAGGCTTTTACCTGGATGGGAGGAGAGAGTTTGAATCATGGAAGAAAACAGAAACAAGTCTGCATGAAGACAATGGTTTGTTCTTGACCTGTGTTGACTGTGGGGGGGTGTGTGGTAGCTTATGTGGTCATTATTCATGGAAAGTTTATATTTACATTTTTTTTAAAAAAAAAGAAAGAAAATCAGGGGGCCCTTGAGCTTGTAAAAAAATGTTCAACTCCACTAGTTTTCAAGGAAATGCAACTTGAAACCACAGCACTGTTTGGGTGGCTGGAGTCCCAAAGACACAGGTTAACAAATGCCAGTGAAGAAGTTAATAAGGCCACAAGAGAGAACAGTATGGAGGGGCACCAAGCAACTGGTGATAGATCTACCATCCACTTCCATTCCCCGCTGCAAAAGGATGCAAAGGAAATGACTTTGGAATATTAAAGAGACGCTTGCACACCCCTGTCTGTTGTTAGACTACTCATAGCTAATGAGCTAGGAAATGACCCTGATGTCCATCAGCGGGTGCCTGGGTGAAAGTTGTCATAAATGACGACATGTTATTGTTTATACCCAAATCTATGAACTAGAGGCCAGAGGTGGGGTGAAACAAGTCAGAGGCAGGAAGGCAAACAAGCCACGCTCCCTCACCTGAGGACCTAAAAGCTGTTCAATCAGAAAGCGCAGTGGAGACTCCTAGAGACAGAGAAGGCTAGAACAAGGGTGGCGGTAGAGGTCTGATAATGGGTCATAAACACAATCAGACAGGAGTGAGGGCTAGTGCTCCCACAGAATAAAGGGGCTTGGCAGTTCATCATAACTACTGCACATTTGATAAAAAGAATAGAACGGAGGAACTTAAAGGCTCCATAGCGTAATGGGAACATGGAAACTATTGATCACCCTGACTTGATAATATGTACTTCACAAAGCACTGAAATATCACAGTGTACTCCACAATCCTTACAATGACTATGTGTTAATCAGTAAAAGGCTTTTAAGTGGTTAAGGCCATGTTAACCACTATGGTTTGATCAACCCACTATATACACATGACACATTATCACAACCGAGTCTCATGAATTTGCACAATTCAAATAACCGTAAGATATTGGCTGGGAATGTTGACACACATATAATCCCATTACTTGGGAGGCTGAGTGAGGACCGTGAATTTGAGGCTAGCTTAGGCTATATGGCAAGACCCTGACTCAAAGAAACAATGCTCAGCTTTATATGCTTAGAAGAAAACCAATGGATTCTATTTAAATGCAATTGACTTCGATGGTAATTCCTGTCTCTTACAAGCTGCTGTTTCACAGGAGGAAAACAGCTGAGCCTTGCACTACTTCCTCGGTCGTTATTCTTCACAATGGTGTGGACATCGTTTTAATTTGTCAGGAAATCCTCTCTAACCATGTTTAAAAGACAGACACAGCTTGATATGTTTGCATAGAGCAGAAAAAGAGGCGATAATTTTATTATACACTTTTATTTCTCTGGAAGACTTGAAACATGTCCTAGGTGGTCACTGGGAGGTGTTTTATTGATAATATAAGAAGATTGTAGGTATCCAAGCAGTACTTAGTCACCGTATTTTTGGAGAAAGTCTAGTTATTAATTTTCTCTAAAAATTCTTTCTTCATCTTGGCAAATGGGTCACATCTTCACACTGCAGGAACTACAGATTATTACAGCAGACTGTCGATCTCTGCTGCTCTCACTGTCATATAGGGAGAGCCCCAGACATCAAAGTGGACACTGGATCCCTAAAGCCAACAGAAACCTTCTACTGGGGTCTCTTATAAGGAAATGATAGATATTTATAATGTTTTATCTAACTAACAAAGGTGTAGTGGACACCACATTTATTTGGGGCTCATTTGAAGGCTTGGAGTCTTCCTTTCAACTATCAATAGGGTGTCCCCTTTTCCCTCCCCCAGCACCACTCTTCTGCTCTTTCTGCCTTAGCTTTCTTACTCTGGCATGGTAATATTTAATGTTATGTTGTATTATGTCATTTTCTACCCATCTTTCGCAGGAGGTTGCAGATATTCCAAAGGTATCCCAGGTCCTCCTATGCCCGGAAGCGTGCTTGGTGCTGAATGAGTATTTGTTGAATGGAGCCGTGCCCTTTCTGTTCTGACTTAGCTGCTGCACTGGCAGCAGAAAGTGACAAAGCGATAGAACACCTAGCAACCACGACTGCTGAGTAGTTAGTGAGAATGAGAAAAGTCGGGTGGAGGAAGCAAAGGCAGGACATCTCAGTGTTAAACTGGTCTTGGACAAGTGCAAGGAAAAAACTTCTGTGGTCCCAGTTTGAGGGAAGAAACAGACACCCAAATGAGCAGACCTGGTCTCACCATGCAGGAAGAAGTTAGGTAACTGCTGCTATGTAATCATTTTAATCTAAAAACAACAACAACAGTGAGCAGTCCCTGGGATGCCAAATAAAACAAACCAATCCAGACAGAGTAAGCAGCCTGAGCTGTGAGCACTTTATCACTGGGGAGATTCTGGTACGATGTACAGTGAACAGCACTGTAGACATACTTGCTAGAGTTGCAGACACAGATTTTGTGCACTGACCACAACCCATCATCGACACTCAATTTAGATGTGGGCTCTTTTCACAGCCCATTTAAATGTCTTCAGTGACAGATAAATAGTAACTTTAATCCAATGGGGTTAAATAATTTTAAATGTCAATGTTTATTAATCCCAGTAGTAAAGCCATGAAATGCCTTATGCTGCATCCAGGATGTGCCTATGAGCCTTGGAGCCAGGATGCATATCGTAGAAGACCTGTGACACTCATGTTCCCAAAACCCTGGTCCTGCTCTTTGCTGGCTCTATGGCTTGGGGCAAGGCACTGAGATTGCAAGGCTCATTTGCAAACTGTAGATGGGCACAGTGATATTTAACATATGCCAGGAATTGGGACAATAATATTTAACATACAAGGTGGTTCTTCGGAAAGAGCCTATATAGTATGACATAAGGGCAGTGTCACCATTATAATTATGACCCTCCAGGTGTCATTAGATGCTGGATAAGTATGGCTTATCTAGGAGACACTCTGCAGCTCTTTGTAGGCAGGTATCACAATGTGCTCCAGGGTCCCAGAAGATTTACTGGGTTGATTGGGACCTATTGTTATGAAAAAACGATGTAACATTTAATGGTGGTGGCAGGTGGAGAGATGGGGTTCAATTTGTGCTCTGGCCCATGAGATGGAGAATCAAAACCAGATGCAATGGCAAGCTTCACCAATGGTTACTCTATTCCCGAAGGAGAGGTCATGCCGGCTGCCTGTCTTAAAAGAAATGTCTTCGGAATTCATTAAGGGACAGCACAAAGCAGATACTCACAGATGAAAATCTCAAAAGGTCATTTGAAAAAAGACTGTTTTCTTTACCTTTTTGACTGCTACCGACCTTATGCAGCTAATGGTCTCACATGTGACCACGTGTTCAAGCTGGGCTGAAAGGGAAGCCAGCCCAATTAGATCAGGAATGAAAAGAGGCTGGACAAAGTGGCTGGAGCTGGCAAAGAGACCCCAAGGAAATGTGGTGTATCAGGTCAGCTTATTACCTCTCTCCCCGCTAATCACTCTGCATAAAGCCCCAGCAGGAAATCATTGCATCTCCAAGTGAATCACGGGCATTTTATAATGAGAGGTGAGGGCTCTCCCCAAGCTGCTTCCCGCATCATTTGCAGGGAAGAGGCCGCAAGCAGAAACATAAACAAGAATGTGCAGATTCTACAATCTTGTGGCATAAACATGAACTGTGTGTGTGCACGTTTGTGTGCATGTGTGTTAAGTTCCAGTTCCTATGTTTTGGAACGGAGGATGAGTCAAGGGATTCAGAGACATGGGGAAATTGCTTTTCTTCAGTTCCTTGACTGTTTATTCAAACTGCAATAGATTTTGTATCTGTTGGGGATTCCCTTAGGTGAAGCCATAAAGTCTAATAGGAATGGGAACTAGAACTTTGCCTAAGTGACCTACTTAGTGATTAAAGACTGAGAAACTATATGGTTGAAAACAGAATATGAAAAGATAGAAAAGAATGGGTAAGGGTAGAAGTAAAACCAAAAAGCAAGGTTGAGTCCCCCAAAACAGAAAGATGGGGAGGGAAGGAAGGATGATGAGAGGGAGGAAAAGGAAGGAAGAAAGGAAAGAAGGAAGGAAGGAAGGAAGAAAGGAAGGAAGAGGATATCAAAGTTTCATGAAAGAGTACAGTGCTTCTGGGAATAAATCCCATCTCTGCATTCTGCACTGCGTGACTGTGGATAAATTAATTGATGCATTGGACTGAACTGTTTATTAAAGATGGGTATTGATGATCAGCATTTCTAATGACTGTGATGACACACGCTCTAACATTAGAAAAATTCTTGCATGTGTCATTTCTCTGTTTGTCGCCCTCAGTTTCCTTAGCAAGGATGAGGTCATGCAGTGCTGACCTGGAGGAAGAAGGTTGGTATCCTGTTGCCCTGGAAAGCTGTCCCCAGCACACACCCTCCTTACTGCATACCTCCTCTGCCTCCTATTTTCTTTTAGCAAGCAGCCAGAGGGGAAGCATGGAACTGATCAACAAAATTCCTGTGAGAAAAAAAAGGCAAAAACAAAAGGGTAAAGAGCTAAAGAGCTTTACAGATGAGAGGAACAAGGGCTGGGAGAACCGTGGAGATTAGAAACCAGTCCCTTGTAATCTGGCCCTCAGCATGAGCAGAGAAGAGCCAAATGCACCATATCATTCTGTTCACTTCTATTTATTAGTCTAAGGTGATCACACATTGCATTAGAATAGAAGAAGAAGAAGGTTAAGTTCATGCTAATTCTTGCTGGGGAGAAGCAGATTAATCCCATTTCAAACAGGCATTGATTGCTGTGATACTCAGAATGTTAACTAAAGGGCTACATGAAATATGCCAGAAGACGATCGATAGTCCCTGTCCTGCTGCACTGAGCTGAGGAGGGAAGAGGTGGGAGGGGGAGAGGAGACAGCAAAGGGCAAGAGGGATGGATCTGAGCCAACACAGAGATGACAAAGAAGGGAAGTTGCTGTGCCCAGGAGGAAAGGAGTAACACAAGAGGGGCAGAAGCAAAGGCACCAAGAGCAGAGGGTATCCAAGTTCTCCTCCAGGGACAGAGAGCAGAGGGTATCCAAGTTCCTTCCAGTCAAGTCGGAACAGCTGCTCTTTATGCATCTGGGCCTTTGGTTCGGGAAAAGGAGCCCAAGAAGGGACCAAGGTGAGGTAATGGTTCTGGGCAGGCTGTGGCCAGCTATGCTAATAGTTACTGATACCCCATGCAGATTAGGTGCCCTTAGTTTAGAATAGCTGTCTCTATGCAAAGTCATACCATTAGCATGTGTGTCCCAGGCTGAAGACCCCTCCTGAACAGTTATTGGAAGCTTTTTTCATGACTGGAGAGAGAGAGAGCCCACAAACATGACCGTTGCAAGGTAATTATTCCTCCATGGTCAGCCCAGAGACCAGGGTGGCCGTCACCTTGGCGAAACAGTGAGGAGTTGATGTGGGAGATGAGAGGAATAATGAGCAGAGGGGGATGGGAATAGGGGTTGAGCCGCAGGAGTTGTGCCGGAAACAGCTGAGAGAAAATGAGGCATTTAGGATGATGCTAGAGATCAATTATTAATACTCTCCTGATTCTGATGAAAGGTTTAAGGTATGCCTTTCATAAAATCTAGCTTCTGGCTTTCTCTCGCATATTTTTTCTGCCTTTATGCCTTCCTCCAGTGAATTCTTTTTCCAGTTCAGAATTGATTTCCTCTTGTGCTCTTTGCTATTTTTTCAAAGCTCTCCTGGGTTAGGGTCCTCCGCTTTTGCTCCCAGTAACCCAAATGTACTTTTATTATGACATTCAATTCACCTTAGGAAAGTTGACCGATTCTGTATCTTTCTACCCTGGATGTTCTGTGCTAATTTGTCTCTCTTCTCCCATGCCATGACTGTAGGTCCAGAAAGTTATTCAGGCAAAACAATGTTCTATTCATCTTTGAATTCTAGCCCTTAGCTCAGTGCCTGGAGAATTTTTCAAATTTGCATTTTAAAACTTGACATGAAGATATTTAATCTATTATTGTTTTATTCCTGTCATCTAGTGGTTTGGTAGGTTTGTTACGGCATTTCCACACCACATCTCTCTTCACCCCAAATCTCCGCTACTAATAGCATGGAACCTAAGTCTAATTCCTTCTCTGGACCTTAGCTGTTGGTCTAACGTTAAACTAGACCCCAAAGTCCTCAACTTACTCCTAAGCATGTACTTCTTATTGTGTATGCGCTACTTACCCTTGCCACAAAAATTCAATCAGGTCGCATGAGCCACCTTTCCTGGATAAGTGTCGCTACCAGCCCTCAGCCAAAAAGCCTCCCTTGACAAAAAATGGAGACAGTACAGGGAACCACAGCCGGACACAAAACAGAGATCAATGAATTGTGGGGAACCCAGCCTTGGTGGATGCATCTACATCACAGCCCTTGCTCAGAGACACTGTGGGACTAGAAAGGTGGTAAAAGCTAGAATATCAAAGTCTGCTGTGAAATGTCTCCCCTAGAAATGACTGTATGAAAGAGACCAGAATAAGGCAATATCAATGAATATGTTAACATGGAAGCATGGAAAAGCCATTGGGTCCCACAACGAGACAAAGACTTAAATGATGTGGGAGTGTTCTCCTGTATTTTGTATTACTCTTATTTGTTGAATAAAGAGCTGCCTGGCTTATAGACAGGTCAGCCCTTAGGTGGGCGGAGTAGACAGAACGGAAGTTCTGGGAAGAGAAGAAAGGAAGTGAGCCAGACGCCATGAGTCTCCCGTCGGAGATGGAGGTACCTTAGTTCCATCTGGTAAGTCACCCACCTCATGGTGACATACAGACTTTTATAATGGGTTAGTTTATGAGGTGAGGGCTAGCCGGGAAAATGCTAGTGATAATAAGCCAGGCAGAGTTTAAATGAATACCGTCCTCACGTGGTTATTTCGGGTACAGGTGGCCAGCCGCTGAGCGGGCCAGTGGCTGGCGGCTGGGGAACACAACATGCACCTCTCCTCTCCCCTATTTACAACACTTACAGGCAACTAAGGTCTTCTGGGAAGAGAATTAGCCTCTCCCAGGGATAAGCCTCCTTAATGGTTGTTCATGTTCATGCAAACAGCAAGAACAGACTCAGCAGGTTGTACAAATGTGTGTGTGTGTGTGTGTATATATATATGTGTGTGTGTGTGTGTGTGTGTGTGTGTGTGTATGTGTGTATAACTAATAATAAAATAGGCCATAACACTAATAATAAAATAGGCCATCAACTTGAGGGTTGGGGGATACTTGGGAGTGGTTCAAGAAAAGGTAGCTGGGAGGCAGACAGGAGAGACATAAAGTGATAAAAACATTTTTTTGAAAAATATCAAAATTCATTCAATAAATCCATAACATTTAAGACACTAAATTCTGAGATGTAAAAGCAAAAGGAAAAGTCTCATGTCTTTGCTTCCTAGTTCTTAAACTAAAATTCATAGTAATTTTTAAATACTTGACAGGAGAGAGAACTATGAGTAAGATGTGCTTCTCTTGCCCAAGGACTCAGCAGTGTTCGGGATGTAGAACCACTGGGCATGGAAAGGAATTTCTGGGACTGGAAAGGAAGTCCAAAGCAGTTGGTCTGTGGGAACGGGCAGTTGTATGAAGACCTGTTCTCTTTCAGTTTTGCACACCAGACTTTCCAGTCCAAGTTTATTTGCAAATAAGCTGAGATAGCAGAATGATCTCTGGGGCTTTCTCCCTAAGTGCCTATGATCAGAATCTCTGAATACCAACAGAACCACCACTGTTTGGTCAATCCAAATGGCAGCCATTTACCAAAACTTGTTAATGGTCCTGACAGCCAACCACGAGTGACTGTCCTGTGTGAATCTAAAATGGTACCCCACAGGCTCTCATGTTCAGTTGCTTAACCCCAATATGGTGTTATTTTGGGAGGCTGTGAAATGTTTAGGAGGTAGAGCCTAGCTGATCAAAGTGGAGCACCAGGGGGCAGGCCTTCAAAGCTTACAGCTTAGCAGCTGGCTCAAACCTCGCTCCCTGCTTTCTGATCCATCACTATTGGAACATCCACTGCCACGTGTTCCCGTTGCCACAGTTGGAGCTCGTTCTCACCCTGACTTCACCTCCATGATAAACTAAAACTCTTCTGTCACCATGAGCCAAAATATATCTTTCCGGCTACCTGGTAAGCATCTGAGATGTGGTACTTACTCCCACGTCGAACTGGAGCCTGGGGTGAATGAATCTACTCACCTCTACCACACACAGTCGGCCCAGAAAGCCATCCAGTCGCACAAAGACCAGAGACACCTGGAAATCCCATCTCCTGATTTCGGAGTCCTCTTTGAAGTAAGTGTGGAGATGTTCCCTTCTGTCCTGAAATGCCCGTTTGAAGAAGCTTAAGGTGTCTGAGACCACTTGCAGTTTTCTCTGACTTTCTTCTACCTCACTCCTCAGGAGGTCTTCCGGGTTGAGGTAATTAGAGGCCTGGGATGTAGATAAATTAGTAACCATGAACGCAGTGGCAGGTACAGGATATCACATGACTATGTCAACACCATCTCAGAATGAAATAATTGCCTAGGTAATATTTTTTACAAACACAACACAGAAAACTTCTGATGAAATTTTCCATTCCACAGGTGATCTTGGGCCAGTGTGTAAGCTCAACAGTCTGTGGACCTTCAGTCACAGAGTGTTGAACCATGCTGTGATTGGACAAGGGACCAGTCAGAGACCAGAAGGCATTATGGGATGCGCTGGGCCAGCTGTTCATCCCTAAATATTCTGTGATTTGTTGACTTTGACAACAAAATATTTTGAATGCAAGAAGCTTTGGGCCATATCTATTTTTTTAAAAGACACTTAAACCTGGGAGCTTGGAAGCTAAGCTCCTGGATAGTCCCCATCACCAACACAGGGAGCAACAGAGAGTACTGGGTTTGGGAGGCAGCCTCTAAAACCACAATGTAAGTCAGTCTGGAGATAGCCTTGCCTCAGGTTTTCAAAACATGAGTGTGCTAATACAAGTTCTCTACTGATGCTCCATTTTCTTAGTTCTTAGATTTTCAACCAAAAGTCCCCATTGATAGTGACGGTGACATGCAGATCTGTGAGACCAGCACCCCAGATGTGAGTGCTGCTGTGGGTGTGCTTGGGTAAGTAGTCAATGTCCTTGACAAACATCTCTAAAGAAGTAATAAGTTCTAAGACTCCTTTTGTCCCCTCATCTGCTGTCTGACTGGGATTTACAAATGTAATACTGTTTTATAGCCTCAACATGCACAATGGGTGTCAGTTACTATGAGCCATTTTGTGAGCTTGTTTGTTGTTTTCTTAGGGCTATTTATCCTTGTACCAAAAGGAGTCACTATGGAGGAAGGTCACCCAAACCAAGGCTTCTAGCTCCACTTACACTCTAAGATCCATACTGCCTTGGTGCTAAAGGAATCCCTAACAGGGGGTAGGAAAGCCAGTAGGATGGCACACAGCTGGACTCCCATCTGCTAGGGAAGGTGAGACAGGAGGATAGCAAGTTTAAGGCTAGGCTGAGAAATTTAACAAGGTCTTATCTCAAAATAAAACTTAAAAACACATAGCTTTTTTTAAGCTACTGATAGAGCTTATCAAACATGTGAAGAGCCTTGGGTTCAACCACCAAACAAAAACAAGGAAAACACAACAAAACAAACAACCACTAACAGCAACAAAAAGTGGAGGAACAACCTGGGCAACCCAAACAGTGGCATCTCAGATGTTCACAGCGAAGGAGCTCTCAGCTTGTGCCGGGCACAGACATCCTTAGCATCATTACACTGAAGCCTCGATGTTACCCCTGTGAGATGGTTCCCTTTTCACTGCAGCATCATAAACCGGACAGTGAGACACAGAGCAGGCAAGCAGCTTGTGCTGGAACACACAGCTCACACGTGCTAAGTCAGGAGCAGCCCTTGACTTCAGAGACTTTCTTCTGAGTTACTAGGTGTTGTTGGTGACTTAACACAAATCCCTCACCCAGCTCATGAAGGAGGTTGAAATTTACCAGCTCCAATCAGGGCTTAGGCAGAAGCAAGACTGGGCAACCCCAGTGTGTCAGCAGTACCAGAAAACCTCTTTGGGAACTCCTGGCTTGTGAAAACTTAAAATTCAAATGTGAGAATCCTTTGGGCCGCAATTACTTCCGGCCTAAGGAAAAATCACGTTTTACTCCAAGCAGCCCTGAGGGAGAAGTTGCTAGGCTTCACAGATCGGCTCACCTGCTGGATGAGGAGGTTGCAGATTTCCTGGAGCAATACCGCAAGCCTCCCTGGGGAGCGGTACCACCTGCAGGTGGCCCAAATCAGACAGACCACATGGAGCAGAGGCCTCAGCCTGCCCTTCACCTCAGGAAACTCCAGGCTTTCTAGGACATCCAGGTGTCTCTGGAGCGGTAACAGGTGCACATGGATGTCCTGGGCCTCTGTCAGGGCTGGAAGGAATTAGAGATGGTCAGCCATGCCTGTTGGGCACCACCTACCTCATAGAGCCCCCATGTCTTGGGAGCGAAGGGTTGGCAAGGCCAAGACTGCAATTTCTTCCTGACCTGAGAAGATGGAAGAGATGGTTTCAGAAAGCTTTCCAGCTCTTCTGAAGAAAGACTGAAATCTGGAGCAGTCTCAAAAATCTAGAATGAAGGACTAAGAAGATCTCGCTGACAACATTCCTGTAGCAGGATGTCTTCCTGGCTTTCCCAGCCTGTCTCAGTCAGGGTTACTATGGCTGTGATGAAACACCTTGACCAATGCGACTTGAGGAGGAAAAGGGTTTATTCAGCTTACCCTTCCACATCACAGTTCATCACCAAAGGAAGTCAGGATGGGAACTCAGAGCATGAACCTGAAGGCAGGAGCTGATGCAGAGGCCACGGAGGGGTGCTGCTTACTGGCTTGCTCTTCATGGCTTGCTCAGCCTGCTTTCTTATAGAAAATAAGACCCTCCCCCATCAATAACTAATTAGGAAAATGTTCTACAGGTTGATCTTATAGAAGCAATTTCTCAACTGAGGCTCCTTTCTCTCTAGCTTGTGTCAAGTTGACACGGTACTAGTCAGCACACTCACCCAATCTGCTGCTCTATGTTGTCAGATCCCCTCCCTTGATAAATGTTTGCTGATGATTTTGATGCTGACACTACAAAGATGACATGAAGACAGACGATGGGGCAAGCGCAAAAGAGTGTGCCTTCAGATGCTGATCCAGACACCTCCCAACTCTAGGACTTTGGACACAGCTAACATCTGTAAACCTCAAAACTAGGCTGATCTGGGAGGTAATTTCACGAGCCGTGGAAACAGGAGGCAGTACAAACAGCATCTTCCCAGAGAGCAGTGTGGTGACAGGACTGGAGCAAACACTTAACAGTGGCAGCATCGTTGGCAAGTGTCTGACAGGCACCTTCTTTGTGAGTGCTTGTGAAAGAGAAGCCACTGAGAATGGAGGGGTGGCATGAACTGGAGATGGAGATTCTGTTGGTGTCCTGCCACCACCTTGAACACAGCTCCAAGGGTGAAGCCTTCAGCAGTCATCTTGTGCTAACTGATAGGGAAATGTGGCAAAGCTGGCAACACTGGCAGGTGCATGGCAACCCAGAAAAATGGAAGCCAGACTGTAGGGGTTATCTGCAGATGTTTCCCTCTTGGGTAGGCAATTGGTGATGTCTATGAGAACAGGTGGTCTTAGGTCATATTATATGGATGAGGCTCCATGGCTACCTTAAAGGAAACTCAAAATATCCCTGATTTAGCTGTAACCTCCAGCTACACTTGCCTGTGTGTAGAAGGACAAGCATTTAGAATACCATTAGAGATGATATTAGTGTGGGGAAATGGTGGTAGCAGGCTCTCCTCTGGAGTCTATGACCCCTTGACCTCTGCAACCATGGGTAGTTGGCCAGATTTGCAGTGCCAGGTATTGATTCCTGCCCGCAGGACAGGCCTGACGTTCAGTTACACAGCTATCGGTTACCCTCAAGATAAAAGTGCCACTATTACACCATCGGGGACATCTTGTTGGGTCAGTCATTGTTGCTGGTAGGCTATGCAGGTGGATAGGACTATTACTGATTGCTCTTCTCCCTCAGCAGCTGTCACAGCACCTTAAGGTTTTGCTGGTACTCAGGGAGGAGGGTTCCAGGTCAGCTCTAACCAGATTCCTCCAATTCCTCTGTCTAGACTGTGTGGAGTCTTCAGCAGTAGGAGCTTACCTTCTAGTTTTGGGAAGCAGTGAAAGGTAATGGTAGAAGCCTATATTGTTGGGGAGTCTCTTGAACCCAGCCAACAACTTAAAGAGAGGTTTTCTATGCCTGTTAGATAGTTATAGCTTTTGTGGGGGAGAATTATCAATCTGAATGGTATAATTCTTACATATATATCATAAAATAATGTTTCTCTGTGACCCTTTCAAACATCTTTAATATCATTTATCTCTCCTTTCTTTGGTTCTGCAGCTACATCAGGTCATATCCTCACATCTAAAGACGCAGAACTAGGAGCCACAATAAGAGGGAAGATGCTGAGTTTGTCTTTTTGGGTCCAGGCCACCTCAGTACATTTTTCAGTTCTAACCATTACCTGAAAATTTCACAATCTAATTTTCTTTACAGATGGATAGGATCCCACGGTGTATATATTCCACATTTTCACCAGTTGAAGAATATTTAGGTTGCTTCCATTTCCGAACCGCTGTGAATAGAGCAGCAATGAACATGGCACGTACCTGTGGAGTAGGATGTCAAGTCCTTTGGGCATATGGCAAGGGTAGCATAGCTAGGCCATACGGTCTGTTTAGTTTTAACTTTTTACAAAGTTTTCCACAGTGGTTTCTGGAGTGGCTGCCATGGTTTGCAATAAGGGTATCCCTTTCCCCATACACTCTGTAGCACTTATTTTTGGTTATTTTGTTGATCTTTGTAGCTCTGGGGTGAGATGGAATTTCAAAGTAGTTTTATTTTGCATTTTCCTAATTGTTGAAGACGTTGAACACCTTTAAAGATATTTCTTAGCCATTTTCTTGTTCCTTTGGAGAAGTCACTATTCAGATCTGGAGCTCAGTTTTAAAGGGATTGTTTGTTTTTTAGAGTCTTCTTCCTCCTCCTCCTCCTCCCCCTCTTCCTCCTCCTCCTCTTCCTCCTCTTATTCTTCTTCCTCTTCTCCTTCCTCCTTCTCCTCCTCATCCTCTTCCTCTTCTTCCTCTTCCTCTCCCTCTCTCCTCCCCTCCCCCTCCCTCCCCTCTCCTTCTCCTTCTCCTTCTCCTTCTTCTTCTTCTTCTGTTCTTTCCCTCTGTGGGCTTCCTTTTCAAAGTCCTTTTCCACACCTACATCTTATAAAGTCCTGCCTATGTCTTCTAGCAGCTTCAGTGTAGGTGTTTGACCCATACACAGTTGATTCTTGTGCAGAGTAATAAATATGAGTCTACTTACATAAGGACATTCAGTTTATCCAGCACCATTTGTTAACGATGCTTTCATTCTTCCAGTGTGTATTTTGGGCACATTTGTCAACATGAGACAGCTGTAATTAGGTATTGCTTGTGTTTGCTTTTTTCTGTTTTGTTCTGTTCTACATGTCTGTTTTTATGTCAGTCCTGTTTATTACTATAGCGTGAAGTCTGATATTCCATATTGTTTTAGTACATTTGTGAATGTGTATGTGTGTGTTCATGTGCATGTGAGTGTGTGTATTGTGCAGACATAGATTCATGTGAGCGAGACTAGAGATGGATGTCAGATGTATTCTTGTATGAACCACCCTTTCTCCTTGAGATGAGGTACCTCACCAGACTGCAAGTTTTCCTTTCAACTAGGATGGTTGACCTGAATCCTCTTAGGCGCTGCCATGTTCTACCCCACTATGTTGGATTTATAGGTACTCAACCCATGGCCAGCATTTATGTGGGTGCCAGAGCTTGAACTTGGGTGCTGATGCTTACAGAGAAAAATGACTTTACCACTGAACCATCTTTCTGTCTGCCTGTATTAGAATTTGTCTAGCTTTATGTTATTATACTCTATTTATTTATTTAAACTTTTATCTTCATTAATTGAATAATCAGATATGGACGGCTGGCTGACATGTGTAGGCATTTGCTGGTAAACCTTTAACATCAAATTCTAAGGGAAAATGCCTTTTGTGCCCATTTGCTAAACTGTGGTATAAACATTCACAGTGAAGTCACTATGTCCAGTTTCAAGCTACTGGCTTAGCTTATCTGAGTGCTTCATGGGAAGCAGGGATAAGAAATTAAGAAAGATGCCTCTAAGAGAGTCCCCAGTGGCTCCAGGGCTCCAGGGTAGCACAGTGCAGCCTTCTTTTCCAACAGTCTATCTTCAGACATCTCTGCTTAGAGCTGTGTCTTCATTGTGCCCATCCTGCCCGCCCCCCAAAAATCAAGTGTTGAAAATTTATGGTCAACGAGAGGCTTTAACTAGAGGGGCTGGTAAGAGTGATTAGGCAATGGAGGCTCCTCCCTTGCAGCTAGGATTAAAGGCTTCTTGCAGCATTCTGCTAACTTGCCTTCCACTTCCATATGTGAAGACACAGCACACTTCTCCCCCTACAGAAAGCAGCAGCCAAGTGCTGTCCTGCAGGAGGGGAACAACCCTCACCAGACAACTGAACCTCCTTGGTCATGGTCTTGATCTTCTTCACTTCCAAATATTGAAGACTAAATGACCCAGGCCATGGTGGCTGTTAGGGCAGTACAGATACACCAAGACAACTGGAAACCAGGTTGTTCTGTGTCAATCATTCCTGCTAATGACCAGAAAGAGAACTCCTTAGTCAGACATTCTTGCCCCCAAGGGGATAGTCAATTCCACTTCCTGTTTCTCAAGTATCTTAGCTTCCAATCAATTCAAAGTCCAATCATCTTTTCCTCCACATTTCATCCATTCTCTCTCTACTCCTTAGTTCTCTGATCTGTGCCTCACATCCACGGATACTCCTTTTCCTTCATCCCCCTTTGGTCCACATAGAGCCAATGAACTGCCTGACTGTGACTAATAAGAGCAACACATCCGCTGTATCTACTTAGCATCAAGAAAGCCAGATGTTCTGAAATTAGATCAGAAGTGATAAGAACCAATCAATAGCCTTTAAAATCATTTTATTCTTGTAGACTCTGCCAAATTTCTGACCAAGGTTCTTCCTCTAATCACAATTTCTTCTTCTCTCATCATGGGAGTTGACTCCCATAGTTAAAGGATTTCTGTTGTTGCCTTGCTATAAGTTTGACACCATCATAGTGCTGTTTTTTTTTTCCTGAATATCACTCCCAGCATACACTTAACTGGAAAGAAAGCATTTTTAAAACTTGCCTAGAGAAACGAATCCTTTACAACCATCAGTGTATGTGAACAATGAGTTTCCTAATCTACTAGTGTGAAAGATACAGACAGGCACCAAATAACCAATGCGCAATGCACTCTCCCATCATGAGCTTCAGGTATTTGCACACATCCTATGTGTCTATAGCAATGCTTCCCCCATAGTTCTCTACACTATCTCCCACTTTGGCCTAGGTCAAATTGTAACAGTTCCCTGGTGTCCAAGGGGGGGGGGAATCTGTTCCACAGCCTCTTGCTGATACCCAGAGCTATACATGTTCAATCTCCGTGTATAAAGCTGTGTGTTTGTGTATAACCTAGTCACACAATACTGTAGCATTTTTATTGTTGCTTTCTAATTTTTTTGAGACAAGAGTCTCATATATAGTCAAGGATGGCCTCAAATTTGAGTTCTTCCTGCCTCAGCCTCCTAGGCACTGGGATTTATAGGTACACAGCATGACTGGCTCTCCTGCATCCTTGAAATCACCTATAGTCCACTCATGCTAACTAGTAGAATATAAATCCTATGCAGAAATATGTGTAATGTGTTGTTTCAGATATAATGACAAGAAAGAAATCTGTACATATTCAGTATAAACAAAATTAAAAACACTGTTGAGCCTAAGACTGTCAGCCCACAGATGTATAAAATCAAATCTCATTTCAACCCCAAGTAGAAAGCTGGTGTCATCTGCCCAAACAGAGCACCTTTCGGGTCAGTTTATAAAATACTTGTTCACTCACCCATCAATCCACAACGGAACAACACGGCAAATGTCAGTGGTAACTATGTATTTCAACTGGAACTCAGACTGTGACTGCACATAATACCCCTAAGACAACAGGGAACTGACACTTCAGCAGACATTTGGTTCCAAGGTAGCTTTAGCTACTAGCTCAGTAGCCTCTACAGTGGCTTGAGGGGCCAGGCAAGCCTCAGGACTCCTTCCAACAGCCCTTCATTGTTGTACGGCTTCCCTCAGAGACCCCAGCACTGAAGCTGGCTGTGCTAGCTCATGCCTGTGATTCTAACACTTAGGAGTCTGCAGGGGGGAATCTTGAGTTCAAGGCCAGCCTGGATTACACAGCAAGATGCTATCTTAAAAACAACAAAGAGACACACAAAGAAAGAAAAAGATACCATGTCACTAACTCCTTTATTCTCCAGGGCAGAAGGAGAGAGTAAGAGGACAGACAGACAGGTCAGCTAAGGGTTCTGGATATAGGACACTGTGCTTGTTAACAGAACAAGTAGACCTGGATTAGGTTTGTATTTTGGACATACTTGGGGGCGGAGTCTTTAAAGAAAGTTCAGGGAGAAGAAGCATTTGAAAAAAAATTCACTGTTTAGATTAAGTTTAATTCATACAAAGTTGAAAATACCTTTAAAAGCACATTCTGACCCACAGTACTAAGAACAAGGAGGTAGTTTAGTAGGAAATCAGGGGTGGGGCAGAGCACACCAATGAGGGAAGAGGGAGCCCTGGGAAAAATATATCGACATCTCATCATCGTCCTTGGCAGCTATGCAATTTTGATAAAGGCTGATCTTGTCTGGTACTCAGAGGATCAGGAAATTGTAGTCCTATCTGCACAGAGAAGGCAGAATGATGCTAGAAACAGAACAGAGATTCTTGTCAAGATGCCAAGGGCGGAGGGGCCTGATCCCCAGAGGTGAGATGTCACCTCTGTCACAGCATGTATTCGTAGTGTGTTGCAGCTAATAACATTCTTCCATCTAGATTATCTCTCAAGGGCTGAGGGAGGCAAGGAAGCTGGTGCACCTGAGCCAGAGTTCCAAACATGGAGAGGTTGTTTGGTTTATCTAAGGTCACAAGGCATCTGACCCACAAACACAGCTGCTTCCAGAAGTGGCATTCCTGCCATCATGCTATCCTGTGCCAGATAAGAAGGTGATAAGGATGTGAAAATTCTGACGTCACAAAGAGAGTAGACACGGCACTAAGGAAGAACGCTGAGTCAAACAGATTTGTGGCAACCCTCGCTGGTCCTCACCTGCTTCAACGTCTCTGAACATGGCTCTGAACGCTGGCAAGTAGCTGCTCTGAAGCTTGTCCAGGAGTCCAGCCACGCCCCTCACCTTAATTGTCATCAGTTGATTATAAATGTGTTCCAGGTCCTCACACCTGCAATACCACAGAGCAGGGTATCAGGAAATGTTACACGGTGACGCCCCACCCTGAAGAAGGCAGAGGGTAGCCCTGTCTCAGGTGCCTCCCCAGACTGAGCTCTGCCCCCAAGAGCCAGGCATCTGTTTCTGAACAGTATGGTAAAATCCTGAGTCAGGAACAAAGGCTCGCAGGAAAGGCTCCAGGAAACACTGTGTCTGGACCAGCTGGTGGCCTAAAAGCTTGGCATCTGGAGGTCATTAGTTCTTGCAGCAAGGTTGGGGCAGGGAAACAGAAGCATTGTTAAAGTGGGGCTTCCTGAGAAGGGCCTCATCATGGGTCAGGAAATGGTTAGAAATTGGGGGACACGATGGGCTTCTCAGCAAGGGATCTGGAGCCCTACAGAACAGCTTGTCCTATGGCACACACACCCTGTGTAGTAGGGTCAGTGACATCTGCCCCCAACATCTGCCTGTCTGCTCCAGAAGAGATTCACCAGCACAATGATAAAGAGGAGCAAGAGCATGGAGGGTGGGAAGGAGGCAGGTTTAAGAGTTAGGCACTTCTGGTCACCCCATGGGACTGACACCCAGTGACTGCTTAATGACAAACTGAGCCTAGGAAGGCAGTTCTGCAGCCAATATCCAAAATCCCTTCTCCTTTTCAGGTCCTTACAGAGGTATATACATCTAACCTTGGCTATCCAAGAAAAGGGAACAGAATTTAGAATAAAAGTATTGAGAGATGGGGCTGGAGAGGTGGCTCTGTAGTTAAGAACACTGGCTGCTCTTGCAGAGGATCCAGGTTTGGTTTCTAACACCCACAGAGTGACTCATAACCATCTGTAACTCCAGTTCCAGGGGCCTGGGCAACTGCGGATCATATACAGACAAAACATTCGTACACACAAGATAAAAAATGTTCTTAAAAAAATACAAAAGGTATTTTAAGTCTTGATTTAACTATATCCATGTAGTAAAAGATTCCTCCAATGAACTGACAGTGCCCCAGGAAAGGAAGGGAAAGAATTCATCTTCCAGTCCACAGAAAGAAACATACTGCTCCTCAGACACCCAGTCATCAGCCCTAGGGAGGACGAGAAGCATTTGGAGGTGGAATCATATCCAGTGGTGGCTCCAGCAGGCCAGCCCTGGCTTCTCTTCTGTCATTACTCCTCTCCAAGGATCCGAGCATGCGCTTCCCTGCCTACCTGCTCTTCCAGAACTCCAGCTCCACCTTGGGGGTGGGATTTCCCCCTTGTAAGAGTAGCTGGGAAGACTCTTTCTTGAGTACCACCTGAACTTGGTGGCTCCATTTGATCACTGCAGACTCAACGGCATATATAATTGACTTGTCTATGGTATCCAAGCTGCAAGAGACAAAAAAAATCTCTTATTGTGTGTGAAAATAATTTGAACCTGGTTGCATTTGCCCATCCCCAGTTGTGATAACAAAGTTCCAGAGACTGGAAAACTCAAAAAGATGTTCATTTAGCTTGTGATTGGGAAGATGTGAAGTCCTGGTGTGTCAGGACACACTGTGGGTGGTACTGTGGTGGTAATATATGCATGGAGATTCAGAAGGCAAGATGAAAAGTCAAAAAAAAAACAGGAAGGGGAGCTAACTTTACCTTTTTATAACAGGCTATTCTGGAGGGTTCACGTTAGTCTCCTCCAAGGGCAGTGTTCCCAACGACCTAGCTGTCCTATACTAAGTTCCAAGTCTTAAGGGTCCCTCCACCTTCCAACAGAGCAACACTGGGGAACAAACCACCAATACACAGCCCCTCAGGGAACAAACTCAAGTCAACTCAAGAAATATCTGAGTATCCTCTAAAGGAGAACTTGATTCCACCTAACCTGTGAATCCTTTGGTTTTTAAGTTGTGTGTGTGTGTATGTGTGTATGTGTGTGTATGTGTGTATGTGTATGTGTGTATGTGTATGTGTGTGTATGTGTGTATGTGTGTATGTGTATGTGTGTGTATGTGTGTATGTGTTTGTATGTGTGTATGTGTGTATGTATGTGTGTATATGTGTGTATGTGTATGTGTGTGTATGTGTGTGTGTGTGTATGTGTGTGTGTGTGTGTGTGTGTGTGTAGTTTGATGTAATGTTGGTGCTTTGTCCGTCTCTATGGAATCCTTCCTCTTACTTTTTTTTTTTTTTGGATGAGGCTGGCTGGCCAATGATTTGTAGCAGCAGGCTGCTTGTTTGTCCTGGCTGCCCAGAACCAAAATAATCACACAGAAACTGTATTCATTAAATCACTGCTTGGCCCATTAGTTCTAGCTTCTTATTGGCTAATTCTTTCATCTTAATTTAATGCATTTCTATTAATCTGTATATTACCATGAAGTCATGGCCTACCAGCAAAGTTTCAGCATGTCTGACTCTGGTGGTGGCTTCATAGCATCTTCTGGCTCTGCTCTTCTTTGTCCCAGCATTCAGCTCAGTTTTTCCTGTCTACCTAAGGACTGTTATCTAGGAGAGTGATCTGTAAGTTTTTCCCTTAAGTAAATAACCCTTTTGTTATTCACAATTCTGAAGTGGTGTGGGATAATTTTGTGACTTCCATTTTCAATGATCTATAGAGATCCACTTGTCTCCAACTCATTTAACCCCCCAGTGTGGGGCTGACAGTTACACGATGTCATGCACACTATTTTGTGGGTGCTAGGGATCTGAACTCCGGTACCCATGCTTGCGTGCTAGACATTTTACTAACAGAGGCCTCTCCATGGTCTCTATCCTATGAATTCTTAACGATTCTCCTCAAGTAATAGACTTCCATCAGCAAGTCACTTGTACAAATCATTTTCTAGGGAGTTATGTTTATTCTTGTGTTCATTCAATATTAGTTGTACAGTCAGGGGTCCATCAATATTCTGAACACAGGTTTAAGAACTTTAAATGGCATAAAATCCTGTCAATGCATGAAGCATTGAGTTGGCTCCCTAATGCCCTGCTTTTGACTCATCAGAGGACAGCCTCCCTACACAGCCGAGCAGGTCATTCCTCAACTGACCAGCTCTTCCAGGAGACAGTTTGCCATGTCTACCGCCCCAGGCCTCCCTTGCGTTGTTGTGCGTCCTAATGCTATAGCAAGGACAAATAGGTTACATACTCCTCCAGCAGATGTAACCATCCTCATCCACAGCTCTGGATGCCAGGACAATTCCATCCTGGCTTCAGGTTTCCAACAAAGAACGGTCTCCCAAGCATTCCCCTTCAAACACGTTGCTTTGTTTTAAACGACTTAGGTAAGATGACAAAAGATTAAAATTAAAATAGAACAGATGAGATGACTTTGTTTCAAAAACACCTGCCACACAAAAGTGATGTCCTATGCTCTATCGCTAGAATTCGGAGGGTGGAGGGTGGACCTTACTCCTGAAAGTGTCCTCTGATCTCCACATGTTTGCATGGGACACACACACACACACACACGTGCACGCGTGCACACACACACACTCCATATACATTCTCAGACACCACAATAATAGTAAATATGTTTTCATTTTAAATAAATTGAAATAAAAGTCAGCTGCCGTTCAGAATCTTACCTGAACACTGTATATACTAGGTAACAGGGGCATAGTGATGGAGACAGGAAATTCACAGATGACATTTTTCACATGAGGAACTCACCTGAACTTAATGTGAAATTCATATTTGCTTAGAAATGATGCAGCACAAGTGATTATGAAAGATATTAAAAGAAAATGCTCTCCTCCCTCAAATGATGCAGCCTTCAGGGAAATTATCAAAGTTGAACAAAAGGAGACAAACTCAGCAAGAAATTATGTACATGAGCTGAATGTTATTAAGGTATGGTATAAAGAAACTGAGATAAAAGGGGAGATTAATAGTATTTATTTTGAAAAATTGGATATTTTATTAAACTACAATAAGCTTTCCAGTTAACGGGGATGTTCCTTCAAATTGTATATAGTTATGCAATCATTTCCCATATAAAACTACTAAGAAGTACACTGTAGTTGCATGCACTTCTTATTCTTCAGATATATATATCTGATATATACATATATATATATACATATATATATATGTATATCATGGCTCCTGTATAAACACAATGACGGTCACATATTGAGAGAAACCTGGCAATATGGCAGACCACTCTCATACAGGAAGGTGACCTGTTGCCACAAACACATAGAAAGGCTGGGTAAAAATATAGGAAAACATATCTACATACATAGACTGGATTGGAGGGAGGAAAATACCCCTGGACACAAAGACAAAGGAACATCAAAGCTGGACTAGTTGAGAAGAAGCCGATGGGAGACATACCATTATATAGCAGAGGATCTGGTGTAGTGCACAGGCCAGTTAGCTCAGCCCTGGGCTAGTGGTTGAGGCAGGAGAATCTTGAGTCTCAAATAAATAGACAAAACCAACATAATCAAAGGAGACTGGAGTTCTAATGCCGACTCAGGGGCAAGAGGCATGGATTCTGCAGTGGAATTAGATGTGCCTGAACTTAAGGGGACAAAAGCCTCAGGGTCTGAAAAGTCTGTGGTGACCAGGGAACGGAGGCTGGGACAGTAATACGAGCCTGAAAGTCGGTTCTATGGCACGGTTCCCAGGGGATGATGCAGGTAGAGGATGCATACATAGCTGCTGGATTAGGTATCATCCAGCCACAAGCCACATCATGAGGACACTGAAACTTCCACTGTTGCTCTCGAGCCTGAGGGGATTGGGGCAGGGGTGCGAAGAAAAGACCACATTGCTGAGAGAACCTTAGGAGACCTCAGGCACTAGGGCTAGGCAAGAGTCGTAATCAGTGTGGATACATAGTCCAAGGACATTGACCGACAGAGTCGACAGTGGGCTTGTGTGTGGATTGAGACGTGTCAGGTCAGAAAAATGAAAGGCCTTGGGAGAAATGCTCAAACAGAACAGCTCCCGTCCATCACCAAGGCCTACAGGCTGATGGTACTTACACTGGATCACCGCGGCCATCCATGAATTCTACTTTTTCTGAGCCAACTGGAAGAGGCAGCAAGGTTCTCCCCTTCATATGTTCAAGGATTACCAGGAGGTCACACTGCAGGGAGTGGGCATGATACCTGATGTCTTGACACACCATGTGGGGCCAGCCTAGATGGTTCTTTTCATTGGCTAGGACAGGGATAATGACCTGAAACAGAGACACACCAAGAAAGCAAGAGAACTGCAAGTTTAAGCCAGCCTGTGCCACATTGTGAGACCTTGCCTCAATAGGAAGAAAAACAAGAGCTTGAATAGAGCTATTCTGCATGGCTGGATAATATTGTTTCCAAAAGTCATGGGTTATTAAACCAAAACTCCTAGTACCAGGCATGGGATACCTCCCAATGAGTTACTGACCAAGGAACTCCCAAAAGTACTCAAAATAGTATAGTCTATTGTCACTGGTTTGGGCTGCTCACTAAAACTAGACAGTAAGATCCTACTGCTAAAGACAACATGCACTTTGCATAAAGGATATAGAGAAATCAAACCGGAAGTGAGATAGACAGTGCTGGAAGATACATTGTAAGCTGCTGGGAGAAGAAACGTTATCAATAATGGAACCTAGATGTAGACACTATGTATCAGAACACCGACCAGACAAAATATGCCCACTGGCGGAATAGTCACAGGATTGTTGTGTATATAACAAATTGCTTCTTCACTGGAACTGAGGCCCACTCCATAGGTGGGAAAACACGGGTGGGATTGTAAACCAGGTGAAAAGGCCATGGTTGGGGAAGCTGTTGTTGGCCCTATGGAAGAATCTGCTACTGGGGTTCTGATAAATCTATGTGCTGTTAAGTGGCCTGTGTAGTGGGGTTTGAAGGAGAATAGCCCTGTAGGCTCAGGTTTGAATACTTGGTCCCCACTGGTAGAACTCTTTGGGAAGTGTGTGACCTTGTTGGAGGAGGTGTGTCACTGGAGGTGGTGGGGTCTTAGGTTTCAGAAGACTTGTGCCACTCCTGGTGTGCTATCTCTGCCATCTACCTGCAGATAAGGATGTGAGATCTCAACTACTGCTCCAGCGCCATGCCTACTTACTGCCACGCCCCACGCCATGATGATCATGGACTCTAACCCTCTGGAACTATAAGCCCCCATTAGATTTTTTTTTTTGGTTGTTCGAGACAGGGTTTCTCTGTAGCTTTGAAGCCTGTCCTGGAACTAGCTCTCATAGACAAGGTTGGTCTCAAAACTCACAGAGATCTGCTTGCCTCTGCCTCCAGAGTGCTGGGATTTAGGCGTGCGCCATTAGCTCTTACTTCTATACGTTGCCTTGATTGTGGTGTCTCTTTACAGGAGTAGAAAAATAACTGAGACTCTACCTTCTAAACATCCACAAGGTAGTGTATCCTCAGCCTTAGTCAGAGAAGCCTCATTTGGCAATGGATGCAGAGAATCAGAACCCATCAAGGTACTAAATAAGGGATGGCTGAGTGCTCAGGTCTAGGTGGAACATCAGGTCTAGGGGACATTGTAGATGAGGGGAAAGCTGGACTTTGAGCATCAGGCAATGGGGCAGGAAGAAATAAAGCACTGTTTTCTGGGTATGGCATGGCAGTGCCAGGGAATGGATATAAAGATAGAAAATGCTATCTTCTAGGGATGTCAGGGTAGTACCGGGGGACAGGGAGAAAAAGGTATAAAATGCTGTCTTCTGGATATGGCATGACTCTGGCAACCGTGAACACGCAGGCCTATGGCCACTTGTACAAGATAGCACACAGATGCACAGACACACAGACATGCAAAGGGTACTGTTTAGGAAGAAGGGGTCAGTAGGAGTGAGAGAAGAACAAGAGGAGGAATGGGGGCATATGCTGATAATATATGTTTAACACTACCATAAATTAAAAAACTAAAAGAAGAGATAAAACAAAAAAAGAGTGGGAAAGGAAATGTAGGGAGAGAAGGAAGGAAGGAGGGAGGACAGAGAGGGGAGGGAAGGGGAAGGAGGCAAGGAAGGGGGAAGGAGTGGAGGGACGGGGAAGGAGAAGAGGGGAAGGAGGGGAGGAAGAAGAGGAACCATTCCCAGAGCTGAATACAGGTTCTTCTTCAGGTCCTGCAAAACTTAAGACTGGGCTACAACATTACATGTTGCCTTGACCTCCGGAGAAATCAGGAAAGCCTCCAATGCCTTCCTATAATTTTCCATCTCATCTGTTCCTTGGAGAATGTTCTCCAAGCTAAACAGTTTTCCTCACCAAGAGGAGTCAGGTACTAGTGGCAGCCCTTACTGGGAGGCTTCCTTACTAGCCCCAGGAATTATTAACAAAAAAATAAGCCAATCACATCCTCCCACTGGAACCAGGAGTATCACTCTATCTTGACATGATAAAGTACGCTCCCCATAGTCCCTGGTTCACTTTCATCCCAAAGTCAGCTCCACGTGGTCTTGTTTGGTAGGGTGACCTGCTCCTCTCGCTGGGAGACATGACTAGTGAACACTGCCCATATCACCTGCTGTATTAGGAGTCTGCAGTGTTTTACTGACTCCATCACCCTGGGACATCAACCCCTCCCTCATCATCAGGATGAATATGAGCTGATGGAAATGGCCCCAAAAGACAAAAAGAAAAGAGAAATAAATCAGGTTCAGTAAAGATGATGATTCTCCCTATGGGCGTGTGAGTAGGCATCTAAAAAGAGCCACCTTGAGAATCACGACTCCATCTCTAGAAGGAAAATGAGTTGATTTGGGCCACCCAACATAGTTTGTCTTTGGGGGCCCTTTCCCACATTGATAGATGGATGGGGGTAAGGCCCAACCTTTGTCCCAACTTTTCATGGAAGAGAAGATGACTCTTTCACATTCATCTTTTGGAGGAGTTGACCCTTTATCCAGCCAGAGGGAGCTGTAGAACAAAGTAATTTAGAGGAATGGAAACTTACAGGGAATGAGAGACCAAGTGGCCACATGAGCTCCTGAAGGAGGCTGCTCTTGAAGGCTCAGTGTTCTTTGCAGCTCACTGAGAGCCACTCCTCATTACACTATGGCAGCTCATACAATGGAAATGCCACACAGAGAGGGGTGTGCTGGTCAGGTAACAGGCCCAGGAACTCATAGAAAGAAAAAATAGATTCAGAGCAGATGGCTTCAAAATAGACAGTTCTTGCCTGGTCGTTCTGGAAACATGTTTTGAGCAGAGACAGTCATTTGAGCAGAGAGTTCAGAAACAATAACAACAAAATCACAAGCTAAGTTCAGTCACATTTATGTTAAACTCAGGGCAGAAGACTGAACAAGAAAAGGATTTTCGTAGGATCTCAGAGGCAGAGACTGAATCTCAATTGATCCTTAAGTACCCACCGAAGAAAGAATGTCATTACATCATGGGATGTGGGAAGGGATAAGGGTGAAGCTCTTGAGGGGGGTGAGTAGCTTGCACTTGGATGCCAGGGATTTGATGTATCTGTTGTAGTTCAAGAAGTAGACTCTGGGTGGCAAGTTGGGTAAGCCTTGCCAGGCGGGTTGGGAGTTAAGGGGTTAAAGTTGCAAGCAACAGAGCTGGAAGGAGTCAGATACAGGTAGTTTGGCACATTTTGAAACTGAATCAGAGTTCCAAAGTAAAGGGGGCTTATATACAAAGAAAGATGTCCCAGGAGTGAGAACACAGGGTCCTGATGTTAGGAAGCTGGGAAGAGGGGAGGCACCATCAGCAGACACCGAGGAGGCATAGTCCCGACAGTGTGAAACAACAGAAAGGTTGGGGTCCTGGGAGCCAAAGCAAGAATGTGACTCTGGGGAGCAGAGGTAAATCCTGAGACATCCACAGTGCCAGTGGGATTGGCACTGATTATAGCTGCTTGATGTGGACCAGCAGACACCACTAAAAATACTGCTGTTCTCCTCTTCTAGGGAGCATGGGAGGAAAAGCCTGGGGAGACAGGAAAGGCTAGGAGAGCAGGAGGGCACATTTCAGGATTGATTTAAATAGAATAATAGCCAGATGCCGTGCCACAGGCTGAGACAGGAGGGATCATTGGTTCAAAGATAGCCTGGGATACCCAGGGTAGACATCATCTTAAAACATCTTCTAAGGGTACAGAGAGAGCTCAGTTGTAAAAGTGCCTGCTTTGCAAGCATGAAGACTCAGCTGAGTCCAATCTCCAGAATCCGTAAAAGTGCTACATGTGGCGGCCTATATTTGTAATGCCAGAGCTGGGGAAGTTGGGGAAGGGGCTCCGAGGCTTGCTGGTCAGCCAGTGTAGTTTAATGGGTAGCTACTTCCCATGCCAGTGAGATGCCTTGCTTCAAAGGAGGTGAACAGGAGAGTAACACCCAAGGTTGTCCTCTGGCTTCCACACACATGGGTACACACACATTGTCATAGTTAGGTCTCTTCACTGTGAAGAGACATCATGACCACCGTAACACCTATAACGGAAAATATTTAAAGGGGGCTAGCTTACATTTTCAGAGGTGTAATTAGTTCATCATCTTCAGGTAGCATAGTGTTGGAGAAGGAGCTAGGAGTTCTACTTCTTGATCCAAAGGCAGCAGCAACTGTAACCACACTGGGTGTAGCTTGAGCATAGGAGACCTCAAAGCCCACCCCCACAGTGACACAGTATCTCAAATAAGACCACACCTACTCCAACAAAGCCACACCTCCTAATAGTGTCACTTCCTATGGGAGACATTTTCTTTCAAACCACATTACACTCCCTGGCCCTAATACACCTATAGCCATAACATAATATAAAATGCATTTAATGCATCTTCAAAAGTCCCCATAGTCTATACAGTCTCAAACTTGTTTAAAAGTCTAAAGTTCAAAGTCTCTTTTGGGATTCACTGCCTAAGCTTGGCTGTCCTGAAACTGAATCTGTAGACCAACCAGGCTGGCCTTAAACTCAGAGATCTTCCTGCCTCTGCCTCTAGAGTGCTGGGATTAAAGGCATGCACCACCACAGTGGGTGCTAAGCTTTTCTTTAATTCTTTTTCACAAGTTGGAAGCTTGGCTGGGTGGGCTCTTGCCCTGAGTTCACCACTCCCTTTATTCCATTTCTTAATCTGTTGATCTTCTTGAACACAGGATTTAGTTCTATTCCACTTCCTGTGCTACTTTTCTCCTAAAATTGTACATTTTTTATTTTTTCTTGCTCAGTTTGCTCCTTTTCATTATAAATCTTCATTATAGTTAACACGAGTACCACAAGAGAGACTCTATCTAGGGCTGTTTTGAGAATTGCTCTGCCAACAGAATTAATCCAAACCTCTTTAATCTAGCCTCAGGCAACTTTTTTTTCAGAGAAAGGCAAAAAAGCAGCCTCATTCTTAGCCAAAATGTCACAAGAAGGATCTTTAGGCAACATACTAAAATTCTTCTCATCTGAAACCTCTTGAGCCCCCCCCCCCCCAGTTCAAAACAACCTCAGCACCCCTATCTTCCATGCTCCTACCGTATGGCTTATTAAGCAGTACTTACAGCATTCAACTGCTTTTCATGTCCACATTCAAGGTCCATAGCCCTTCAAACGAAAACACAGTCAGGCCTATCATAATGCTCCAGTCCCCAGTACCAACTTCTTAGTCAGGGTTTTTGTTGCTGTGAAGAAATACCACGACCACAGCAAATCTAATCAAGTTTACAATTTTAAAAGTTTAGTCGATTATCTTCACAGTGTGCATACAGATATTGTACTGGAGAAGGATCTGAGAGTTCTACACCTTGATCCTTCTACACCTTGATCCCCAGGCAGCAGAAGCAATTGTGTCCACATTGGGTGTAACTTGAGCATAGAAGATTTCAAAGCCCACCCCTACAGTGAATACTTCCTCCAACAAGGCCATACTTACTTCATCAAAGCCACATCTAGTGCCACATCCTATAGGGAGCATTTTCTTTCAAACCACCACATACACATACACACATGCACACTCACATACATACTCATATACTCACACACATATACACACACATACACACACACACACAATTGCTGGAGTACCATTCTTGAGAAGGGGTGACAGGCATTAGATGTTTATTATATAAGACGCTTCTACTGGGGAAGGAAAAATAATAATGGAGGAGAGAGAAGGACAACTGCTAGGGTAAGAACCAGATCAAAATGGGTGTGCTGTCTGAGAGTTGACATCTGAGAAGACAGTCTAACAGCATAGCAAGGCATGAATGGCAGAGAACAGAGCTGAGGTGTTGGGAAGCAGAGTAGATGTAAGGGTTGGTGAAAATTTTGTTTGTTTTTCTCTTTCAATTTGCTTTCTTCTTTCTTCTTCTTCTTCTTCTTCTTCTTCTTTCTTCTTCTTCTTCTTCTTCTTCTTCTTCTTCTTCTCCTCCTCCTCTTCCTTCTTCTTCTTCTTCTTCTTCTTCTTCTTCTTCTTCTTCTTCTTCTTCTTCTTCTTCTTCTTCTTCTTCTTTCCCTTCTCCTCCTCACCCTCCTCCTCCTCATCCTGCTTCTCTTCCTCGTCCCCTCCTCCTCCTCCTTCTTCTTCTTCCTCTTCTTCTCCTCCTCCTCCTCCTCTTCTTCCTCCTACTTCTTCTCCCTCCTATTCTTCCTCCTTATTCTTTTTCTTTTTAAAGAAAGCCATGAGGACATTTCACATCAGGAATTAAGAATGGGGTTGCTTGGGTTTTCCCTAGCCCTGTTGACTTCCTGGAACAGACATGGAACTTTCAGAGAGTTGGATTTCATGTGGATTGTGGTTTGCTTAATGAGTATGTCTCAGTAAGGCAGAAGCCAGTTGGGAGATGGCCCAAGGACATGATGACAATGGAACAGATACTCAAATTGGTCAAGGTACAAGAACCCAAATGTGTTTAGAGACTATTGCATCATGGTCTGGAATGGAGTAAGCGTGAAAAGAGAAGAGCTTGTGACTGAGGGGGCTGTGTATAGGTGGATCAGGATGGAGTAGGGGCTAGAGGAAACAGGCTTCCCATGTGATTGGAGGACCTTTTAATTGTTTGTTGAAATAATCATGCATTAATTAAAGCAGAAGCAATATTGGGAGAGTCACAATGAACCGGATACCAAACGAGGGCAATGACATCAGCACAGGATAGAACCATAAAGGATGATGTCATGTGATGAGAAAACATTGAAACCACATTGTTGCCATGAATGGAATAGTCACAAGGAGGAATGCTGAAGTCACCTGTCCCGGCCACAGGCTCACAGATAGGAGGACTGTGGGGAAAATACAGATAAATCCTGGAGGAAACCAGCATTGGCTATAGAAAAGTAAGAAAGACAAGTCAGAGAAGTAAAGATAGGTGTTGTCAAGGACCAGGACTGCCATTGTATGTGGTATATTTACAAAGGGACACTCTGTTCTAGGTGTTATTTAGAATGACATTTCATAAGCCAGGCATTGAGGCACACCTTTATAATCCTAGCACCTGAAAAACAGAAGCATCAGGGTTGCAGGAGGTTCAAGCTCAGCCTGGACAGCAACTGTGTAACCCTGTCCCTAAAACAAAAGCAAAATGAATTAGATTTCCTACTGACACCATGGAGACATATGAACCTGACAGAGTGGGTTCAAGACACTCACTTCACCCTGCTGAATGTGACAGAAGCTAGGACTGAACACAAGGAAAGCATCACTGCAAATCCCTGTCACCCTGCAGAGCACAAACAAGCAGTGGGCTACTGATTTGTTAGGAAGAGTAAGCTGGCAGCAGTGAGGGGAGTGGGGAAGGAGGAAAACGCCAGGTACTAAATCCTGGTGATGCTCCCTTCAGATGTTCTCCCTTACATTTGTTTCACCTTGAACTAGTATACAGGGCCAGAGAAGATAATAAAATCATAGCTGTTCCTCTCACCAATGCCCTCTGCCCTGTACATCACATCTGCCCAGGTGAGAGGACTGAGGGTGACATACAGGTGAGTCCGGGAAAGACACCAGTGTGGGCTAGAGTAAGGTAAGAAGAGCCTCATGTATGCACCTACAAGACAGGAGACACCTTTCTGGCTATGTGACATGCAGTGAGGGAGGAGGAGGGGAGTGGGGTTCAGAAGCTACATCCTACAAGTGCTGAGAGGAGGACCAGAAGGGAAAGACACCAGTGTGGGCTAGAGTAAGGTAAGAAGAGCCTCATGTATGCACCTACAAGACAGGAGACACCTTTATGGCTACATGACATGCAGTGAGGGAGGAGGAGGGGAGTGGGGTTCAGAAGCTACATCCTACAAGTGCTGAGAGGAGGACCAGAAGGGAGAGCAGAGGAGGGCAGGCCAGGTTTTACAGGGACGTGGGATCAGCTCTAGGGTTGGGAAGTACATGGGAAATCCTAAAGATTCCTGGTACAGGCTGTGAGAAAAGCCTTGGTGAGGAAAAGACTTGAGGTGTTTTTAAATTATTTCATTTAAAAATTAAGTATATAATACGTTTCCATGGTACAAGTATGATAAATCGCCTACCTACTCCTGTACCTCAACTATTCAGTTCCCTAACTATAGATTAGTTTTTCACCTCATTCCTCCTACTCGCCTTCTTATCTATTTTTCCTTTTACCCCCTTTTTCTAGATAGAATCTTTTATGTAGCTCAAATGGCTGGGGCTAATTATAAAGCTCTGGCTTTTCTTAAACTCACAACAATCCTCCTGCCTGAGTCTTTTGAGTACTTGGATTACAGGTCTGAGCAATCATTTCCAGTTTTCCTTTCTCTTTCAATTTTTTAATTTTAATTTATTTTATGTGCATGGTTATTTTGCCTGCATGTGTGTCTGTGTGCCATGTGCATGTAGTACCCACAAAGGCCAGAAGATGACATTGGAACCCCTGGAACTGGAGTTACAGACAGTTGTGAGCAGTCATGTGGGCACTGAGAATCAAACCCTGTTCCTATGGAAGAGCTGCAAGTGCTCTTAACTGCTGAGCCATCTCTTCAGTCCTTTTCTCCCCCTTTTAACAGAAATAGTTACATACTATATATAAATTTTATACTTAAAAAATCCATATTACCATGATATTTACAATGGTAGCCAAGAACTGGAAATCAACCTTTGTCTTAATTTGTCTTCCATTGCTGTGATAAATACCCTGATGCAAAGCAATTTGGGGATGGAAAAGGTTTGTTTTATCTTATACTTTCTAGTCACAATCTTTCACTGAAAGAAGTCAGGGCAGGAAGACAAGGAATGACCTGGAGGCAGGAATTGAATCGGAGATCATGGGGGAAAGCTGTTTACTGGCTTTTTCCCCATGCCTTGCTCAACCTGCTTTTTTATAGACTCCAGGGCCACCTGCCCAGAGGTGCTATCATCCACAGTGAGCTGGACCTTCCCGTATCAACCAGTGATCAAGAAAACACCTCCTAGACATGCCCACAGGCCAATATAATGGAAAGAATAATTTAAAAATTGCTGTATGAATACAGTATAATACTATTTGGCTTTAACAAAAGAAAATAATACTTGTTGTGTGTGACAGAATGAGAACCATGAGGACACTGGCTAAGTGAAATGATCCAGTGGAATGATAACGATAATTGGTGGTTCTGCCTCTCAAGCTGGGCAAGGAACAAATGCCCTGTTGTGGCCAAGAGACATTGAAAAGGCAATGGATTAAAGTCCCAGAAGAGTCCAGAGACTGTTGTGGTCAAGGCATGGGAGAGAGCAAGACGGAAAAGCAGAAGCACAGATGGGGGGGTGCACCGGATCACAAAGTGTCGGGGGACTGGAGGAGAAATACTCAGGGAACCCAGTGGCCATGTATCTACAAACGCTAATTTCACAACTGGCTGGACCTGGAGAGGCCCGGCCTCCAGAACCACATGTGTCCCACTAGCAGGAAGTTTTCTTCCACTTGGGAAAGTCTAAAGGGGAGCAAGAATCTCTCCTGAATTGTGAAAATTCTCTGAGAGCTAGAGGCAGGGACAAACCTTTTCAAAATGATACTCAACCTTTGTAAATGATTGCATGGTAAATAAATGACACAAAAATCAAAATCAGACCGCCTCTCTCTAAATTCCTCTGCTAAGGAAAAGAATGTTTAAAGTACCCCAGCTTCTTCCACCCAGCAGACCCACTTGCAATACCCCCACCACCACCACCACCACTTTCCTATCCTCAGCTCTTGCCTTCTGATTTACAAAGTTACCAGGACTTGGCACTTCCCCTTGAAGCAAGACCCTGACCCAAGGCTGATTCTAACTGTGGCAAGGCCTCCACCTAGACTTGCCCCCTCCCCCGCCCTAGCGTTTACCTTACAGTTCACCACGATTTTGGTTTTCTTGCAGCTAAACCCTTTCACTCCCTCCCAGACTGTGCTCCAACCTCACACCACTTTTTTTCAAACTCCACCCCTTGCCTCCGCCCCCTGACTGTGACCCCGCCCACTCTCCCACCTTTGTTTGCTCTAACTCCGCCCCTCATTCGCACTCCCCCCCCTCCCAGTCTCTGCTAGCAAGGGGCCACCCACCCACCCTCACCTCGGAGAGCAGGGGGGCTAGGTGCTCCACAGGCATAGCAGGCAGGTCTCCGCAGAGCACTGCGCCGCGGAGGCTGTGACTTCCCGGAGGCTCTGGCCTGGTGCGCAAGAAAAAAAGCCCCTTGGCGCGAGTCGGGCCAGTCTCCGGTCCTGCGTCCAGGCAGGGTCGTACTGCCAGGCCCCCGGGCCCAGGCTGCACCAGCAGCAGCGGCCGCGGCTCCACGGCAGCACCGTGATCCAGGAAGGCTTGCAGCAGCCGTTCCACCTCGGCTGTGCCCGCGCAGCGCTCCCAAGCACCCGCGACTGGACGCAGACTTCGAGTCACGAAAGCCCCCAGGAGCCGCAGCCTCGGGTCACCGGGCTCTTCATCCCCAGTCTCCGCCAGAGAGGCTGACTCCTCTAAGCCGGGCATCGCGCTGCCTGCTGCCGCGTCCGTTTCCCTAGCGACGGGGATGCCAACTTCTCCCGCCTCTGCTCTCCTTATATTGGGTACTGGACTCTAGCTCCGCCCCACTAAGTTAGTAAGGTAGGCAGGGGCTGGGAAGGGGCGGGGTCGCGTCGCCGTTGCTGGGAAACTGGTGGAGGCTCCCACTTCCAGGATGGTCTGGTAGACTGACTGGAGGTGTGCGAGGTGTGCAGAAGAAAGCAAGGCAAAGACTTGCGTGGGATTCCTTTGTCTAAGGTTAGATTAAGGTCTTCAGACGCCTCTATACACAAACAGCATGCATCTCTTACCTTATCCTAAACATATCTTTTAAAAAGTTATTCCCAATGCCAAATCATAATACCACGAATGTAAGAAAGTTGAATACAATATAAGTTTCTTTTCCCGAGGCGATAACTTAAAACTTTAGGCGAGTACTGTCTGGGAGGGCTCCCCCCCCGCCCCTCAAATTATAGGCTTACAGAGACGTGCAATCTGTTGGTGAGACTTGGGGCTTCATTGGTTCATTTAAATTTACAATTAGATAGGTGCACGTGGCAAGTAACCATTTCGGATGTCTCTGCTTCAAACATTTATAATAAATTATTGTAAAAATGTTCTCCAGTACCTTGCTCTGCTTAGGCCTTCATCTGCCAAAAGGGTAGCTGTGCTGGGGTGATGTGATTCTGCGGGAGTGGCCGCAGGTCCGTTCTTAAATGTACCAAAGCGCTTGTAAATATGCGGCATGCTAAGCATCCCTTCCTGACCAGGGAAATTATTACTTCTCCCAGGCTCCATCTTTCTGCGTGATCAGAATCGAGAGCGTGGGCCTTAGTATGCATGTGTGAGTAATGGGGAAGGTGTGTGGGTACCAGAAAAATGGACCCTCAGCATGAGGTCTGCAGGTCTGCAAGAATCTCCTCTTTGCACTTCCAATCTGATTGTATTACCTCCCAGGGACTGCAGGGTTTCTTAGTAAAGTGGATGCTTACAATAGGCACCAAAGGAACATTAACAGAGTGGCACTTATCAAAGGCAGCGTGGCTTAACAAGACCCCCTCAGGACAACACCAGTGCCTAGAAGCTAAAATGATTGATTTCTCAATAGCTGGGACGCAGGGGTTCTGTGATGAAAATGTTTGCATTAGAAAATGGATCTTTATTATGTCTATGCAGAGTGTTTTATCATTGGTGCATTGAACAACAAGCAGAGCAATTAGGAAGAAAGGAGCAAAATGGATTTGATAATTGATATTTCCAAAAAGACATTGTGGAAAAATAGAAATGTCAGAGTCTTCTTACATATGCCATAATTCCTTCCTTTCTTCTGACCTCCCTCCCTTCCTTCCCACCCCCACCCCCGCTTCTTCACTCCTTCCCATAAGAAGTCCTCATGGCCATTTTGGGTGGCAAATGTCTCCAATGTATCAATCTGCCTATGTTTTGCACACAGAGTGAACTCAGGACCATTCAAATAAAGTTTGTGACACTTTCACCCTGGCTCCTCCCCCACCCCTTTATCTCATTTGCTGCTTGTCCCAACTATATACAGACTGTGTAAATGATGGGATGGGAAGATGTGTTAGTGGGTAGAAGTTACTTGGCAAGCATGCGGACTTGAGTTTAGCCCCCATCCTGCACCACCTATGCTAAAAGCTATGCACAGATGTAACCCAGCACTGGGGGCCAGGGACAGGTGGATCCTAAGAGCTCATTGGCTACTGAGCCTAGCAGTGAACTTCCGGTCCAATGAGAGACCCTTTGTCAAGGAGATATGGCAGGGGACCATAGAGAAAGATGCCCCACATCCTGCTCTGAGTGGTATGAGGCATTTGTGTACACATGAGCATGTATTAGGCATATGTGTACATATACATACAGAGAGTGAATGAGTCCCTGAAGATGTCTGCCTGAAGGTGAAGTCTCCCAAACACTGCCATCTGTTTTACTGTTTCTCTATAACACACCTTTTGTTCATTTTAGAAGTTGACTTTTTTGGGGGAAATTTTTATAGGTTTTATTTAAAAACAATTGATATTTTCTCTATATTGAATAGGTACAAGAAGAAATTACCCCAAAGCTGGCAGTTTAAAATAGCAATAAATACACAATCCCAGATATTGTGCAGAGGGTGAGGAGTCTGAAAACAGCTTGTCTAGATGGTTGTGGTTTAGGATCCTTTGTGATGCTGAATGTAAAAACCTCATCAGGGCTCCATCAACCACCCGAAGGTTTGAGTAGGCTTGGAGTGTCACCTGCAAGATGGCACACTCTCCAAACTGGCAGGTCAGGGTTGACTGCTGGCGGGAGGCTCTTTTCCAATTCATAGCATCTATTTTTTTAATTGCTAGTGTGTGTGTGTGTGTGTGTGTGTGTTTGTGTGTTCCTAGGTACATACAACCTGCTCAGTCTGCACATTACTAACCTGTATATCTTTTCAGAGCTGGCCATTCAGCATTAGATACGCAGTTGGTGTGCTCTTCCCTGGGGAAGACAGTTTCTCCTGCTCTCAACATTTCTTAGTTGCCTTTAGTTCTTTACCGAGGGTTGAGGCCTTGTGAGCTTTCCCTCACCCACGTTAGCATGTCTAATGTCCTTGTCCACATGAGGGTTAACATTTTTGCCATGTTTACACATGCTTTCTTCCTTATTTATAATTATATAACACACAATATAAACAAACAAATAAACAAACCTAACATAGTTGCTCATGCCTACAATCCAAGCACTTGGGAAACTAAGGTAAACCTAGGCAAGGGCAAGACTAACTCGGGCTATGGGCTATATAGTAAGGTCCTCTCTCAAATGGGCTGCAGGCTTGTATAACCCCAGCACTTAGAGATAGAGGCCCGAAGATCAATAACTCAAGATTATCTTTTGCTACATAAAGAATTTCAACTACATTGCGCTACATGAGACTCTATCTCAAAAGACGGGAAGTTCATCGAACATAATGGAAATGCTCATAATTTGTATTTATGAAATTATAACCAAATGTCTTACAAACTAAACCTCATAATCAAGGTGTTACTGATGGTGTCTTTGTTATCCAGTCCAGCAAGGGCTGCTTGCTGTGTCTCTTTACTGTGGTTCTTGACTCTGTTCAACCTAGTTGTTTCTTGACTCACGGATCGGGGAGCATCTTATCCTTTTGGCTTTATGACAAGTCCTTTCTTTTTCTCCTTCCTGTGTAACTGCTTCCTTTTAGTCTCCTTGACTTCCGCTGTTTCTGTCCCTTCCATATTCGCATTGCAGCAATCTGCCTCATCCCCTGTCTTCTCATCTTTCGCCCTCTCCTTGCATGAACTTGGCTATCCAAAGCAACAGTTCTTCCCTTTATGCAGAGGCTCACACACATGTCCTTATATCCAGCCCAAATTTGGGTGAGGTACTATCTTTTGGGGTAATACATCACAAACTGAGGCAGAGTAAAAGGGAAAATTAACAAGATATAGGCAAAGAAAGGAAGCCCTGTATGTCAAAGGTCTGGTTTAAGTCTCTCACAAAAAGTTTCTGAGAAAATAACATAAATAAGTCATGTTTACAGTAAATATATATATATATCTCAAAGCCTTTTACTTGTTTTAACTTATCAGCCTATATGACTATGTTATGAGTTTCATAAATCTTCTCATAATTTATTCAAATTGAAACTTAGATGAAACTCAGTGTGGTGGTCTGAATGAGAATAACCCCCTATAGACTTATGTGATTGAATGTATGGTCCCCAGTTAATGAAACTGTTTGGAAAGATTAGGAGGTGCGGCATTGCTGGAGGAAGTGTGCTACTGGGAGTGGGCTTTGAGATTTCAAAAGCCTACACCAGGCTTTCTCTCTGACCACCTGCCTGTGGGGCAGGATGTAAGCTTTCAGTCCCAAACCTGCCTTCCTGCTACCTTGTTTCTTACCTAAAACAACGAGCCTCCAATTAAATGCTTTCTTTTATAAGAGTTGCCTTGGTCATGGTGTCTCTTCATAGCAGTAAAACCAGAACAAAACCAAGAAGCAAACCAAACATCTGTACTTAACCTTTTTAAGTCTCCGAACAATGTAGCTTCAAAGTTGTGAGGATAGCTATTGCTCAGACTATGAAAGATGATTCTCTCCAGAAACCTATGCCCATATTTGGATGTGTACCAGCTCTGATGGCAAGTAGACAGCCCAGCACTGCCACCAGCAGCCTGAGCAGTTCTCTGTCTCCTTTAAGACCTCTGTGGAAGGAAAGTTGCATCTTTGACTAGGTCACAGAAAACGATTTCAGGACAATTGAGAGTGAAGGAAAGTTAGTTTGGGAAATGTTAAAACCAACAGTTGTGTAGAAAAATTACAGTCTATGACCCATAGATGTGAGTGCAGGCTTCATAGAGAGTCATGCTTAGGTAGCATTATAATGGTTATGTGTACAATCTTGCGGATTTAAAAATTACATTTCTCAAAGGAGACGATTTATAGCACTGTTAAAGATCAAGTAATTAAATGAAGATTAGAAGTTTAAACATATGAGTTGTTTTACTTATTGTTTGTCTTTAGTTTTTGATAATTTCATACGCGGTTTTAATGAACTTTGGTTATGTCACTGACCATAGCTGTAAAGGTTAGCTTTCGATTGAACACAACCTAGAATGTGAAGAGAGCCTCAAAGGAGGAATTATCTATATTGGGTGGGCCTATGGGTATGTTTGTGGAGAGTTTTTCAGCTAAGTTAATTAAGCTCCAGAGTTTTTTTTCTATCCAGCCAGCCAACTCTCAAATAATGACATGGAGACTTGTTATTAATTAATTATTAAAGTTGAGCCTTAGCTTAGGCTCCTCCCACCAGCTCTTAGGTGTTTTAGGTAGACACATATCTTTACAGTGTAGACAAGTATTCTGAAACACCTGACTACTGTTGGTAGCCTCATCCCCTAGGTAGGGGTTCTGAACCATCTAAGATGGAGAAATCAAGTGGAGGACAAACAATTAAGCACAAGTGCAGTCATTTCCCTTGGCTCTTAACTACAGATGTAATGTGGTTAGCTATGTGAAATTCCTGCCTTGACTTCCTCATCATGATGGAAGATAGCCTGGACTTATAGGCTGCAATAATCCCATCTGTGGTGGTTTGAAAGAAAATGGCCCCCAGAGGGAGTGGCACTATTAGGAGGCATGGCTTTGTTGGAGGAAGTGTGTTACTGTGTGGGTGAGCTTTGAGGTCTTATATGCTTAAACTTTGCTTAGTGTGACAGTTTACCTCCTGTTGCCTGCTATTCAAGATGTATTAACTCTCAGGTACTGCTCCAGTACCATGTCTGCCAACACATTGTGATGGCCGCCTACACAATTGCCATGACCCACCATGATGATAATGAACTGAACCTCTAAACTGCAAGTGAGCCACCCCAATTAAGTGTTTTCCTTTATAAGAGCTGATGTGGTCATGTTGTCTTTTCACAGAAATAGGAACCCTAAGACAGAAGTTGGTATAAGGGACTAGGGTATTTCGGTGATAGGCCTAACCATGTTTTTGGTTGAAGGAATATGGACCTTGGGACTGTGGATTAGAAATGCAGTTAAATGCTTTAAATGCTGATTAATGGGTCATAGTAATAGGAGCATGAAAGACAGTGCTACTAACAGTTATTTTAACTGTGGAGGGCTGGCTCAAAAGATTTCAGAGGACAATTTTAGAATGCAGCATTCTAAATCTAGAGATCATTCTGGTGATATTTGGTAAAGAATGTGGCTGTATTTTGTTCTTGTCTAAAAAGTCTTCCTGAGTCTTAAGTGAAAAGCTTTGGAATAATTCTGTTAGCAGAGGAAATCTCAAAACAGCCTAGTATAGACTCTGTCTTGTGTGACTAGTGTTAACACTAATGAAGATTTATAATGAAAAGGTGCAAGCTGAGCAAAAAAAGTACGAAATACACAGATTGAGGAAGGGGGCATCAGGTAGCGGAACAGAGCTGAATCCTGGGATCAGGGAGATCAACAGATTAAGAAATGGAATAAACAGTGTGGTGACTTCAAAACAAGGTTCTACCCAGCTAGGTTTCCAACTTGTAAAAATGAATTAAAGAAAAACTTAGATCCAGCAGTGTGTGTGTGTGTGTGTGTGTGTGTGTGTGTGTGTGTGCATGCTTCTAATCCCAGCACTGTAGAGGCAGAGGCTAGCAGATCTCTGAGTTTGAGGCCAGTCCGGTCTATAGTAGATTCAGTTTGAGAACAACTAACTTTAGGCAGTAAAGAAAAGCATCAAAAACAGAAAGCTGGTGAAGATATAATTGAATGAGGGGGCCATGTTTCAGCCCCAGCAAACAGTAGAACTTGGCAGCTGTGGCCGTGTGGTTCTGGAGATAAACATAGGAGGAAGGAACTATAGAATTAGAATCTGTGTCTGAGACTAAGGAAAACTGGTAAGGTCAGGTATGTGTCAGCAGTGTCCTTGCATGAAGGTTTAGAGAGGCCATTGCGTGAAACTGTGAGGTTGAAGCCTGGATTGCCTTGGAGACCCCAAGATGTTGGAGATGCCAGAGCTGTAGGACACTTGCCTGAGGAGATCGGCTAACAGGGAGTGGAGCTAACCCAGGAGTAAGAAGTGTGTTACAGTCAGCAAAGCTGAAAGGAGTTGGAGATGTGAAGAGCACCTTGACATCAGACATGGAGATGAGGAGTTTGAAGTTTGCCTGGCTGCTTTTCCTTCTTGCTTTGGTCCAGTATTTCCTCACTATGCTTCCCTTCCCTATCTTTTAGAAAGGTAGTGTATATCTTGTGCCATTATATGTTGGAAGTATGTGATTTGCTTTTTGCTTTTGATTTTATATGATATTACAATTAAGAGGTTGCGTGAAACTTAGAAGAGACTTTGAACTTTGGAATTTTAAACATTGTTGAGACTATAATAGACTATGGGAACTTTTGAAGTTGGACTAAATGCATTTTCATATTATAATATGGCTACAAGCCTTTGGGGGCCAGGGAGTATAATGTGGTGGTTTGAAAGAAAATGTCACCCAAAGGAAGTGGTGCTATTAGAAGGTATGCCCTTGTTGAAGTAGGTGTGGCCTTGTTGGAGGAAGTGTGTCACTGTGTGGGTGGGCTTTGAGGTCTCTTTTGTTCAAGCTTCACTCAGTGTGACACTCAGTTTACTTCCTGTTGTTAGCAAGTCAAAATGCACTATTTCTCAGCTCCTGCCCTAGTACCATGTCTGCCTGCACGTCTCTATGTATCACCTTGATGATAAAGGATTGAACCTGTGAACTGTAAGTGAGTCACCCTGATTAAATGTTTTTCTTTATAAGAGTTACTGAGGTCATGCTGTCTTGTCACAGCAAAGAAGCCCCAAGACACCTGCTAAAAATATAATAAACATAACATTTTAGTAAGGCTAAAAGTTAAAAATTTATTAGCTGTAGGTTTTTTCCCCTGTCATAGCAGCAGAAATTAAATGTTCGCATCTTCTCATACCCTCCAACTCCTGCCAAGTACTCTACTTCACAAGGAATCCCCCTGCTACCTTCATGTCTTTTGTTTTGCATTTTGTTCTCATGAGCATAGGTTTGGGATTATTTAGTGGCACATAGGGGACTTACCAGTAGCTATACCACTAAAGAAAATTATTCCTCTTACCCTAAAGCCATTAACATCGATGATGGGGTATTGACAGGCACCATCGTGTGCTTCTGTCATTCAGGTAACTACAACTGCAATGAATTTATGTGGTCATATTGTGTTCCAACGTCAGCATTCCTCTCCAACCTTTGGTTTTTACATTCTTTTTCCCTCTTCTTCTTCAGTATCCCCTGTGAACTGGGGAGAGAGCAATATAAAAGTACTGTTTAGGGTCAGCAACCAACAGTCACATATTCTCAGCATTTTGACCAATAAGAAGTCTGTGCTTTAACCATTAGATACAGAGAGAAACTTCTCTGACCAATGCTGAAATCATCATTAACCTAAGTATAAACAGCCATTTAGAAAGCAATTTGATATCAAGCTCTTTTAGTAAAACATAGGGATACTAGGGCTTTGACCTGACAGCCATGGACTGTTAACTAAAATTTTAGTACCTGGAATGAAGTCCCTCCTGTGGAGCAGGCTTCAAGTCCAATCAAAACGTGGTTGGTTGCTCCCATAACAATCATTCTGTTATTGCACCAGTGGGTAGGATAATATTGGAGTTCACGGGGTTCACTGATGAGTAAGACCATTAATGACTTTTCTCCCCAGCATCCTGGGGCATTATGAAAGATGGTTAGCAGGGAAGAAGCTTAGTCCAAACTTCATTTCTCTCTCCCACAAAAGCACATCTAGTTCTATGGGCAGCTAAGAGCAATGACAATAACTGATCTTATTTTAGGGAACCCTGGCACTTCCCTAACTAGCAACTTAGGAAAGTATTTCACACCTGGAAATGGAATTTTATTTTTAGTCATGTGACTAATGGGAGCAATATTATATGTCCTTGTAGTATACCCCCATTCAAATTTTTTAAAAAATTATATTTTAATTGACTTAAAAATACTAGGTTTCTGTATATTTTTTTACATATCTTTAGTTTTAGTTAACTCACTTCTGCCCCCTTTGCCTACCTCTATCTCTGCTTAAACCTGTCTGTTCCCCACCTCTACTGTTGTGTCATTGATGTTCTACTATGCTCTCTCTTAAGGCCTATTTATTTTTAGCCCTTCCTCTAATGACCCATTGCTAGCTTCACAGCTTCTACCTGCACAGCAAAGTAAACATACATTCTAAATATGTGATACTAGGGTCCACATGTGAGCAAGCATGCATCATTTGTCTTTCGGGCCTGGATAAATTCACTTAGTATATTGTTTCCCAGGCCCACTCATTTTCCTGCAACATTCATTTCACTTTCATTGCAGCTAAATAAAATTCCACTGTGTGTATTACCCTCATAGTCCTGATTTTCTTTCCTTGCTAAGGAGAAGCAGGGATGGAGACAGACAATATCTCTGTTTTAGGATCCAGAAAACATTAGTGATGGACCTGGGTCACATGGTTATTTTATGCCTCTTGGAAAACATACACAACATGGTGGCTGCACTATTTTACAGTTCAGCATCAAACACACAGTCCTCTTTCTCCACATCCTCACCAACATTTGCTGTCATTTGCATTTCTGATGGTGGCTGTTATGCCTGGGGTAAGATGGAATCTCCCCCCAAAAATCATTTTAATTTGCATCTCTCTGCTTGCTAATGATGTTTAGTACTTTTTAAATGTTGGATAGGTATTTGTATTTATTCTTTTGCAAACTCTGTTCATTTCTATAGGTTACTTTTCATTATTTTATTGATGTTTATTATTTTTTGATTTCTTTGTATGCTCTAGATATTAATACTCGGTCAGACATATAACTAGTGAAGATTTTCTCCCATTCTGTAGACTGCCTCTTTAGTTGTTGATGGTTTTGTTGGTTATACAGACACTCTGAAATTTCCTGAGGTTACATTCTGTCAGTTGTTGGCCTGATTTCTAGACCATCCAGAGTTGTATCCAGAACAGTCTCACCCATGCCTCTCTCGTCAAGTGTTTTCCGCTCCGGCAGTTTGCACGAGGTCTTACACTACAGTCTCCCATCTATTTGGAACTGAGTTTTGTATGGAGTGAGAGATAAATATCTACATTCATTTTCTTTTGTCCAGATACCCGGTTTCCTCAGCACCATCTGTTGAAGAGGCTGTTTGTTCTCCAATGTGTATTTTTGGCTTCTTTGTAAACAATCGCCTGGCTGTAGCTTTGTGAATTTATATCTGGGTCCTCTGTTCTACTCCATTGACCCACATGTCTGTTTTTGTGTCATTACCATGCTGTTTTTATGACCGTGGCTTAGTAGGAGAACTGGAAAGCAACAGGGGGATACCTCTAGCATTATTGCTGCTCAGCAGTGCTTTGCCTATCTATGATCTTTTGTGCTTCAACATGAATTTTAAGCCATTTTTCTTTCTGTAAAGAATGGTGTTGCACTTTGGAGGGGAATTGCACTGAATCTGTTGGTTGCATTTGGTAGGACAACTGTTTTCACAACATTGTGTCTCATCCATGAACGCTGGAGTCCTCGCCATCTCTAAGGTCTTCTTCAGTTGTCTTCACCAGCACTGGAAAGTTTGCTTTCTAGGGATCTTTCACTCCCTTGCTGACGCTTGTTCCAAGGTGTTTGACTTATTTATGTTGAGCTATTGGAAATGGCGTAGTTCCCCCTGATTCTTCACCCATGCTCACAGTGGAGAATTGTTACGTCCTCTTCATGGGTTGTGTATTTAATCAGCTGACCTTTCTTGGTCCTCCTGACCAGTTGTTTTGAAGCCTATCTTGTTAAATATTAGAATAACAACACTCACCTGCTTCTTAGTTCTATGTGCCTGGAACAGTTTTCCCATTCTTTCCCCACAGATAATTAATGCTTGTCTTTGGTGGAGAGATGTGTTTCTTGGAAGCAGCAAACCAATGAATCCAACTTCTTATTCTTTTATACATTTATTTTCATTTATGTTTGTTTTCCCTTCTTTCTCTCTCTCTCTCTCATGTGGGGGTTGGGTTTTTGAAGATGGCGGTTCAGTAGAATCTTCATAAAATTGCACCTTGTTTCTGATATGTTGTTTTCCAGTGCCAAGGGGAAGAACCTTAGTGTGCCCATTGCTTGCCTAATCATTGGTTTTCAGCTTTTTCTAGATTGTTCCCTGGAGACTCTTGAGTGTTGTCTGTCATCTTGATTCCTCCTAATTATTCTTTTTCTTAAAAGGAAAAGAGAGTTGGTTACTAAGCTGTGTAGTTTGGGCGATTCTCTATTTTGATTGATATGTTAGGTCCCTTCCCATAATGCATCTGATTTTAATCATAAGCATGTCGAGCTATACATAGGTGTAAGATGGTAAACAAATTCTCACCAAAAGTTTAATTGAGAACGGAGTTTTGCTTACTACATATGCATCTGAAACAAGTTTAGGCTGGGACAACCCTTCTGGTGAAGCCTGATGCAGGTTTGGGTGTGAGGGGATTTGAGATCGCTGAGTGTGTTGTTTTGGAGTAGTGCATGTGTGTAGTACTTGCAGATAAAAGGGCTGGGCTTCCAAAAGCCTTGTTCCTGTTCATAACCGAAATGAACCAGAGTCCCATGGTAATGAACTGTCTCATCAACTTGCCTGCCTCAACTCTACCAGTTGCTCGGGAGACTCAGGCAAGGCAGGCAGGAGGATCAAGTCTAGCCTGGTCTACAGAGCACATTAAAAGTCATCTTGAAATTTACTAAGACTCTCTCTTCAATAAAAATGAAAAGAAGTTTAGGGGTACAGCTCAGTGGCAGTGCACGCTGCATGTATGAGATCCTGTGTTCAATCCTCAGGGCTTCCCACACAGAGGTATGGAGGTGGATACCGATGGAGTCCTATGTCATCTCTCAGTCCTTAAACCTATAATCAATCCTTTTAGTTCCTAATCTAATTTAATTTAATCTCTAATAAACCAAATGTGTTTCATACCAACTGACCTTTTTCTCTGATGTAAGTCAAGGTCCCTCTTGTCCCTGAAGAGAGTTCCTCAGGCTGCTCCTGCACTTTTGTCTCTAACTACTACCCTATAAATCCTCTTTAGAGGGGCCTCCGTGGATTCTGGAACTTAGCTTGGAAGAAAAGCCAAAAGACAGCTTAATGTTTGTCTCTTTATAGGTCAAGATTGTTGTAATATTATTTTAATGTTTAAGAATTTTTCTTTCCTCTCTTTTCATTTTGTCACTGGAAGTATTTCAGGTCAGAGCTAAAACCTGTTCAAAGAGCTCTGACTCCAGATTTCAGAGCCTACTCGGTTCTCATCTGGAGGTGTTCCCTCACAGCTGGGAGGATTACTGTAGGGATTATTTCCAATGTTACATTTGCACTCCCGGTTCTCTGGTATTATAACGTGATAGAATGTGGTGACATTTGTGAATAGGGAATAGATTCTGAGGTAGTAACTGGGGGTTGTCATGCGTCTCCATGCTGCCCAGTGAGTGGCAATGCTGCTTTAGGCCTCAGGGGAGAATAGATTAATCCTGAAACAGCCCTTTGACTCTGAATCATTTTTAACACATAGCTGTGATGGCCACACCATTTACTTTCTTATGCCATAATAGCCAAGCCCATCGAGGGGGAGGAGCTTTGCATGACTATGAGTGTGTGTTTTAATTCTAAAACTTGGCTTTGAATATACAGGGCTCAGCCAACAGACTAAGAGATCATTCATCTAAACTGTAAAGGAATAAAGAGACCTGCTGAGATACAGAAGGAGGTTGGGGAAGCAAAAGAAAAGGCCCATAATGTTGGGGGTAGGAGGCTGGGGCAAAAGGGTGGCAAGTTCAAGGTCTGTGTGGGCTGTAGAGAGAGTTTAATGTCAGTCCAAACAACTCAATAGGAACTGGTGGCAAAAGAAAGCATAAAATTAAAAGGGGACTTGGAATATTGCTCAGTGGTAGGACCCTTGCTGGAATGCCTGAATCTCTGGGTTTGAGCCCCAGCAGGACGAGTAAAGAAACGATAGCAACAAATTCTTTGGACACATCTGTGGCATTCTTTCAGGTAGGTCCAGGAAAAAGGGTGGGAACATGGTGATAGCAGGAATACCCAGATGTTCTGAAAAATGTGACAGATGGACCACACCCCATAGGAACGTAAGGGAAAGCTCCAGGCCCTCGTGGGACCCCAGCCTTGGTGTGAGGACAGCAGATGAAGGATGCAGGAGAGGGACTAGAAAGCATCTTGACGAGGCCATCTCCAGTCATGGAACAGGGACAAGAGATGACAGCTTCTAAGGTCTTTGTAGTTAGGAGGAGAGCTAAAAGTATGGAGAGGATCAGTTTGAGGTTATAGCAGGAAGGAGACAGCAGAAGTAGCTGCTCATAGGTGTTCACAGCTGAGGACATATGGTTACATAGTTTACATAAGGCCAGGCACAATTGCATGTGTCTGTGATCCCAGGGCATGGGAGATGAGGCAGGTGAATTATAAGTTCTAGGCTAGCCTGGGCTACATAGCAAGATCCTGTCTCAAATGAGTAAACAGATAAAAATTAAGTCTATATAAACTGCCATTACAGCAAGGACAAAGGAACAGCTGTCTACCAAGGGCCTCTTCACCTGAGAACTTGATCATGTATAAGCTGCCCAGGACCCCAAAGAAAAAGAGAAGAACCCTGAGTAGAAACAGACATCAGAAGTGACTGACTTCCTGGGCCTGACAAATTGTTCCCTGAAGCCCACTAGATACAGGTGGGGTGGAACAATGTCACTCTGTTTGTCACAGAGAGTTAAGCATGGAACTTTGGTGCGGGAGAATTGTCTGTATTCTGTCAATCATGTTTTAAGTAAACGCTGATTAGCCAGGCATGAAGTATAGGTGGGAAAACCAGACAGGAAGTAGAGGTGAGAACAGGAGAATTCTGGGAAGCAGGAGGCTCCCTCGGCAGACCACCACAGACCACTGAAGAAGCAGGATGTGATCCTGCCCTGCTGAAAAAGGTATCGAGCCATGTGGCTAACATAGATAAGAACAATGGGTTAATATAAGTTACAAGAGCTAATAAGAAGCCTGAGCTAATGGCCACTCAGTTATAACCTAATGCAGACTCTGTGTGATTTTTCTTTGAGGCTTGCCGGCTGTGGGGTACTGGGCAAGACAGAAACCCCAACAAGCTGACTCTCATGTTACAGAACTTAGAACTTACAGGACTACAGAAATCTTTTTACTTAGTTTATTGGTTTTTGGAGACAAGGTCTCACTGTGAAGCCCTGGCTAGCCTGGAAATTGTTCCATAGACCAGGCTGACCTGGAACTAGTGGCAACTTTTCAGATTCAGTCTCTCAGGTTTTGATATTGTAGGAATGAGCCACCATGCCTGGCTTGCCTGTTTGTTTTGACATAGAATTTCACTATGCATCCTCAACTGGCCTTGATCCGCATACCTCAAACTTTCAAATAACAGGAATTACAGATGTGTGTCATCAGAGCTAGCCACAAATTCTATACTCTTCTTGTAGCTATTGGTCAGTTTTTGATTAATGAACTCTCATCACGTAGGCCTTTTCGTATACTATCCCTATTTCATATATTTCCAGAAAACTCAGGTCCCAGTTCTGCCTGAAACAGGTGTCTTAGCTCACTTTTCATGACTTATTCCTGCTCAATAATACTTGATTCTCATTCAATCCCATTAGGACAGTAGAGCCAGGCAGAGGTTCGATTTGATGGTTGAGGTAAATGAGGGGATTTCTAGTTTCTACTGGTTTTGAAGTTGGGAGAACAGAGGGCAAAGCTTTGCAGCCACCTGGGCTCCTCGAGGGAAAAGCCATGTGAAAGTAGAGGTTGGACAATGGAAGCGAACTAAGAGATGGAGAAGAAGAAGTAGTCCTTGTGACATCACTTGGGCCCAAGATCTATCATGCACACACATTGGACTCCTTTGTGTGAGCATGTTCCCTCCCAGTAGACCAGCTTCAGTTCTGCCTGTCCCTTGTTAAACAAGAGTAGTGACTTGTGCATAAAGAGAAAAAAATTACAGATGTTTATTGGTGAGGCAGAAAGAGTCCTTCAAGGAAACAGTTGAGCGAGAATACAAAGGGGCCACTTCCTGGGCTATTTCCATAGTGGGAGTGAAGGGGAGGCCTTTAATCCATTTGGTCAATACATAAAAGCTGCAGATCGTAGACAGGGCCCTCAGTTTTCACCCTGCTTTTGAATGGAAACGGTAAACCAGAAATTAATGGGGACAGATTTATCTATGTTTATTCCCTGCTCTATGTTTAATTCCCAAAAGGATGAAAGAAATACTTACTTAATTAAACCTGCTAAACAACAGTGGTCCTACTTACTTTCACATACACTTGTCTTGCAGAAATATGCCATAAAGAGTTGATGAAGCTATTTTTAAAATTGAGTTCCACACACAGCTTAATTATAATCATCTACAGAGTGCAACTTGCATTTTACACCACAGGATACAGGTGGGCAGAATAAGGAAGGCCGCAGCACCAGCGTGCTTTCTGGGGCCTTTTTTCTGCAATTGTGGGAATTCTTGGGCTTGGGGTGAACTTTAGTTCTTAGACGTCACCCCCATGGTTTTAGAGGATCTATGGAGCCAGTCTTTCTGGTGGCACCAAGCTTATACACTTGTGTAGTACATATTCTTTCATGAATACAGTTTAGAAAATTATGTTTTGCTTTGAGCTGGTCCTAGTAGATCAAATTCTTTCCAGGGTACAGTGGGCCGGTGTCCACAGAGAGGGGGATTCACAGGGTTACAGGTAAGTCCCACTAGAGTGTGTAGCTCTCCCTGCCTGGCTTCTCAATGCAGCTCTAACTTAAATCACCTGGGGGATATTTTCATATATGATCAGAGGCTGGTGCTAGGTGATATTGCACATGCTTATGCACAAGGCTCTGGGCCTATCTCCAGCATATAAGAAGGAAAAGGATCCCCAGGCCCTGATCCAGTGCACCCAAATAGCAACTAGGGACCGAAGCCTAAGAATCCGTTGGAAGATCTCTAGGTCACTGAGTGTATGCCAGGGCAGACAACCACTGGTGGACTGGGAAGATTTTCATATCTAGGGGGAAATGGATGCACTTAGATCCTTTCTCTGCTTTTCCCCTTTTAAACCACATACATAGAGGCTAGAGAGATGGCTCCATTGCTAAGAGCACTGGATCCTCTTCCAAAGGACATAGCTTTGATCCAGGACCCACATGGCAGATCCTAACCATCTGCCTTTCCAGTATTAGGGGATCCAGTGTCCTCTTCTGGGTTCTTCAGGCACTGCATACACATGGTATAGACACATATGCCAGCAAAACACCTATACACAACATAAAAAAATTAAAAACACACAAGTAATTTCTCTTTTTGGATACACTAGGGAAAACTCAAAGAAAGACAAGCAAAAGGCAAGTGATAGCACAAATCTTATTGGGAGCTCGCTCTCTCTCTCTACACACACACACACACACACACACACACACACACACACACACTCAGCGCATTCTGGTGCTGGAAATTGGAAAAGGGCCCCATGTATGGTCGACAAGCACTGTACCACTGACCCTGCTGCCCAATCCCTTTCTCTGTTTCTTCAAATATTCTAACTTATATGAGCCTAGAGAGGTGATATAAACCATAAGAGAAAGCTAGTTCATTAACAATTATTCTTGCCCCTTTAAGATCCCTTTAGATCCTAGGGTCTGGGGTCATGGATCAGGAGTAGAGAGCCTATCTAGCAAGTTCAATCCCTGAACCACACAATATATTCACTGGGCTTGTTGGCACAGGTTTGTAACCTCAGCCTCTCGACCTGAGTTTAAGGCCTAAGTGGGCAATTGAGCTAGATGTAGATGGTAGTTTCTGTCCTGCCCAGTCTCCTGCCTGGTCTCACACCCGTTCAGTCCCAAATAAACACACAGAGGATTTTATTAATTATAAACTGTTTTCCCTATTGCTCAGGCTTGTTATTAACTAGCTCTTACAACTTAAATTAACTCATAATTCTTATCTATGTTGAGCCATATGGCTTGGCACCTTTACCTTTTCTCAGTAAGGCATTCTCATCATGCTTCCTCTGTGTTTGGATGACAGAATTCTCCTAGTCTGATCATCCTGCCTGGCTCCTGGCCAATCAGTATATTAAACCAATATGAGTGACAAATATTTTTAGTGCACAAGAGTATTATCCCACCGCAGCTAGACCTTGTCTCAAAAAAAAAATTATAGGAAGAAGGCTAGGGATACATGACTCAGTGTTAGAGTGCTAACCTACAGTGCTGAAAGCCTTGGGTTTAGTCACCAGCAGAGAGGACGAGCTCCTTTAGGTTCACAGGCTGGGTCTGAAGTAAAAACTTGCAATGGCCAAAGCACTGAAATGGGGAGCTAAGCACAACCTTGAAAAGCCTTGGAACGGAGTGACTATCTGCCTTGCTCAAGGACTGGAGTCCTTGTTCCTAGGATAGTCTTAGGCAGGCATGCAGCAGCACCCACAAACTTAGTAGAAATGCCAATTCTTTTTTAGAGACGGGGTCTCGCTATCTTGCCCAGGCTGCAGTGCAGTGGCTATTCACAGGCGCGATCCCACGGGAGTTTTGACCTGCTCCATTTCCGACCTGGGCCAGTTCACCCCTCCTTAGGCAACCTGGTGGTCCCCTGCTCCTGGGAGGTCACCATACTAGTGCCAAACTTAGTGCCGACACCCGATCGGCATAGCGCACTACAGCCCAGAACTCCTGGACTCAAGCGATCCTACTGTCTCAGCCTCCCGAGTAAATGGGACTACAGGCGTGAGCCACCGTACCCGGTGAAATGCCAATTCTTGGTCCCCAACTCAGCTCTCCTGGGAAGGAAGCTTGAGAAGAGTTCTCAGCTCACATGCTTCCCAGGTCATTCTGATGTATTCACTAGCTAGGCTCCGTGAAGAAGGGCTCCCTGCTTTCCTTCTCATAGGATCTCACCACCGTCAAGCAAGTTCTTTTATTTTGTGAATTCACAACTGACAGGAGACCTATAGTGACGCACGTAAATTATCTCACTTGCTGCCAGATAACCTCCCACACCACTTGTGCTAATATCTCCCAAGTCCCGGTGACTTGTGTCTAACTAAACAAAGACAACCTGCATTAAAACCATCAGAGTCTGTGCGATCTGAGGTGGCCCTCCCCAAGGAGCCACCTCCATGGCTTTTCTTTAGGAGACACTCCAAGGCAGACATAAGAGGGAACCATTCAAGGGATGTGTCCTGATCATGGGGTTTGGGCTTGAAGGAGCTGGAGTTGGGCTGTCTAGCATTACTGTGACTGGTTAGAAAGCAGAACTGGCTTTCTCTGCATTGTTTTAAAACTAGAAGCCAGAGAAAAATTAGGGAGACTCAGTCATTGATTGCGGTGGTTCATTTCGTACATGTCAACTTGACCGGGTTGTGGGATCGTCACATAAATTGCTAGTAAGACATTATTTCTGGGATTTTTCCAGCAGAAATTAGCATTTAAATTGGGTGGTTTGATTTTATGAAGCAGATGGCCCTCCCCATGTGTGTGCGCCTCATCCAATCTGTTGAGGGCCTTAAAAAGAACAAAAGGTAGATGGAGGTGGAGTGAACACTGTCTGACTGCATGAGCTAGGACATTGATCATCCAGCCTCAGCACACCCAGTGCTCAAGCCTGAGTTCCTCCTTGAATCTACCCCACTGACTCTGCACCTCTCAGGCCCTTCTAACTATGACACTGACTCTCTTTGGCCTTCAGATGGCAGATGGTGGGTTCGTTTCAATGGAGAACTCTGACTGGTATGGGAAGATAAAGTACAGGGAAGAATTTTGTCTTGTTCATTCCCTCCGATGGCCCATAGTGATGAAGCAGGCACAGGCAGAAACCTGTAGGGAATAAGGAAGAAAGCTGGGGGTACCAACACAGGAAACTTTAGGTATTGTTTATTGAGCTGTAGGGTTGGAGAGGTTTCGAGTGGGAGTTCCAGAGAGTCAGTCCTGAGAACTGCAAGTTAGTAGGACTCAGTGGCTTTGCTGAGTCACCAAGTACATTTGGGGTCTAAATAAGACCCCAAATTAAATAAATGCAACATATTACCCATCTCTAACGTGTACCATTTGATAGATTCTGGAATGCTTATATGTTCATAAAACCAGCTATATAGTGCACACATCTCAATACCTCAAAGTTCTTTGTGCCAATATCTCACTTTTGCTCATCCTGACTGCCTTCCGCCCTCAGACACAGTGTCTGTTATCTGTCTTTCTGGACCATTGCCATCTTCTATAATTTAGTGCAAAGTGGGATCAAGCATGATCCTGAGTGCTGACTACTCTCATTTAGGGTAATACCCTTGAGACTTGTCCATGTTACTGTATCTCAAAGTCCATCTCTTTGTATATCTGGGCAGTACACCATCATTTGGGTTAGCCATACTTTTTAGCATTTCATCTGTTCATTAATGAGCATTTTGGGATATTTCTATCTCTTAGTGAATGCATTTTTATATGCAAGCTTTTAAAATTACATTTCTGTGTTTACTTATGTGTGCGTATGTGTGTGTGCACACCTGTGGAAGTTAGGTGATGACTTGTGGGTTTCAGTTCTTTCCTTCCATCATGTGGATCACAAGAATTGAACTTGGGTTTTCAGACTTTGTAGCAAGTGATTTTATTATGCACTGAACTGTCTCTGTAGCCCTGTACACAAGTCTTCATAGCATACATTTTTATATATTCTGGAGAGATGCAGAGGAGTAGAATATCTGTATTATAGTATATGTACATTTATTAACAAAAAGTTCTGCCCAGCTGTATCTCCAAATAGCCTTTCATATTCCAGCCAGCAGCAAACAAGAGTTCTAGTCAGCTCTGCTTCCTTGTCCACTGTTCTATGGTTATTCTTTCTTATTTTAGCCATTTTATTATTTATTTATTTATTTATTTTTGGTTTTTTGAGACAGGGTTTCTCTGTGGCTTTGGAGCCTGCATTTGAACTAGCTCTTGTAGACCAGGCTGGTCTCAAACTCACAAAGATCCTCTTGCCTCTGCCTCCCGAATGCTGGGATTAAAGGCGTGCGCCACCACCGCCTGGCATAGCCATTTTAATACTGTGTAGTAGCATCTCACTGTGATACTGACCTTTATTTCCTGAAGATTAAGTGGTTTTGAACTTTTTTATTATTTATAGTTTTCATACATGTATACAATGTGGTTTTTTTGATCAATTTCATCCCAAATTACCCTATCTTAACCCCTTCACATCCCCACAGAATCCTTTCTTCTTCCCATCAAGTCCCTTCTCCTACTTCCATGCTTTTATTTTTATGATCTGGGTTCCTTGCATGAACATGGGGTTCTAAACTGGAGCATGGACTACTGCATCACTGAAGAAAACAATTCCTCCTCCTCCAGCAGCCAATGACTCTTCAAGGATGGGTGGGACTTCACAAGCCCTTCCTTGGTCATAATGGGATGTTGATGACCCCACAGCATCTGTGAGTCCCTGGGTGCAACCACTGTGTCATGTCAGAAGGCAGTATCTGGTAGCTCTTTTTGTTCTTACATTCTTTCCATCCCACCTTCCACGATGCTCAGCTTTGAGCAGAATTCTGTTTCTTACTTGAACTGCATACGAAAGTATCTATTCAACTATTATTCTCTCCCCATTTGGCCTAGGCTGTTTTGACTATTTACATTTTAGAATTGTTTATGTACTCTGGGAAAAGTCCTCTGTCATACATGATTGGCAGTTATTTCCTCCTGGAGACTAAAATGTCTTTTCATTCTGGAATCTCTTTCCAGGTAATGAGCTGGGGCAGATATGAAGCTCACCTCGTGTGTTTCACACTTTGTAATGACCTCTGTCCTTTACTGCATAATATTCAATGTCTTCAAAAATCATTGTTTTCTGCACATACGTATTTTCAGATATGTAAATACATGCACATTTGTCTTTCTTTTTTGAGATCAGAAGGTAAATACAGTGCCTGTCATTCCATCTTGGACTAGAGGCCTCTGAAAGCAATACTTACTTGCAACTTTTTAAAACTTTGCAAACATATTTTGATTGACAGGAGCTATAACCATTGTACTTACATAGATACTGCAGTAGTGCGTATTTGTTTAGCATGGGCACATGTGTCTCTGAAACAGGTTTTATGTGATTAGCCTAACAACTCCTCATTCACAACCTTTGCATGGGATGGAAATCACAATCTTCTAACCTTCTCTAATCCTTACTCTGCACCAAGTACAGTTTTTATTGTTGTTATTTTGCTTGTTTTGAGATAACAACTTACCATGTAGCCCGGGTTGGCCTTGTACTCACTAAGTAGCCTAAGCTAGCCTGGAAATCCCTGCAATCTTCCTGCCTCAATGCTCGAAAGGCTGAGGCTGTGGGTGTGTACCAACATACCTTAAGTATGATTATAAGTGCTTTACAATTACTGAATTATTTACACCTACAAAAACAGGATTGTGTGCAGTTGTAGCCCCATTTTACAAATAGGTTGACCAAAGCAAGACGAGTGCAAATGTCAGATCTAAAGGTAGGAAGTGGCCCAGCTTCAGAATCAAAGTCCTTTGCATCTTCCTTCTCTCCCTGGTCCTTTGTATGGGGATTTTCCCTAACTGAGTTTTGTGCTCAGAAGTGATTAATGGAGTGGAAATCTCCCCTGTGTTGACTAGTCCTGAAAAATGTGGAAACAAGAGGTTTTGTCTTTCTAGAAGGATGACCTGGGTCTGTGCTGTGATGCTTTGTGGAATGGCATTTCAAGTCGAAGGTGGCACCTGAGTTAGATCAGATCACTGATCTAACTGGTACATGCTGTATAGCCCATCTAGTAATCTAGTTTGGAGTAGAACTGACCTTAATTTCTGTGGAGAGATAGGCGAGAAAGATGCTTGGACTGCTGTGGCTGGAAGGTGATCTCATTTTCACTGTCTTTGATGTACATGTTCCATGCTATTCTGAGATGAAATCGGAGAGACAATCACAAGAGCAGTGAGGGGTTACTCCATTTTCTGGGAATGGGCTGGACCTGTTTCTTCAGCTGTAGCTTATGCCCTCCCATTTGACATTGATTCCACCACCTCTTAATAGATCCAACAGACATAATATTATTGAAAATACCCCAGGAAGTGTGTTTTTCTAAAGGCAATAGTAATTGGTAACTTATGAAGGACATAGTAGGGATTTAGGGAGCTGAGTGATCTAAGGAGAGCAGGCTCTTTCTAAAGGGAGAGCAATGGCCACCAGTTTCTTGCAGCATCTGATTTACCAGTCCACAGCCACCCAAAGAAGAAGTCTATTAGACAGTCATATCATACCAGCACTGTTCTGGAAAATGAAGGGTAAAGACATAATGGTAGCCTTTCCTCCTTCCCCTTCTCCTTCTTCTCCTCTTCTTTCTTCTTTCATATATTACATTCTGACTGTATTTCCCCCCTCCCATGATTCACTTCTCTCTTTCCCTTCAGAAAAGGCCAGACCTCCCAGGTATATCAACTAAACATGGAATATCAAGTTGCAAAAACGACTGGGAACATCCCCTCACATTAAGGCTGGACTCTTAAGCATATTAAGATACTAGGCATCTCAGTAGGAGGAAAGGGGCCCCAACTTTGCTTCTTAACAGAAGGTACTCGAGACAACCCCTCCTTTGTAGAAGTGGCCTCAGCCAAGAATGGCTGGGAACATTTTGCTGCCCTTTTCCCAGGAGTCTGTGGCATTGTCGCTAAAAGAGAGCCTTCTAGTCCCACTCCATTCAATAATTAAAAAAATAAATAACTTTGTTTTCATTAAAATGTAATATATGTTCATTATAAAACATTGGGAAACACATAAAAGTAAAAACTGCTTGCACTCACTACCACAGTTAGTAATTCCCAGTCATTTTGTTATGCACACATTTATGTACATACATATATAACAATTTTGTGATATTTTCAACATTACATGTACTAGTTATTGTATGAACAAAAGAGTAATATATGTTTATAGGAAATTAGAAACTACAGAAAATATTGTTTTTAGATTAAGCCATACAAATTGGATAAATTATCATTACTTATTGGATAAGATAATTGATTTGCTAGTCTGTTTATTTTACGTTTTGTGTATACCCTCAGTCTAGATTTTCAGGCATAGTACATGTGATAATAATGATAATCAAATATGAAAAGGTCATTTGTGATATATATTTTCTACTGATAATGATTTCATTAGTCTACATTTGAAACAAAAACAATAGTGCAGAGTGTGATGGCTATTCTTGGTTGTCAACTTGACCACATCTGGAATTAACTCAAACCCAAGCAGCTGTGAATTATACACCCATGAAGGGCTTTTTTCCCCTTAATTAAATCATTTGAAGTGGGAAGAGACACCTTTAATCCAGATCTTTTGAGGTGGGAAAATACACCTTTAATCTGGACCACACCTTCTGCTAGCATCCTATAGAAAGGAAAAGGAAGCAGAAAACTTATTCTTTGCTCTTTCTTTACCTGTTTGCTCATACATACATACATACATATATGTGAGTGTGTGTGTATACACATACATCATACACACACACACACAGTTATGTCCCTCTAGAGAATGCTGACTAACACACAGAGTATACGTTTCTGTGTGTGTGAGAAAGGCTTGGGTGGATCTTGGAACAGTCCTCCTCTCACAGTCCTTTTCATTTTGCGGTTACACTGAAAATTTAAAGAAAAAGAAAAACTTTAAGTAGTGGTCAGTCTTGGATGTCAATTTGACATGCCTGGAAGGAGGGACCCCAATAGAAGAATTGCCCCCATCAAATTGGCCTGTTTTGTGTTTTCTTGATTGATTGATGACTGGTACTGTGGGCAATGCTATCCCTAGGTAGGTGATTCTTAGTTGTATAAGAAAGCAAGCTGAGCACAAGTAGGAGAGGCAAGCCAGTAAGCAATATTCCTCCCTGGTTTTTGCTTCAGTTCCTGCCTGTCTTGTCATCTGTATGCTAAAATCAAACTTTTCTTCCACAGGTTGCCTTTGTTCATGGATTTATCCCAGCAATAAGATCTTAACTAGGGCAGCTAGGATTGGGTGGGCATTTCCAAACACCACCACCATGCTCCTCTCTAGTGTGCCTCATCTTCAGCATCGGTTTCCCAATTTTCACACCCTGCTCAGAACTCTAATCGGTTGATCCCCCGGAAGCAGCACAACCTTGCTCTTGCCTCTGTGCTTTCTATGGCCCCTCAATGGCTTTTCTTTGTCCTTAAGATGAAGTGATGGTCTTTCATCATGGGACATGTGGTAATCACTACCCATATGAAATGATGGAGGGTTCCCGGCGTTCACATACGCAAAAGCCTTGGAGAAGTACCAGTGCACAGCAAGCATCAAAAATGACGTGAGCTGTCATTGCACCCTACGTGGCCTGCGTGCTTTCTCTGTATTTTGTGGAATGCAGCTTTGGTTACCCTTGGATTTGAGTAACTAAGCTCCAGTCCCTGAAAAGGAAGATATTTTCCCTTCGTTTCCCTTTGGTCTGTTCTGAGTCATGTGTCTATAGTGACATGTTACAATCAGAGTTTGTGACAAGGAGATGCTGGGGACACAGGGCAGCAACAAGGACAACGTACAACAAAGAACCAGATGTCTTTCCTTCCCATCCTCTCTTGTTCTCCTTTAAAGATTATGCTTCTGATTTAGGAAAGCCCTATCTTCTCACCTTCTATCAACCACACTGGACGATTTCTTAGCCCCATGGCAGAGAGAGCTTACAGGAAGTCTTCAGAACAAAATTCCTTTTCCCACCCAGCTCCCGAGCCAGGCAGTTTTGTGTACATAATCATATAGCAAGCAAGGAAAACGTGGTCTACCATCAATAAACACCTTCATTTCTTCTGCTCAGCCTCTCTCCTTTTCGGGCTTTCTCTGATTTTTCTACCTTAATGATTAAGTGCAACCATGACAGTTAGCTTCCAAATTACTATAGAACTCAAGTCTCTTCCAGTCCCTAACTTGGGCTTTTCTTAGGCTAGATGGCCAAGCAGGGGAAGGGGACATCCTCCCTCCACTCTCTCTTCTGTTAGAATACTCTCCCCCCTGCCTCCATGTTCAGCAGGCTGCCCCGGGAGATGCACTGTCTGCGATGTCATGGCTGATTAACTGCAGAAACAAACATCAGAATCTGGTCGTTTTCTAGGAAGCCAGACTTTCAACAATTTACAAAAATGCAAAACAATTTTGAACTTCTGGATAATTTGCTTTTTTGAAATTGTAGTCATTTCCACAAGACTATGTTATTCATGTTAACATGTCATTGCTGCGTTGTTATTGTAAAATGAACTAATAAATACATTTTTCTTTTTGCTTGTCTTTATTGGCAGAGCAAAATCATAATCCTTATGTGGTACAGTGTAATGTGTAATATCCTAGTACATTTACATTTATATATTGTGCATTGACAAAAGGGTGATTCAGTTCTCTATCATCACAAGCATTATCCATGTCTTTGGGATGAGGACATTTCAAACCTTCTCTTGAAGCTATTTTGAATTATGCATTACAATATTGCTAACTATAATCACATTTCTGTGTAATGGAACACCAGACAGACTTGTTCTTCCCATCTGGTTGTGACTTTTATAAATAAAATTTAAATGTTCTGCATTTTAATCTTGAATATTAATAATTGTATACAGTGTGTGCTAAAGTAGCGAAAGCTCAATATGGTCTTTAATACTCTTTAGGAGTATAACAAAGTCCTGAAACGAAACAATATGACAACAGTTGTCGAAAGACTTTGGGCTTCAAGATGTGCATGAGCCAACTTTGGACTAATAGAAGCAACTCCAGTTGCACAGGTATGCAGGTTTTCATTCTTCTGCGTGGCAGGACTCTGCTGTTGTAAGTAAGCTCTGAGATGCCTCTGGAGACATGTTTCAAAATCCCAGACAGGGAAGCGAGGGCTCAGTGACAGTCAGGAAGCAGAGCTCTGTGTAGTCCTAGCTTGCAACAATTTATATGCTCACATCCCTGCACTATGTGGACATTGGACACGCATCAGAAATTTGCTTCCCAGAAGTACATTATGCCTGCAGATCTTCTAATCTCTTTGGAAAGTTCTGCTATCTACATCCCCCTACTCCCATCATTTAAAATTCACCCTGTGATGGATGAGCATGGTGGGAAGTCTCTGAATGATTTAGCCCTGTCTTTTCAATGATCTGCCTAGGCTTCCTTCTTCTTCCCCTGCAAGTGTGAAAAGGTTTTTCTCTCTGTCTTGTATAAGTACATATGTTCCTTTCACATCTTACGTGTTTTTTACTCTGTGACTTATTATAAAAAGTCAAGCTTCCCTATTTTGACTCATTGGTACTCAACAGTCAGCTTTTAAATGTTAAAAACAAGCCTTTCTCTCTCCTTTCTACTGTGAGGCTCTTGAAAGTACACAGAAGTCTCTGAACTTTGGGACTGAAAGGGTCTATTTTGACAGTCAAGTTCGCAAAGACTTCATGGTCTCAGTCTACCTTTTCTCCAAAGGAAGAGTAAAGGATGGTACAGCTGTGGTTGACCCAGTTTGGAGGGAGATGGACAAAGGAAGAAAAGGGCACTACTGTACTTTAAAGTCATCGCCCTTTGGTAGGGAATATTTTAACACGACCCACAGATTCTACTGTATGCATGTCATGTTCACTGTCTTCCCCAGACTCCCAAGATAGAACTGAAGATCCGGTACTCTTTCATGGGACATTTTCTCAACAACTCAAGGATGCCTCTCTACAAAATATCTGTTCAGTGTGGGTTCTCACCGCCCCCCTTTTTCATTTTCTAAAACATCCTCAGGGTTGTATGCTCACAGTTATTGTTTGAGTAAGTGATGCAGGTGTCCCCTCCTGTGGTACCAAGGATAGACACTTGACACATTGTGTAGTAGATTTTTTTCCCCAAAGGTAGGTATAGCAATAGCTTCCACCAACACGTTTTCCTTGAGCAACCCTTCTACACTTCCTTTGCGCCATAGCCTGTGTTCTGTGACCTCAAACCTAGGCACAAACTCACCAGCGTACGACTCACTGAGAATATTATGTGACTTCTGAGAGCGCATCATGTCAAGGGACAGACATCCTGCCAGGTTCCTCCTCTTACTGTGACCGTGTTCATCTCACCTGCCTGCTCCCTCACTGCACACTTGCCTTCAGAACTCAGCTGCCAGGCTATGAGGAAGCCTTTGTGCAGAGGACCCTTGTCACCAGGCTAGATGGTAAGCCTTTGTTGGGGTTTAGCTGACAGCTAGCCTTAACCGCTGGACAGGTGAAAGAGGAAGGCTTTACAATTCTTCCAGTCTTTCACTGTCTGCCATAAGGGATGCAGAGCAGAATCATGATAACAATAACAGGCAGCTCCCACTAATTTTAGGACATTTAAAGGCTGGGGATGTAGTTCAGAGGTGACATCCTCGTCTGTCATGTGGCCTTGGTTTCGCTCCTTAGTGTAAAAAGAGGGGGGTGGAGATTTCAATATGAAATCATGGGAAATGGGCACACTAAGTGAGTCAAAGAGGCTTTTGTTCTTCCGTCCAGCAATTTTGGAATTTAGAGACAGAACTAGAGTCAGTTAGCCATAAGTGTTGGCCAGGAAAGGTGGCTGAGGCTTAGTTACTGGAGATATCATTTCAGCTTAGCATAACCATTTGAGAAAAGAGCCATATGCAAGAAAAATTGGAAATTTGCAGAGTTGGGAAAACAAGAGTGCTTGGCCTGGAAGTGAGAGGAAGGAAGTGGTCATGGGTTGAGTGGAGGAAAGTTCTAGCATTTTTATGAGGCTTTGTGCCTACTGTCTTCTGAGCAGTTTTTATAGCCTATGTTAATAATAAATAGCGATAAAATTCTCATTATTTGCCTCAACTAATTTGAGTATTTTTTTATTATTTCTTACCGTCAAATGACTCCTGAATAAGACATTCAGTAACCAAGTTAGAGCAAAATTGGACGAACCTCTGGACGTAGTAAATCAGCTGCAGAGATCTTTGTCTGCCTTTAAAATACTCGGAGGGTTTTGTTACAGTAATGCCGTTGCCTCTTATCCCACAGCACAGCGTGCCAACCACCATACTCATCAGTGCTACTCACTGGCACAGCACAGTGTGCCAACCACTCTCGTCATCAGTGCTACTCACTGGCACAGCACAGTGTACCTACCACCGTGCTCATCAGTGCTACTCACTGGCACAGCACAGTGTGCCAACCACCGTGGTCATCAGTGCTACTCACTGGCACAGCACAGTGTGCCAACCACCGTGGTCATCAGTGCTGCTCGCTCCATGTTTTCCATTCCCTGTCTTCCTGGATCACAGTAGAATCTACATCTTTGCTCTGTTGTGGTGGGGTAGGACTATATAGCCAGTTCCAGACAAGAAGACATGAGTGAAAATGTGGTGTGTCGCTCTAGATTGCCACTTAATAGTCTTTGCTAGACCTTCTAGTATTTTCCTTTGCCCTGTGACAAGAAATGGTGTTGGTAGTGGCTGCCCCATCTATTTCTGGGCTCTGATCAAGACTGAGAAAGCACTACAGAAGCCCAGCAGCAGAGGGGGATGAAAATAATGCAATGGTGTTTGCAGTAAGTTTAGGCAATACCGCTTCAGTATCGCCAGCCCTCTTGGGAGTCTTCTCCTCATGCGCTATGACTGGAATTCTTTAAGAATCCCTCCTGGGCTGTCCTTTCTCCCTTCACAATGGCTGCCCCTCTACTTCCCAAGAAACACAAGAGGAGCAGGTCTGACCATTTCCAGTCCTCCTCCTATGCCTGTGTCTACACCAGTATCCCTGGCCTTCTTTCTGCATCTCACACATTGTCATATGTGGGTGATCCTGAAGCTTCCTATTTAGCCTCACAAGGCTGTCATATCTTCAACTTTCTATGGGTAGTTGGTACACTGAGCCTCAGTTTCCTCTCCATTTCTTGAACACTTGTCTCTTCTAAGCTCTTTTTTGTTTCGACTTGTTCACTGAAGTTGATCCTCTAAAATCATCCTGCTACATAAACCAAGGTCACCCTGGACCCCAGAACTAAAAGCCACTCTTGTCATGTGGTCACACACGTTCAAAGCTGATACAGAGAAAGTCAAAATGTCATGCTTCTCAATATTGAACATATATAGAGTCACGTGGGGATCTTGTTTCATACAAATCCTTGGACCCCCACCACCAGGTATTTTGACTGAGAAAGGCTGGCACGTGTTCTAGGTATACACATTCTATTGAGGGCCTGGGGATACTGATGGCCCCACTTAGGGGAACAATGGGCTTCTGTTTTCTAAAAGTCTAAAATGGAGTCCAGTATGTGGGCCAAGGTCCTTTATGGAGAAAAGGACATCTTTGCCATGACTGCTATGACAGACTCATGGAAATAGCTCTCTAAGTGGCCCAAAGGAGAGACTTTAAAAGCCACTCATGGAGAATGAGAGTTTATGACTCTTGGTATGTCGCAGCTGCTATCTATCACTGTAACTTAGATTTGAAATTGGGATTAAGGCTAGAGGTTAAATGATGAAAACAACACCTTCTCTGTGTGTTTCTAAACCACAGCTAAGCTCTCTTTCTAAGACTGAGTGATAGAGTGAGTTCAAGGATAGGCTGGGCAATTTAGTGAGATCCTTTCTCAAAATAAAAAAGAAAAAGGTATGGGGGCTGTGACATGGTGTGACACTGTTTGCTTAGCATTAGAATTAACCTTAGTTCAGGGTCCAGTACCACCAATGACAATGACATAAAATTTAAGTCAAATGAAAGAGATTCTTTCCCCTCAAAATCTTATTCAATATCACTGTCCTTGGCTGCCATCATTTTGATACAAGGGGCAGATATGTTGACAAGATGAAGATACTGTCTAGTAAGTATTATGAGCTCTCTCTATCTCTCTTTCTCTCTCTCTCTCTCCTCTTCCACTCTCCCCTTCAGTAATTACCATTTCCTGAAAAGTTTTAGTGAGGCTATAGAAATAGCGAGTAATGTGATTTTTAAAAAAAAGGCATTTCCGAGTGATTGACTGGCTTATAGAGTCTCTGATTTGGGTTTAAATAAAAGAACTGAGCTTTAAAGAGACTCAGAAATGTAATCCTAGCACTCAGGAAGTCCAGACAGGAAGATTCCAAGTTCAGTCAGTGGGCTACTGGTGAGTTCCATGCTTGTCTGCCTTGGGCCACAGCATGGCACTGTAATGAGAGGAAGGAAGGAAGGGAGGCAGGATGGACGGAAGGGAGGTCAGTCTTTGACTGTGTTTTTTAATTGTAATCCATATTGTCTTTGTTTGTTCAATAAAAGAGGTCTCCTGAGAGTTTCTTTTGAAGAGTCATTATTTGTAAGCATTAAGGTTAGATTTAAGTTTTAAGAAATCCTCTAATCAAGAAAGTTTCCCCTTAATGATGAACATAGACTTCCAGTATTTCTATATGTGTGATGTGCGGGTGCATGTGTGCACATGCTATGAGTAGTCCTGCATTGGAGAGACTAGCTTAGAAAAGAAATGGCTCCTCAGTGGAGAGCACCATGATGTCTGAACGTATTCTGGAGTATGTGTTGTCATGTGTAGGAAAAGTTACCAATGCTGTGCTGACTTCAGGAGAACAAAACCCCTTGGAAATAGAGAATAAGAGGATTTCCTTGCAGGATTGAGGGTTGACACTATGGGCACTGTGCATGATAACTAAATGCCCTGTCATCAATGAGGTATGGGCTTAGCCAGTTAATTAATAAATTAACTAATTGATTAATTCTTACTCACTATTGAGATGACTTAGGTTGAGATGCCTCAGGTAGCTCAGGCTGTCCTTGAACTCACTTCTGATCCTCTTGCTCCAGCCTTCTGAGTACTTGAGACATGTTGATCTGTATCACGAGGCCTGGTTTAGGATTTTAAAATATCAGCCCAGTGCCTCCAATAAGGATTTGATTACAGGAGCATTGGAGGTTTGGGAAGAGAGTATGCTGAACCTTGGATTCTAGAAACAACAGAGACGCTGCCTCATGGGGTAGAATAAATGATCTCCCGGGCAGAATTTTGTTTGTTCAGCCTGTTTCTAGGTTCTGGTGATCAACAAATAATCTTAGCAACAACGTGAGCATAGGCCAAAGAAAATAATATCAAAGCCACATCCAGAGAGAGCCTGGAACAAAACTGCAAATCTGAATCAGCTTTTATTGTGCAAGTTTTTGATGTTCTGGGTGAAGTGTCATGGATCTTTGGCCATGTTTAATCTGCTCAGCCATGGCAACTAATGTGAAAATAAAACTGAGACCCAATATCTAAGAATAATGGCGCTGGAAGAGATGTGTTTAGTCAACGCTGGAAAATTCAGCTCTGCTCTCAGGTGACACAGAGTCCTGGGTTTACTTCTCTGTGTTCCTCTTTCCCATCTTGTAAAAGCTTGATTTGTATACAATATCATAGGGCAGTTGTAAATCTGCATTTTGGTGATTTCCATGAACCTATGTAGTTACACAGACACCACCAAAACATAGATTGGATTTGTTGTTGTTGTTTATTTTTTTTGAGACAACATTTTGGTATGTAGGCCAGGTTGGCACCAAACACTAATCCTCTTGCGTCATTCTCCCGAGTTCTGGGATTACAGATATGTTTCACTGAGCTTGGCCACATCTGCTTTTAGAACATCCCATCACACCTAAAGTTTCCTAGCAACTGTCTGTGGTCAATCCCTGTTCCCTCTCTTGACCACAGTGATCTCCTGTATCTTTCCTTGCTTTTTGGCATGACCTTGGTTTTAACTCTATAACCATGCAGCTACTTTAAGACACACAGGTTATGTTGAAACAGCTTTATTCTTTTGATCCATAAATATCTGTTACTGACAAAAGTGGAAAAATCCTTAAGACTAAATCTCACTAAAGCAATCTCTGTATACAGTACATGTGGGGTGTGCTTTGACAGCGAAGGAGAATGATGAGATTTGTACAGAAGCAGTAATGGGGGCACTCACTGCTCATTGGGAAGGGTCTAGGTGAGTGATGGAGAAACTGCAGAGATACAGATAGAAAGGTACTTTTCATAATGCTTCCATATAATAAACATAGAATCCATAAATCCAGCTAATGAGTAAAAATGTTCCTTAACCCCCCCTTAGGAAATTGTGTCCCCAACTAAAAATGTTACAGTAAGAATTGCCTTTTATTAGAGAACTTCAAGAATTCTTTACTACAAAACGTCTAGTTGAGTTTACAGGACTAGAGATGTCTTTGGCCACTACGAAGCAAATGGACAGGTCCTCTTAATGAAGTGGCATTTGAGGGTCGTTGGAAGGCTGGCAGCAAAGCTGAGCAGGGTCTTCTCCTCCCACATGAGGGAGGCTGTCAAGCAAACACATGGCATTATTTTTCTGAATGATGGAAAGTTAATGTGTTTGCAATTTACAAGACGGGTTAGACGATGGGGACTTGGAATTTCCGTTGGTGCTTCACAAGCCTTCATGGGGAGGAGGGCAGTATCACAATGATCCAGGGATGGGGTGAGAACCCGTCTCCCAGCAGCCCACGTGGTGATGCCTCGTCCTCTCCAGTTGGGATGGAGCTTCAGCATCCTGATGTGGTCTTCAGGATGCATGCTGTGGCATGGAATATAATGGCACCCCTTGTGACACAGAGCCTCTGCCAAGTGTGCTCCTTTGGGACATGGAATGAACATCTCATCTGACCTTAAATACAAACTCTGTGCCCAAATGTCACGGTCAGACATCTAGACCCTTTTCTTTCAGCCTGTCCCCTCTCTTAAAGTAGAGTTACCTCCCTCCAGCTATAAGGACATCAAAAATGAAAACTCCGAACTCAGAATTTCACAACAACAGACACTCAGGTGTTTTAGGTATGTTTATATGAGAGGATTCTGAGACACACGGTTGGTGACCTGTTGAGTGGTCAGGCCTTAACTTTCAGAAACAAGTGTATCCATGTGTGGCCGAGCCCATTGGTTCCACCCAGCATCTGGCAAGGAGTCTGGTGGCTATCTAGGGCTTCTGAGGATGCTGCCCCAGGGCAGGCAGAGTGTGATGGGTGCAGCTCAGTTGAAGTATGAATGTAGAGAAGGAAAAGGGGGGAGAATGAAAACCCTAGAGTGTAAGAACTGAATGAAACTTTGGGGGCTCATCTAGTCAAAACCCCTCATTTTATTGATGGGGAAACTGAGGCACTGAA
>JAQHUG010000025.1:5291410-5310181 GCA_028555095.1 Dicrostonyx torquatus | reverse complement strand
GAAGCCATGTTTCTGGAGCCTCAATCCTCTCTCTCTCTCTCTCTCTCTCTCTCTCTCTCTCTCTCTCTATCTGATATGCCACTTTCCAAAATCAAAGAGAGGGAGCAGATATATTTGTCTTTCATGTTAAACCTAGCATCAAAATGCATCATTTATAAAAATAACTCCTACATCCTGAAAATACTTTGTTAAAGCACAGCAAGCCTCCTGGAAACATTTCACAGTTCCTCAGATTCAGAGAGGATGGCAGGGGGATGTGTGTGGGAGCTAAAGTGCCGGCTCCTCTCAGAGCAGGCGTCTTCTAGGGCCCAAGTGATGGGCAGCCCTTTCAAACTATGATATTGGGTCCAGTCCACAGACATCTGTGAAAGGAATGAGAGATGAAGCAGGTGACAGCTAAGAGCTCTCCAAAGGCAATGGTTTGAGTTTGGTGACAGAGATGTTGGGATGACTGCTCCTCCATCCTTGGAGACTTACGAGTCATGTCTTTGGATAAAGGGAAAGCTGTGATGTTCACTAGAAGAAGGGTGTTGCAACAGAAGCAAGAGCTACAGGCATCAAAGGGGATGAATCTTTGGCCAGCGCAGAAGACTCTGGACGAGTAGCAGTCTGAGTCAAGAGCTTCTTGAATCTGGTAGCTGCAGGAATCAAAGCTGATCTTTTGGCCATGGCACTTCTGATCAGGCAGCTCTCTCCCTTCCCTTTCAGAGATCAGAGGGATGAGGGAGCCCCATGGTTTCACACCTTGGGGCATTATTTCCCATGTGAGGAAGTGTAACAAGCCAACGAGGCAAACGAAGGACTCAGAGTCCTCCACAGTTTACATCAAGAACTCCAACTGTCAAAACTAGAGACTTCAGCAGGTCCAGGCGAAAGAAACTAGGACTGGAGGAAGGTCGATGAGTGGAAAGGGAAGTGGTGGGAAGGCCAGAGGAAACTGGCTCAGAGGGCTAAGAGGAGTGAGAGTGGAAAGAAAGGGAGAGATTTTAGCTGGGGAAAGGACTGGAGCTTAAGGGAAATACATTGCCTAAGATACTGGGGGAATTCTGAAGATCAAAGTCCAGTTAGGAGGTTAAGGAATTATTGGCAAGCTTTTGTGGCTCACGAATAGATGGAGTCATGAGTTCACTGGAGGAAGTGAGAAAAGAATGCTGGAAGGACAGGGGCGGTAAGAAGCCTTCAGGAAGAACACTTGGGGCAAGTAAGACCTGGACACACCCAGTCCAGGGCAGTGGAGACATGCACGAAGGAACAAAACAGACAGAGGGAAATCTTGAGTTTCCTTTGCTTGGGATATGAGTGTTTATCATGAGGGAGCCATGACCCTTCTATGTGTGCCAGTCTGCTTGGGCTAGAAGCAGTGACATCTGGGTTCCAGCCCCAGACACTCTCAAGTGAGTTCATACAGCCAAATAGCTAGCTGGTTCTGGAGTGACGGGTGAGTTGATGGGATCTAGTGGTTTTCCCTTATCACCAAGGGATAAGCTCCACCAATCCCAATGGGTGCCTGAAACCACACATAGTACGAGACTCTCTATATGTATTATGTTTTCTTCATATACATACACATACAATAAAGTTTAATTTGTAAATTAGGCACAGCAAGAGATTGACAATAAAATAGGACAAGTTATAAGAATATAATGTAATAAAAGCTATGTGATTGTGGACTCTCTCAAAAGAGTTAAGACAAATGTTAATATTTCTGAATCATGGTTGACTACAGGTAATTTAAACGAGTCATGCAAAACTGGAGGAGGGGTCGTGTATTTCCATGTCGCAGTTAAGACACAGTTTTCCGGAGTTTGGAGTAGGGAACTGGATCAGACTGGTCTGTAGACGTCTGTCTCTGTTACTATGCCTCTCCTTCCAAGGATGAAGCCGAAGAAAATGTCTTCAGGAGAAGCAAGCATTCTGACGTAACCGATGCCAGGTATTTTATATCAGAAGATGGTAAGGCCGGGATGAGAAATAATTTGAAATAAACTAATAAGTTTGATAAAACAACCCCTGAGACAGACAGACAAACAGAGAGGAAGATAGACAGACGCTTTTGCCAGCGCCAAGGTGGGGAAAGAGCCTGGGGTAAGATCTTGTTTCACAAGGGGTGGATAATTAATTAGCTGTCTGGAAGATTCTCCCTGGGATGTCCAGACACCTGGGAGGGGATTCTTATCTACCACAATCTCGACCTTTCCCCTCCCCACCAGCACACAGCCTTTAAAGGGGTTAGCTAAGGGTCAGAGAGTTACAGGGTGCTGGGCTGGGGGCCAGTTGTAGGACATGCCTTTGCTTCTGGTAGTGAGCCACTCTCCTATTTGGATTGAGCTCTTCTCTTCCCGTGAGCCTTACTTTCTGCAACCAAAGTTCATAGACCCATGGGAACCAGCCCTTAAGAAGGTTTATGTGTTTGCAGGGAGGAAAGAGCAGTGACCAGGGAACTCCTGGCCTCATGGTTCCAGGGATACCCAGGCAGTGGGGAGGCTAAGACCTGCCTTTGGAAACTCCACCTTCCATCCTTATGGGTTCTGAAGAACACTCCTGCTCTCACAGAGGGGACATTCTGGAGGAGGGTGTAGGAGAGCTTACAGCTCTTCAAAGCAGTGAGGGGAAGCAGCCCACGGACTTCTTCATGAAGAAGAAGGAGACTTGGCTAGATTAAAAATGACCAGGGCGGATACAAGCTTCTTACCACCTTGCTTTTAAGGGCAATATCCATGCAGAACTGAAGGGACATAAAATCTGACTTTAGGATATTGCTGTTAGAGTCTGGTAAGCGGTGGTTCCTTTTCTTAGGTCACTCCACCAGTGGTCTTGGGCTGATTCTCCCCAATCCCAGACCAGAAAGGTGCCCTGGCCCTTGGGGGTGGGAAGAACGAACTCCTCCTGATCTTGGGGGAGTGGGATTGCTCTCATTTATAGTTTCCCAGTAATTGGTCACATATTGTCCACCTTCAGATTAGAGGCAAAGAGGGGGCTGAGGTGGGTGGCAGTGGAGCTGCCAGGTGCCCCTACCATGTGCCCAAGTGCCCCTGCAAGGAGGAGGGGTTGATGTGGCCCCAGAACAACATCCTGGGACACCATTATTTATTTGCATCTGTCAATAGGTCTTGATTCCTTGGATCCACTGGTTTGAGGGAAAAAAAACGGAGCTGCAGGGGATGAGGTGGGGAGGTAGGTGGGAGAGGAAACACAGGAAGAGAAAAATGACTTCTGAACAGAAAAAGGCTGCGGAGTGGGCAAAAATGGTGGAAAGGCGTGCACAGGATCCGGCATGACCACGTCAGAGAGCTCCTGCCTGTTCACCGGCTAAGCTTCTTCTGTCTGAAAATGTCTTCCTCCATCCTGTCTGAGGCTCATGGGTGAGGGACAGACAGAGCCCTAGAAAATGGGAATGGTGAGCCCCTGAGATCCTGGGCATCACAGTGGTCCTCCCCACCCTACCTTTCTGCCTACTGCAGGTGCCTTCTAGGAGCAGAGCTCCGGTGAAGAAGGCAGGCCTGAGAGGAGGTCCTAGTTCAGACCCAGTGGCCTGGAGGAAGTGGGGAGACGATCAGATGGCTGCCAAGGCACTTCTAAAGTCCTGGCAACCCATCGCTACTCCTCTCTGGGGAGCAAGAGCTAAAGCCCCAGGGAGGTTTGAGGAGAAACAGTGAAGGCTGGGAGAGCATAGCCCCCACAGTACAGAGGCAGGGACAACCAAGCAGCTAAAGGAAGAGAATTCTTCCTGTTATGGGGCTGCAGGGCTCAGCGAGGGAGGGGCCGCTCGGTAGAGACCAGAGTTCCAGCAGGCAGAAGAGAATCGTATTGTGCTTATGGACACAGCAGCTCTCTGGCTGAGAGCGAGCAGGCAGTTTTTAGGCACTAAGAGATTTCTGTGATGCGGTTCTAGATACAGGAAGGAGACCGAGTAGCCTATTCGGTCAGCCCACTGACTGCGCCCGCTGGCCGGCCGGCTAGCTGTTCAAACTCAGGCAGCTTCGGAATACCTTCGGGGGAGGGTCCACTGACTGGAAGAACCTGCGTTTGAGTCTCCAGGAAGGGATGGGGCAGGGGCGGGGACTGAGGGAGTGGCGCAGGTGGTAGGAAAGACTGGGGCCTTACCACTCTTCTCATTAGCATGGGGGAGAATTCTACTGGGAGAGAAAGAGCTCTATAGCCTGGGTCTGTGCTAGTTGGACCAGGCATTTGGCGCCATGTCCCTGGGGAGTATGGCTTTCTGGACAAAGGCAGCCCACCTCCAGTTCCAATTGGGGGAACCGGGGAGGGGAGGGGAGGAGAGCAAGGCTGGACTCTGTGCTCCTCATCCCTGCCCTGCTCTGCTCTGTCCTGCCCTCGCTCTGCCAAGCAGCCTGGCCACGTTGCCGGTCACACAGTCACTTCGGTCTTGCTGGCTGTGTAGCAGGTGTGATGGCCCGGGATATAGTGCAGTTGCTCCACCGTGTTGTGTCTGCGGGAGGCAAAGGCGTGGCGCTTGGCTGCCGTCTGGCTCTGGCCCAGGGTGGCATAGGAGTTATTGGAGGCACTGGGATGGGAGTGCATCTTGGTCATACGGTAGCGGTCCAGCACTGGCGTGGACACAAAGACGTCCGTGTGCGAGATGGCTCGCGACAGCGATTGCTCTGGGAAGGCCGTCCGCTCTGGGGACAGCAACGGGTCCTGGGAGTGCAGGCGCTCTGTGGAGAGCAGCTGTTCATCAGACAAGATTCGGTCATAGGGCATGCCAAATTCATCAGGCAAGCCCCGATGTGGGGACAGGACCCTGTCCTGGGACATGGCCCTAATGGGCCTGCGTGGCCGCTCTCGAGGCAGCGGCTTCTGTTGAGACATCTGGATGACGTTGAGGGGAAGGGTGCCACGGGCTGCGAGATCTGGAAGGTGCCTCCGCCTCATGTAATACTCATCAGCTTCCTTGTCAGCTGCAAGAAGACAGAGAGAAGGAAGTAGGGTGATGGGGCAACCTCAGGGAGTAAGGTGTGTGTGTGTGTGTGTGTGTGTGCGCGCGCGCGCGCGCCCCCGCGCGCCCCCGCACTTCTTCCTCAACCTCAGACCTGGAGATCTTCAAGGGTTGGGGAGGGGCTCAGACAGGTGTCCTTAACTGCCTAACTCCCTCCTCCACTGCACACACAAACCAATCCTTGAGGGCTTGTGAAATGATGGGTTCTGATTCAGGAGCACTAACTGCTTGCACCTCATGGTCTGTATTTCCAGTGGGTCCCCAGATTCTGTTTCTTTTTCAGGAACCATCTTGGGAGACAGTTAAATAACTTCCCCACTCAGTTCATAGTGGAGCTGATGGCAAGCCCAGGGCATTCCTGTGGCTTGCCTGCTGCATCTACTGCATGTGGTTCTGAAGTAGAATGGTTTCTGGCTTTGCTAAAACACCCAGGTAGAGTTGACAGCTTTCAGATGCTATCTACAGTACTACTTTATGAAAACTGGGCACGGAATCAGGTTTTGTTAGAATAAAATAGGATGTGCGTCTAGGAGGCATTTGTGGAAAGCTTCACTGGTAACCTAGGAACCTAGTAACACCTTCTCTGGAGTCACAACCAATGTACAGGAAACCAACACATGGGCATCCAGCCCCCACAGCCATATCATCAGCCTACACTTACTCCCTGTGCCCACTAGGCAGCAGGCTGTAGCAAAACTGTACGTGCATCTTGCTTAGATGCTTGGAGCTCCTTTCCTTCTAGTATGTTCTTCCAGAATTACACTATGGATCCTTGACCTTTTCCAGGGCACATGCAAGGCTGCATTATCCCAGATTTCAGACAGATTTGGGGACTCATTGCTAGTATGGAAAGCTGCTTGCTCCTCAAGGAGATCAGGGTTGGTGTGGAGACTGTCCTGCCAGCTGAACCCCATTCTTTCATTTTAGAGCATCCATCAGACCTCTCCGATGGTCAGAGATGCTCTCGTGTTGTCAACAAAACTCAACATTTCTCTGTAAATGGCTGAGATGGACTTGGGCTGAGCTTCTATCACAGTGAGTCACCCTGAAACTTGAAGTACATGCTCACTCAGCTATGGAACACGCTAACTGAAGTTGGGCAGCCATCAAACATGACTTATGGGACTGGAGATGTAGGTCAGGGGTCAAATGCTTGCCTAGCATATACAGGGCTCTGTGTAGCATCCCCAACACACAAACACACACACGCATGCACACATACACAAACACACCAGTGCACACACATACACGGGCAGGGGTATTGACTCACTCATAGGGTAATGAGAGGAAGTTATAAGGATCAGGTCAGGAAAGAAAAATGTTCCTAAATGTACTTTCTTGACATTTGAATGTGTTAAACATATCAATGCCAACAGCCATTTCAGACTCACACAGCAGAGGTGAATCCCTGGATAAACTAGACCTAAGTTATAAAATGGAAGTATGAACTTAAGAAGTGTGGAGGCTCAGGTCCTTGAGATGGTCTTGGCTGGGTTAGAATGGTTCTTTGGGCCCTTGGTACCTCTTTTACAAGGAATGACACACAGGAAGGCCCACGGTTTGAAGCAGGCCAGTGGCAAGCTGGTACATGAGTGGTAAGTACAGCTTATAGAGGATGGGGGCCTCAGGATCCTACAGCATCATTCTAAACTAGAACCAGGGTGGACTCAGGACCAGGGGACAGAAGAAAGAATTCTGTTTATTCTCTTTCTCCGACGTACAACCCATTCATTGTTCTTGGGATGCTACACCTGGTCCCTTGGGTGTGGGACAAGAGAGTGATACAGAGGAGGATGACTTGGGGACCCGTGAGACAGACTTCAACTCCAGCCAGCCTTGACTTACTTAGCCTCTTCAGAGATGAATACTTGCTCGGATTGGTCTTCACGGCAGATTCATATGACGGAGGCAAGTGGGCTAAGTTCTGGAAAGAACGTGAGAAGGAGAGATCATAGGGTTCGGTGGCAGACGTCAGAATGTTGTTCATCCGTGGCTTCTCTGCAAAGGAAGGGCATGGCATTAGTGAACATAAAGGTGGAAGTAGCTGAGGCCAGGGTGTCCAAGTTTCCACTCCGTGTTATGCTCCATCCCTGACTAAAGACCCCCTTCTGCTTTCCTGTGCTAGGACCCAGGAGGAAGTGCTAAGACTCAGTGTGTGTGTGTGTGTGTGTGTGTGTGTGTGTGTGTCTGTGTCTGTGTCTGTGTGTGTGTGTCCACTCTCTTTCCTTTTGACAACAATCCTGAGGGAAGGAACTGTCTTAGCTTCCTCTGGCTACCATGGCTACTGATCAGTCCCTGAGGATTCAACTCGGACACTCAACAACTTCCTCCGGGCACGTCACTGGTCTGTCTGATGAAAACTGAACCAGGTACAATGAAAGAGCACTGTCCTGGCTAGTCTTTTGTCACCTTGACACAAGCTAGAGTCACATGGGAAGAGGGACTGCAATTCAGAAGGTGCCAAAGGGCCTGTGGGCAAGTCTGTGAGGTGTTTCTGGCTTTTGATTGGTGATTGATGTGGAAGGGTCTGTCTCACTGGGAGCAGTGCCCTCTTTGGGTCTGTCATCCTAGATAGTATAGGAAAGCAGGCTGAGCAAGCCACTAAAGAGCAAGCCAGTAAACCCAGTAAGCAGCACTCCTCAATGGCTTCTGCTTCTATTCTTGCTCCAGGTTTCCCCTCTTTTTCCTGTCTTCTTCCTGTCCTGATAGGGCTATGATGTGGAAGTGTAAGCTAAATAAACCATTTTCTTCCCCACATTTTTTTTTGGTTGTGGTGTCTTATCTCAGCAATAGGAACTCCAACCAAGACTACATGGATCATAAGCGCATCCATGTCTACATGGATGTAGCTGTTGGCTGACCCATTCTGCTATTTGGTCAGTGTGACTTTAGAACAACTCTAGTGCCCAGGGAGGAGCTGAAGACAGAACCCATCTCCATTGCAGCTCCAGTCCACATTCAACCCATGGTGCCATGCATCTTTGGGCAGCCCCCTTGGGCCTCTCTATGCTCCATACTTGACAAGCCTCTGTGAGCCACACAGCCACTGTTCTTACTTTAAGCCCCTTCTCAGAGACTGTCATAGTAATTTCTAAGTCCCAGAAGGAAAAACTTGAGCTAAATCTGCTTGTCATGTCCTTTCTCTTTTCTCCCATTTTCCCTGAGATAGACCCCAAGATTCCAAAGTCAGCAGAGACACAATGGAGTGTGGTTCATTGTCAGGCCCAGGAAAAGAGTCAAGGAAGAAATGGAGATGGTGAACAGCTGATGAGGGTATACTCATGCTGAGTGGGCTTTGGAGGAAAGATTAGGATAAGCATAAGAGAGGAGAAAGGATGAGGGAGGAAGCAGGAAGCATGGGGGTCTGAAGGGAATGGAGGAGGTCCAGGGGAAGGAGACACAATGCCTTAATGCTTGATTGACATGAAAGGAGGAGCCATAAAAAGAAGTCAACAGTTGTTTCCAAGGAGATAGTCATACCATTCCCAGAAATGATGTAGCGAGGAAATAGGAGTCTGGTTGTACCATTCATCCATCCTCTTTGTCTGGGACTTCTTAAAGCCAAAGATGTTCTAAGAAGGGGCAGGCTCCAAGTTGGGATAGATGTTATGGTTTTCTACACCCCTTGGCAGAAAGCATTACATTATAGACAGCAAGAATCCTATTGTCCTTAGGCCATATTCAAGGATTGCCCTGGGGCATGGGAACTCCTGGCTTCTCTCTTTCCATGCCTGCATTGTCACCCCCAGAACTGGGGATCGAGCCAGGGGATTTCAGCCAATAAGCTGGTGTTTGTGCCAGCTTCGTGCATATGTGAGGGGGTGAGGGATGCTCTGTATCCCAAGAGATCAGAACATGCTGTACAGAGAGAGCCTCCCTGGCATGGGCCAGGACAGATGCCAGGAGGTAGAGTGGGCACGAAATGGAGAGTGCTGCTCCCTCGGTTAATTACCAGCAATCCACACTTCTTGTTTCTTCACTTCTCCCCATGCTGGAGAAGAACAGGGCTCCCTCTGCGTCTTGGCACCTTACTCTCACTGAGGTCATTGCTCAGTGCCCCCTCTAAATGCGGTAGATCCACATAGTGTCATCTACCATTTATTCTGAAATTCCCACTGAGTCAAGACTGCCTTGCCTTTTGTGCTAACTGTGTTTGCCTGAACTCTCTACTTCCCCCGATTATGCTTGTCTTCTATTGAGATGCCCTTCTCTATTTGTCCTCTATCACATTTTCCCTTAACTAAAGGCTGGTGACTGTGACCTCATTCTGTTTTGCCAGTCCTCATTGGTATCTGCTCTTCCATCTACCATCTCCCTTCAGTCGCTTACACTCCACTTAGTATCTCACTGATCTTTAATGATTTGGCATGACTTGGTCTTGTTCATCTCAAGTGACTGCAGAGATCTTTGCACCAGTAGGCCTGCTTTCTCTCATGTTGTGTGGCCCAAACTGAGGATGTGGTTAATGCCTTTTGGTTGATTGCATAGATATAGGCCCTTCCTGCCTTCCTAATTGTCCTACTCATTCCTTGAGGAGAAAGGTACCACCAAAGAGAGGAGTGTAGGCAAGCTTTACTTCAACTGTGCTGCAAGATGCTAAGGACAGGCACTGGGGCCTCTCTAGTCCCATATCCTTATACCAGCTGGAAGACAGAGAGAAGACAGGAAGAGGAGGAGTAGGGAACAGCCCTTCTGTTTGTACTCAAGAGTCTCTGCTTGTACTGGCTCTTCCTGAGGAGACTCAGCTCAGTGGTGGTTCATTCCAGAATGTTACTGAACAAGTGGGGGCTTTCCTTGCCTGCCTTTTCCGGCTTCTCTTCCCACTTCCTAGTCATGACAGCATCCCCAGCTCTTCCTCTGCCTTCTATTTTCCTTTTTCAGAATTCTTGCATGAATACCTCCTACTTTCAAGTCTTCTGTTACTTCCTTAATGATTACTAAGAACACTGTAGCTCCAACTTTAAGCTACCTATGGGATGTTTTTCTTGTATCTTCCACAGTCATAGCAAATTCTGTAAGTTCAGATTCAAATTCACTATCACCAATTCCATTCCTGCCCGCTGACCGTTTTTCTTATTCCTTAGATAGTATCCACAGCCAAGCCTCCACTCTTCCAAATACTCTTGGATCTCCATTCCAGTCTTTACTGGTTCTCATCGAGGTATAAATTTTGAGTGACCATGTCTTCTCAATTCTTACTTCAGTATGTTCCAGCTCTCTGTCTTCCTTATTGTCCCTACCATCAATGTTACAACTGGAACTGGCATCACCCTCTTTAACTGATCCCTACAATTTCTCAGTTCTTTGTTTTCTTAGATTTTACAAGGAGAAGCATCCAGTTATGTTCCTGCTCTCATGACAGGTGTCCCACAGTACTGGAAGGGTATTTTGAAACACCCCATTCCTTCTTCCTCATCCAAATGTGCTCCACCTTGGTCCTAAGGTGCTGTGCAATATGGCTTGAGAGTGGTAATCTGACTCCAGGTGAGTTGCTCAGTTTATTTTATTTTTCTCTTGAAATATGGAGGGTAAATACTGGGCCTTGTGCATGTGAGGCAAATGTGCTACCACTGACCTATACCCCTAGTTTTTGGTTTTGTTTTGAGACACTAGTTCACTGAGTTTTCCAGGTTGGCCTTGAACTAACTCTAGCCCAAAGAGGTCTTGAGTTTGCAATCCTCCTAAGTCATTTTCCTTAGTATATGAGATTGTAAGTCTAAATCTGTACACCATCAGACATGGCTTCAGGTTTATCTTTGTGTTTAGTGTGTTTCCCGGGAAACATCTATTGGTTATTATTATTTAATTATTTAAACTTTTAGTGAAGAGACAAAAGTGATGGACAGGTTATGGTTTACACGGCTGTCCAATGTTCTACTGAGTTTTGAGAGAGACTCCAAAGAGTTTTTATCTGGGTTTCCAGATGTTGAAATGTGGTCTTCTGGGAGAACATTAGAACCTAACAGGGCAAGGTGGCCTGCTCTACACACTGTCCCTTTACTAACAGCCCTCTGATGGGCAACTGTCAACTTCTTCTCTATCCAGAGAATAAAGCTCGACTCTGTCTTTCATTTTCAAATGATTCAGAATGGCTTTGGGCAAAGAAGAACATTAATTTGCTTGCTACAAACGGATGGAATCTGTGAGCCCAAGGAGTGATGGAGAGTGCAAATTAAATGGATTGGGAAAGAGTCTCCCTTCTTTTTATGTCAGGAAAACCACACTGATGTCAAAGACAAACACACCCAGGGGACAATGGTCTCAAAGGAAGAGGGAAGCTGTGTGGCCTGGAGAAGGGCAGGCACATGGCTCCACTGCCTTCTCCTATCCTTAGAATGGAGCCACTTGGCATGCAGATGGGATACAGGGTGCTCCCATTCAGCTCTCACCGTGCGTAGGGGTCTGGGTAGCACTGCTTAAGATCGGATGGTTATACTGACGATCACCTGAAAGTCACAGAAAAGAAATTGGAAAGGAAGTCAGGAATGCTGTTGGCTCTTCAACACCCCAGCAGTTCTTTTTACTCACTCATCTCTGTTTTTCTCCCATTCAAAGGAAGCCTAAGAAGATATACTAGGCTTGTAACACTCTTCCTGCTGTTTCTGTCTTCTGTCTCCCTCTAACTGCATCAGGCTTCTTTGGTCACAATGGTGACACCCCCTCCCCCAACACACACACACACACACACACACACACACACACATCTGGCTGAGTAGCCATAGAGGCTATGCTAGAGTTCGCATGAGGGAGGGTGGGGGAGTACTTCATGGGGACACATACATGATACAGCCCACTACAAAGGGGAAGTGATTTCTTCTTTTACTATATACATGTCTGACAACATCTGAGACGCCGACATCAGTTCAGCTTTGTTCAGTGTCTAAATTCAGGTGTCCTGGGTTCTTGGCTAACTGACACAGCCTGGTAGCTCAAAAGCAAGCCCTCTATTTGTCATGCAGAAGCCCACTTAGATTGAATGAACAATAAAATCAATAGAGCCAGGCTGCCAATACTCAGAGTTCAGGGCATTCCAAGGGTTTCTAAAATGGTTTGAATGAAGATTTGGCTTGCGTCTAAAGTATACTCTAGCACTGTAATATTGCTGTAACCCAACATTATAGTCTTGCTTTTTACTGGTACATGCATCCGGTTTTAGCCAAAACAAGAGGGAGGAAAGCCATGAGATCTTGGCGCTATTTTCCCTGAACATATGCGACATAGCCCTCCTATCTTTGCAGAGCTGGGGTGTTGGTCTCCATCTCTATGCATCTTATTGAGAATGTCCTTCCTATCCCTGGCCTCACCCTCTACATTCTTCATTCTTTTCCCTTTCCTCCTCTCTGGATACTGGGGGCTCTGCTGGGCTCAGGTGTCTTCACGAAGACTCAGGCTTTGGTTTATAACTTCCACCTTCTTGCCTAAAAGGATCACTTCCAAATCTGCATGTGCAGCCTGAAGGATTGATCTTCAACGACACATGCACCCCTTCTAGCTCCTTGAAATCTTTTCCCAAATGACTTTGTCATTTTATTTTCCAAAGTGCCAGTTCCAGCCCATGACACTGATGTCCCATGAGCTTGAAATTCCAAATGTCAGTCATCTTAGCAATTCTCTTTTATCCACCATAACCAATAAAAAGGAAAGTCTTTTATAATAATCTCCTGGATCCAGGGCCACAAGGCTTTTTTTTTTAAACGATGGTTTCTCTTCTGACATTTCTAAGACAAATTATCCTCTTTCCTTCTAACACACCACGATTCCAGAATTGTTCAGTGATTGCTTAGTTTCTCTGTTGAAACTGGATCCTTCAAATAGGTGGACAGACTATCCAGTTGGGTGGGGGCTTGAGCAGCAGGCTAGAGGTCCTCATAGTGACTCTTTATGAGAAAGACTAAGTTACAGCCAGAAAAGGAACTATGTCAAAAGTTGAATCCATTCTGCATGAATTTAAGCAATAAGAGAAAATTCCTCTTCATATGGTAGAGAAAAGGGGGAGAGGACAAAGGAACATGTGGAGAGAGAGAGAGAGAGAGTAGAGAGGACTGTGATGTTAGAATTCAGGAGGCTGAGGTAGGTGGGGAGGGTTTGAGGCCAGCCTGGGCTACATAATGAAAAGCCTTATCAAAATGGGGAGAGAACAGAGAAGGGGTCCACTTTTGTTCCTTCTTTGATTGTGTGGTTTATTTTCTCATTTTAAAGCCATGTATCAATATCAAGAAATAGGAGAGTCCAGATTGGATGGATGGAGTGGCAGTTGGTGACATTTTGAATCTTCCATCTTAAGAGTCCCTGTGACAGGAGGAAGGATGCTGGATACCTGAGAGTTAGGGAATCATTTCTCATAGCCAGATATACCCCATGACCTGTGTTAAATTCAGGCCATTTTTTCTTTTTAAATTCTTTCTGTAATTTTAATTAATTATGGTATTTAGTTTGGGTGCACAGTATACTATTTAAAGACACATATACAATGTGAACTGATCAAACCAGATTAAATTAGCATGCCCATGTCACAGTTTTATGTTTGAAAGCTTTAAGCTCATCTCTTCTACTTAGTCATAAAATACAGAACAGGTCTTGAGCACTCCACTCGCCACCGCCACCTGTGATGTGGAGCCCTAGGACTTAACCAGCTTCTGTCTTGTCTTGCTCCCCCACATACTTCCCAGCTTCTAGAAATCACTATTCAATATTCAGATAAACTGTTTCGGCATCCACACACAGGAAGAATATGCTGTAATGTCTTTCTCAGCTGACATATTTCACTTAACATAATGTCCTCTGGTTCGTTTATTCCCACATGCATCTTTTTTTCTTGACTAATCCTTAAAATGATATCGACTAGGGAGTGGAGTCAAATGACTATATACTATCGGCCTGTCACAGACAGACACTCTATGAAACTCCCCGGGTACTTTAACTGTAATCTTTACTGCATCATTAAAAGATGAAGTCAAAAATCAGCTAAGTGACTTGACTTGAGATACGTTTTGCTCCTTATTTAAGACTCGCTGAAAGTATTTTTTTTAATATTTGCTCTTTTATAGTGTGTGCTGGCATTAAGGAATAGCATTTCAAATGAAGTACAGAAATGAAAATTAAACTGCCCTAAAATAACCACTGTGACATTTTGTTCCATTTCCTCTTAATTCCCTCACTTCACAAAGGGCTGTGCAGGCTCACTCTCTCACACACACACTTAAACAATATTACAATGAACAGTTGGTGTGTGTGTGTCATTTTCTCATTCAGATTAAGATGCTTAAAAGGAATCAAAACATGATGGTGGTTTCATCTTCACATTTGCGCAAAATGGCAAATGTAGAAGACTACTCATTGCAACATTTTTACGCTAGCAAGAGCAAGGGAACAGCTCAGTATTTGTCTTTGCATGCTTGCATATTTATATAAGTCTTATGTATATAGTACACACATACACATAAATGCATATGTCAACATGTGCAGCTTCTCCACACTGTACATATTACTTTAATCTTTTCTATGCTTAATGAACAACATCACGAATATATTTTTATGTTTTGAAATAATCAATGAAGCATAGTTTTACGATTTCATTGAAGTTCTTCCTATAGGATAGTCTATTCTTTATTTCTGTATGTCACTTAAGCAAATTCTATTTGTTTAAGCACAGTATAACTTAAGTATATTTGAGTATTCCTTCAGTTTGGGTATTTGGATTGCTTAGGAATTTAATAACGTTACCTCAAATAACCTTGAGCACAGTCTTTGGCTGAGTCTTGTTTCCTTAGGCTAATAACTACATTTTTTTTTGGGTCAGCACATCATCAATTGGCTCCCAGTGTGCCAAAGTAGATGGTTGATTTTCTAATGCTGAAACACTCATGTCTTCCTGGGACATGACCCATTTGATTCTGGTGTTTCATTTTCATTACAACGCTGGATTTCATTTGCTCACATTGAACTTATATATGTATACCCATATGCTCGTAAAAAATTTGGATTTTCTGGGCTAACACTGTGATGGTTTGTATTAAAATTACGCTTTTGTGAAGTGAAGTGACTAGAACCACATCTTTATCTATGCTTTGAAATTACTCATCCAGCATTTGAAATATTGGCTACCTAGGGGGTCTGGAGGAATGCAATAGTAGAAATGTCTGATGGTGTGTGTTTGTGTGTGTGTGTCCATGTCTGTGTTTGTTTGTTTTGTTTTTGTGTGGATCTTGTGAATCTCTGTCTTGTGTACCTATTTCTGTGTGTGTCCATGCGTGTATCTTGTGGATCTGTGAGTGAATGTGTGTATGCATGTCTGTGTATATCTTGTGGCTCTCTGTGTGTATATCACTGCATGAGTCGGAGGTTGATACTGCTGTCATCATCAATTTAGAGAAAAGGAAACAGAGATCAGAAGACGTTGTTCCAAGTTCTGCAGCCAGCAGCTGAGTCTGAAGCTGGTGCTAGACCCTAAATCCCAATCAGTGTGTGTACTGCCTTCTCATACTTGAGAATACAATTCCCACCCACCCACTCACTCACTCACTCACTCATTCATTCTAGTTTTCTTACTCTAAATTAAATTTGCAGTTTTTCTTTCTTTAAAATATCAATGCTGAGATGGCTCAGCCATTGAGGAACACTTGACACTTTTGCAGAAGGTCTAAGCTCTATTCCAAGCACCTGCATGGCAGCTCAACTGCGTAATTACTTCAGTTCTAGGGGATTCAGTGCCCCCTTCTGGCCTTGGGAGGTACTGCACATACATGGTTTACATGCAGGCAAGACACTCATACATATAGAATAAAAAGCAAAATATCTATTGGACGTTTTAAACTCTATTACCTTACAACTATTGACACCCCAAAACCCTCTGTAGATAAAAGCATATCCTTTTTCTCATTTTTCAGGGACTGGCACAGTGTTTTTGGATTATCAATTAATTCACATAATCATTCACTTACAAAGAGCCATCTCACTGGCAATACATATTTTCAATCTTAAAAATCATTGTTTTAGTCTTTGGAATATTTATTTTTTGGTCATCCCTGTTTCTTTACTGTCTTTGGTTTGGTTTGATATTGTGTTCTAATTTCTGGGCTTGACTCTCCAGCCCATTCATCTTTTGACTTTTCTGTTTATAATGCCGGTCTTCAGCAGTGAACGTATCTCTGGCATTACCCCGTCAGTGTCAGCACACAGTGTCCTTTCTGCTGTTGCCACCTAAATGATCTGTAATTGCAGCCTTGGTTTCTCATAAGAGTTAGGTAGGAGAGTGCTGTTAAATTTCAAAGTGTTTGGGATTGCTGGTTTGAACTGTTGCCACTAATTTCCAGTTTTATTGTGTCATGGTCCGAGAAGAGGGCCTATCCAAATTTTACTTCTTGGGATTTCCTTTGTGAGCTCATGTAAAACCAGGTCTCACGAATGCCTTATAGGCAGTTAAAGACGAGGTGTATTTTCATTTCATGGAGTACAAACTTGACATCTCTCCATTAAGTCAGACACATAAGATACATTATTCAGGCCCTCTGCACCCTAATTCATTCTTCACCTACTTAATCTGTCAAAGACAGAGGGGGTGTGGAGAGGTCCCCCACTACTCTTGCTTTCCTGTCATTTCCTTTCTGGCTTCCTAACAGAATTGCTTTCCTGCATTCCAGAGCTATACCTTGCCGTGCAAAACACTCCCAGTGCTTATGTCATTTTTTTTTTTTGTGACGCTCCCCTTTACCCCCAGACAGCAGTACTCTCTGTCCTGTTCAGTGCCTCCCTTGCCCGTACGTTCACCTGATTTGATATTTATATTGCCAGCTCTGCTTCCTTTTTGTTTGCATTAGCCCGACAAACTTTGCCTACTCTGTTATATCTAACCTTTCTGTATCATGTTGTTTTAAGCTTGTCTCTTGAGCATGCAGGTGCCTGTGCACGCGCACACACACACTGCATGCCCTCCTGCATTCTTACTGCCTTCTGGTTTGCCCTGATAACTGACAGTGGTCCCTCTTTGAGTAAGAGTCCGACTTCCTACTGCTACAATTTTGCACTTATCTCTGCACCCCCCCCAACTCTAGGGACCTTAGCTGCTCTGGCCAGACAGGTGTTACTTTTTTGGCACTTGCTTTTGGTTAGTTGACTTTGCTCAATGCCAAGGACTGAACCATGGGTCTTGTATTTAGTAGGCTAGTGCTCTACCACTGAACTACATCCCCAGTTCTTTTAGCACCGAAAGTAGGTCCTCCCAGTACACCCTGGCCACTATTACTTGGGAGGAGAAGACCTCCGATAACGGCATAGCTGCTCTTCTCCAGGTGACGAGAGGAAAAAGCCGCAGCCAGTGAGCCCCTCCTGGCAGCCCTTTGGTCCTAACTGAGGGAAGGAGAATGAGTCCAAGACAAGACTGCCTACGGGTGCTAAGCACTCATGGCTCCTACCTGAGCTTCAGCTGTTTTCAAAGGAAACAAGCTACTCAAGTTATTGGCTTTTTTTTCTTGGCAGTGCAATTTTATTTAAAGATCCCTAGAGAGACCAGATCTTCAGATTTTTGTACATAAGTCCTATCAGAGAGGATTGACACACAACTATAGTTAGGATCTGAGAGGTTTCAAGATGGGTTGTCTGCAGGCTGGAAGCCCTGGAATGCTGAAATTCTAAGTTCCAAGATGGGTTGTCTGTAGAATGCATGACTAGATTCTAAGATGACTGTCTCAGAACCATGACAGCCATTGGTATAGTCCAAGGTCAAAAGTCTGAGAACCTGGGATGGTGAGGATCATGAAGGAGTTGCTGGTGTTATTTCTGGAGCCAAGGCCAGAGAGCAGGCAGTTTTAATCCCCAAGACAGAAGAAAAACCAGACCCCCTTCTTGGAGAAAAGAGAGGTTTCTCTTCTGTGTCTGTTCTCTCCAGCTGTTTGCAGGGACCACCAACACAAAAGACAGATCTGTTTTGCTTGGTTCACTCACTCCCAATTCCTGGTCCGCTCTGGAAACATCAACCCCCCAGCTCCAAATCAGTGCCTCTACTAATCCTCCAGGTGTGACTTAATTCAGTCACGCTCACAATTAGACTTATCCGCCACAGTTTTATCTCTGGAGCAAAAAAATAGCTGTATCAACTTTTCTCACTTGTTTCTTAATTGTCTTATGGGAAAAAGATTTGCCAATCTTCTCACTAAAGCAATGCCAGCCATACCTATGTTCCAGAAAGTTTCAGTTACCCTCCAGCTCCCTAGTAGCCCGGAGGCCTTGATGTTCAGGCCAAAGAGATATTGTATGAGATGGGAAAGTTTGGGCTGTGCACTTCTCTCCCAAGTAACTTAGAGATGTTTTCAAAACTTTTGATAAAAATCACTGATCATGTGGGGAGGTGGAATATGATGTGTTTATATTTCAGACTCTTCACCCATTTAAACAGTTGGAACATTGAAGAGTCTAGCAGTTTGGAAGATATGTCAGAGGAGGGTGTAATAGATTTTGGTGCCTATACCCTGACAACAGGAGCAATGCTTGTTGAATAAATGGATACATTTTCTGTGGCCCTTACCCACGGCTTGCTCTAAGTGCTAGACATGTGATTATCTGAAACTGTTCCAAGGGGTGACTGTCACTGGTGATCCCTTGAGAAAAACCCGTTCTGTGCTCATACCAAAGCAGATTCTGAGTGGACTTTGAAGACCTTGTATTCCAACATGACTCTAGTAAGCTAGACTGTAGGTGAGACATGCAGTGACAGTGGGTGAGACATGCAGTGGCTGCGGGTGAGACATGCAGTGACAGTGGGTGAGACATGCAGTGGCTGTGGGTGAGACATGCAGTGGCTGCGGGTGAGACATGCAGTG
>JAQHUG010000025.1:5238394-5291389 GCA_028555095.1 Dicrostonyx torquatus | reverse complement strand
CAGTGGCTGCGGGTGAGACATGCAGTGGCTGCGGGTGAGACATGCAGTGGCTGCGGGTGAGACATGCAGTGGCTGCGGGTGAGACATGCAGTGGCAGCGGGTGAGACATACAGTGACTGTAGGTGAGACATAGTGGCTGTAGGTCACATAGCCAGTGGCAGAGACAGAATCAAGTCTTGGCACTCATTTCCTGGGGTCATGATCTTTCAGTATTGTTGCAGTCTGGAAGTGTGCATGCTACTTACAAATCCCTCATGTTCTCTAGCAGAGTTCCTAGACAACCATGTTTTGTAGCTGTGACTCCCTTTGTTACCTGCCTTTTATGTCTGGGTTTCAGGACATGCCCTGGACCCTGGGAGACTGAGGTGGTTCTTGGCCAAATAAGCTTCGGATCTGTATCCTCCTCTTGGATAAATATCCTGCCTTCTGAAAGCTTCAGAAGCTCAGCTACAAAACTTTGTCTTTGATATCTGACCATGGAGCAGGGTGCATGTAGGAAACACATATTCATCCATTTGGGATATGGTGAGGTGACTTCAGTGTGTTTGCTACATTCAAGGATGGGAGCAGGAAATCCACAAGGGTGGTTCATACTCTGGACCCAGTGGGGAGCTTTGTCCAGACCGGAGTGCACAAGGTGGGAGGAAGTTGACTAGTGCCCACTCATCTTTGAGGGTACAGCTGGGATCCATAATGTGCAGGGAAGTGCCATGGGATTTATTTCTTCCAACTTTTTAGAGACTGGCTATTCATTAAGCTCACCTCAAAGCCATGGTACAAGGGAGCTCCTCCAGTGATCCAGAAAGGTTGGCGTCCACTTGGAGAGCCAGGCGGGAAAATTATCCTCCCTAGGCCTTTTACCACTGACAAATGCTACTCTAGTGCACCCCAAGAATTACAGTGTTGTCCAGCGTGACGGTCTGAGGCATGTAGGAAGTAGTGCTTGTGCAGGTGATAGAAAAGCAGAATTCAAGGCACGCGAGAACTGATAGATCCCCCACTTTTGCCAGGAGCTCTTCTTACGGGGATGTGTAGACAGTCTGCTAAATCTGGCATTCTGTCCCTCCCCAGACTGAACAACTGATCTCATCTCCACTCCCTCATTCACCAGCTTCCCCTCCTCCCCTCGCTTTAGTCAGTTCCTGAGTCTTGGCACAGTGCCCAGTGGGGCCACCAGCCTTCTTGATAGATGGGACAAGAAAGCATAACAATTGATTGGTGGCCAGGCCTCATTGATTGATACACTGACGAGACCATAGAATGGAAAAACAACCTCCACTTGAGCTGGAGGCTCTGTGAAGGACGCAGGGATCAAGGGAAGGATCCTTCTGCCCACTGACAGCAGGTGGGCCTCTGGCAGAATTGAATAAGCCACTGAGAGCCAAACCTTCCCCCATCAGCTCTGCGGCCAAAGCTGATGGAGCTAACCATGAACTTCCCAGTGCTGGCACAGGTTTATATACTAAGGGCAGCGGCCATTTTTCTCTATGGAACACACTATGAACGTACCTGTGTGCAAGCATTTATTTGCTTGTGTGTCTGGAAGGAGTGGAAAGGGGTAGAGGAGCAATTGAGGCTGATCTTGACTGTCACTTGGTATTTGGAGGACTAGATACTCTAAATGGTAATTCAGTCCTAAGTATAACAAATGGGATTTCTCCTCAATGGGTCACAGGACAGTTGGGAGAAGGGTACAGACTCTACGCAAAATATAAATAGTAGCTTGGTCAATGGGATCCCGAGAAGACAGAACAAATATAGCATGTATAGAGGCTGGGTCCTGATACCACACTCTGGAACTGCCATGGCAACTTCCTGATCCCCTCCTTGTTCCAGGAGCTGCCCCTTTAGGGTCTGCCTGCATGGCTGCTAGGAAAGTGTTTCTCAGATACAGCGCCATTTCTCAGATGTGACTGTCAATCTGGCCTTGAGTCTGCAAATGCAACAAGCTCCCGGAGGTTAAAGTTTAGTTGCTTTAAACCAAAGAGGTGTAAATGTTGGCGTAATAAAGAATTGTTAGAAAAACACTTCTGGCCCTGTTCTGATTACTAAGGCAAGTAGCTGGCACCCGTGTCATCATTCACATCACTTCACCAAGCATTCCAGGGACTCACAGGAACTCGTCTCTCTGCTCTACCTCCACCTGTCACCCCCTCAGTGCTAATCTCTGATAATGCCTTCCACCAGCATGGGCCTGTGCCTTCTTCTCAACTCTTGCCATCTCCTCCCAGAGCCATGCTCGAGCCCTTGGAGGCAAGGGCCATTCTCAGTTGTCTGGAAGAAGGGAGTGAATCGCCACTGCGCACCGTGTGCCATGCTTGGCTTTGCATTGCATTGAGATTTCCCCCATCTGATTTCTTCACTCTTTCAAAGGTGGTTAAACACTTCTGCATCCAAGGCTCTTCTCCCCAACTCTCAATACATGGGACACTGACAGGGATGGGAGGAATCACACAGCTTCCTTTGTACCTTACCTCTCATGGGCTTTTTGGGGTCCTTGTGTGGATTTTTGAATGACAGAATGAGGAAGAAAATCAGTTCTTGGAGGCAGCAAAATATGGTGGTAATTTCTCCTGTTTGTGATCTACTATCTCCTTAAGGCCCGAAGTGGAAACTTGTCTGGACCGGTTTTTATAGGTTATAGTGCCTTATGTACATGAGAGTATGAGGGTTTATAGAGATGTCAGGCAATGCTCTTTTTCCACCTTAAAGCCAACACACTTGGCAGTTATTGAGGATTGCTTGCTATTTTAATACAGGCCAGCACAACCATTTTTCATCTGAGTATTATGAGATCTCATGAGAGGCAAGCTGTAAGTGTTGGCATCAAAATGTGGGATTCCTCCAAGGACAAGTGGGCTGTCAATGACACCATGAGCTCATTGATTAGGATGCCCTTGTCCAATCTCCATTCCTCCTTACTAGATAGTGTTTCATACAGGGTTTTTCCAATCCCACCCCTGAGGATCTAGCCTGTCAGCCCCTCCCTAGTAGGTTTGTTTAGTTCCCTATTCTGGCAAGGATTTTCATTTTCATTCTGTCTGAAATAGATGATATTGCATGAGTTGTCATGCCCACATGGGGGAAACACTGTGTTTTCTACCAGATTCAAATATAAAAGCAAACTTTATGTCTGCTTGGGAATGTTGCCTGCCACCTGCTGTGATCCACTTGTTTAGGGTAGCTGGGCTCCTCTGTATCCAGAGATGCTGAGGCTGTTTATTCTGCTCCTGGTTTTTGTTATCACCACAAAAGGAGCATTTAGCATCCTCTGCTCAGCTCCAGGGAGCTAATCCTCCTCCTGGCATTGAGGCAGACCCAAGTGTGTCCACTTGAGCTGCTTAAATCTTGCTTGTGAAAGACAACCTTGGAATGTCCGGGAATTTCCTAGAAGTGGGATCAGGTGTGAGCATCACGTGTGTGATGAGGTGGACCTGTGAGACCCGTGAGAGGGCACATTAGACTTGACCTCTGTCATTGTGCCAAGCTGTCCAATTAAACAGGTTCCCTACAGAGGCTTAAGGCCTATGCCAGTTTCTCGAAAGTGGGATTCGTGTGGAATTCATTTGTAGATTTTGGATTCTTTTCACCCTCACCTGGGCGCTCCACCCTCCACCCTCCAGATCTCTAGTTTGAGCTTCTGTCTTTTACTGGGTAGCATAAAGTCACTCAATATTTCAATGTAAAATAAGTGGAACGGACAATGTCATTTGACATTTCAAGGGTGCGCAACACTCAGGGAGCCTCAGTAACATCCTAGCACAAAGCAGATCACCCCAGGACCCGCATCTACCCTGTAATATTAGGAGTATATCTGACACACTATGATATTTCCCTCTAGGAAGTGAAATATCTGGTCTTTACAGACACGGTTGATTTCCATGCTTATTATACACATTATAATATTAATGGGAGGGAATTCTAAGTCTGGTAAGCTGACATAAGAAACCACACACATTGCTAGTCTGGTGTAAGTAGAGTTTGTTTGTGATTTAACAAAGATTACCTATCTGCCCATCATCTATCTATCTATCTATCTATCTATCTATCTATCTATCTATCTATCTATCTATTATCTATCTATCTATCTATCTGTCTGTCTGTCTATCATCCATCTTTATCATCACCACCTAGCATGTTCTCTTTGAAAATCTTTTAAAGAACTTTTTGTGGGTGCTTTGCCTGCATGTATGTTTGGGCTCCACGTGTGTGCAATGCCTGCAGAGGCCAAAGGAGGATGTTGGATCTCTTGAAACTGGAGTTACAGATGGTTGATGGCTGCCATCTGTGTGCTGATAATTAGACCCCAGCTCTTTGGAAGAGCAGCTAGTACTCTTACCAGTGAACCCTCTCTCTGTGTCTTTCCTTCCTGTCAGTCACTATTTGTTGTGGCAGACACTTTGTAATCTATAAAAGTTATGCTCTGGAAACTTCACAACAAGCTGAGATCGTTCCCCTTTTAGAGATGGCATGGAACTGCTCAAGGACAGGCAGGAAGAGGCTGAAGCGGTACCTAAGATTGCTTCTCAAGTCTCCGGTGCAGTGATTTTAAACTCTCTATTATACCCACAGTTCTCAAGAATGTTTACATATAGACTCTCCTGTTTAGCTGGACTGAATTTCTTGGGGATTTAGATTTGCCAACTGGTAAAAATGGTTGATACTTGAGGAAAAAAATGTATTATTACCATTTACACTGCAAACACCTGTATGCAGGTTTGACAGACTCAGTCAAGAGCTGCGTAGCAACCCCTCATCATAGCATCTCCCTTTCATGGGGACTTGTAGCTTTCTGATAGCCTTTCTGTGCCTTTGCTTGGACCATGCATCCTGAAAGAATCTGGCTATGCTTCTAGGAAGTGCAGTTAGGCATCTAAGAGGAGGGATTAAGTAATGAGTCCTCCTTTCCTAGGGACCATCTGCAAAGCACTGCTTCCAAACAATGAGTCAAATACTATGGGAGATAGGTGACCATAGTGGGGGCCTCTGCCCCTCATCCCCCATCTTCCTTCCAGCACCTTACTGGTCTTTTAAGAGTTCCTTCAAAGCTCAGCCATGACCGTTTCTCCCTCCCTGCAATGTCTTTTCCCCATTTATTTATTTTTTATTTTTTCATATTTCAAGGCTAGCCCAAACACCACTACCTCTTCCATCCAGCCTTCTCCAGTCCCTTTACCCACAATGGATGATTCCTTAATGTGAATTCACTTACACTCCATGGATTCTCAGGGGTGCTTACCACCTTCCACACTGTGTTATAATTGTGTGTGCACAAACCTTGTCTCTTAATCATGACAAGTGATTGAGAATTAAATCTTGTTTGACACAAGGTCTGTGTTTCCTAATTCTGGCATAGTGTTTTCACCTCCTAAGCATCTATTGGATGAATAAATCAGGCTGTTATACCCAGCAACTGGGAAGATGTGAAGGTGCATCAGACACAACCCAGATTGTAAATAATAGGCATTCAATAAATATTTGAATGGACAAATGCATATATGTATATGTAATTACAGAGGGTATGAAAAATAGTTTGGAAGACTTAGACACAGTAAGAATGATTAATAAAGGCCTAATGGACTCCACTGGGGCAATGTAGAAGAGTTGGCTCTGGACTGGGAGGAGAGAGAGATTGGAGCCTCCTCTTTGTATGATGAAAGGCCAAGACAAGGGAGTGAGGATGAAGCTTGATGACCCTTGATGACCGAGATCTGTGTTGGGGAAGGGTGGCAGTGAAGGCAGGAAAGACGAGTTCTTAGTCCAAGGGTTTGAAATGGAAGATTAGAGACAGGCCCTGTCCTGAGAGACTTTGTCAGTGACACAACGAAGATCTTGTTTCCCAGCCAATGACCTGTGGGAAGGAGCTGAAGAGTGGAAACCTGTTTGTGGGTGAGAGGCAGTAGGAGGCAAATTGACTTTGATATTTCTTCTAGACTGAGGTATTTATCATTTGTGGTCTTTATCTTGATAAGCAAAAGAAGGTAGATGTCAAGGGGACGGGCAAAGAACATTTGGCTCTGTTTCTTCACTGGAGGACCCATTCCTACTGGCTCTTGTGTACAGCAACCATCTCAGGTATAGAAGCCAAGCAGAACCCAACATTCAAAGTGGCTCTTCACACTCACAACCTGTCATATCCCTAAGAAGGCCACCTCCTCTGACCCTTTTGAACCAGAGGCTCATTATAGTGGTCCAGTCTGGCTTCAAACTCTTGACTCTCTTGCCTAAGCCTTGTCAATGCTGGGGTTATAGGCTTGTCCCACCATGCTTGGATTGAAATAAAGGTCTCTCTGGGCTCTAAATGTGATGTGGTAAGTAGCGAAGAGGAGAGAGATCCATGTACTGTCCTCCACCTGCTCCAGGGAACATGGCCACTTTGCTAACACACCCGTTCTTAGGTAACTATTTTAGGCAAGGCAGAAATAGCACTTTCAGCCTACTCAGTTGAGTTTCTGGAGACCACGGTGGTCAGAGGTGAAACTCACATGGGAGAAGCCTGCAGGGTCTAGAATAAAGTGAGAAAAAAATATATCCTGATAGAATGGGAAAAGAATGTTGTTCTTAGCCTTAGGATTTGCATTTGGTTCTGAATCCTGACAATTCAGAAAGACTATAGTAAAATCCTCGTCTGTGGCTGGCTCACTGTGATAGCCATGTTTCAACTGAAATGCCCAATGGAGGGGACAATGTGATCTCATAGAAAATTCTCAACAATTTTTTTTTGAGGGAAAAGGCATCCCATACAGATACACCCACCTGCCCTGCCCACACCATATTTTACTTTCTGTCCTTTTTATTGGAAATTCTGGTATGATAAGGGTAGACAAGAAAGAAGGGTCCATGTTCATGGAGTACCAAATAGCTTGGCCTTGAAGCTCATGGACACTCTCTGTCATATTTTTTATCATATCTCCATTGTTTACCAAGGATGTGGTGTGGTGTGGTGTGGTGTGGTGTGGTGTGGTGTGTGTGTGTGTGTGTGTGTGTGTGTGTGTGTGTGTGTGTGACTGACTCTGGGGAGGTTTCGACTTCCAGGATCCCCTTCAGCTTGCCCCACTTTTATCCCAGTTCTCATCTAACGGCTAACGCTGGCTGAGTCCTAACACATCATTCCAAACTCTTTGCACTTCAGTCTTCTCTGTAGCCTGTCCCATTTCCTCTTCCACATCGCTGTGTCACCATCCATCCTTTATGGTTCTCTTATTATTTCTCATACCTTCCAACTCCTTCATATCGTATCTCTTCTTCTTGGATTGCATCAAGCATTGTTTATTTTAAGCTGTACTTTAATTATTACAAATAATGACTATATGTATTTTTTTCAATCCAATGTGATGTTTTGGTATGTGTTTATATTGTGAGGTGATTAAATCAGACAATTTATACAGTATTCTTTTAATGTTCTTATCAATTTCCTCTATTTAGAACACTTAAAATCTCATCAGTAATTTTCAAACATTTAATGTTTTAGTATCAATATTAATTATAGTCCCTATTATGAGTAACATCCCCAAATCTTACTCAAGTTATCTAAGGCATTGATTTTGTACACAGAATCACTTATGAGTATTAATGTTATAAATATAAAAAGATCCAATAACACAGTGGATGGTGGGGTCTAAATTTTTTATGTCCGTGACATGAACCATCACAGTGACTCTAAAAGGTAGAAAATGACATCATCCCCATTGCACAGAGCTGGGCTCACTGTGGCCACTTGCTCAGGTCATACGGCTACCTGCAACTGCTACACTGCCTGGTAAGCCCAGACAGTCCAGCCACCGATCACCCACGTCACCCATCCTGACTACATAAGCACTGTTTCTGTTTGCCAGTGCTGCACTTGATCTTGTCATGGCCACATACCATTCAATTCAGTTTTGAAGACAACTGGAAAGCCTTTACTGGTCTCCTGGGAACCTTGCCCATACGAATACTATAATAAAATAGCAAACATCATTTGATATTGTCAGTGAGAAGAAAGAGCAATTACTCAGTTCCCTGCTTGCTGTCCAATTCCACTTCTGCTTGTCAGACTGAGAACTGTCCACCAGCACCACAGAGCTCTGCTCTGTCACCGTGGAATATCTTGAATTGGTGAAAAATTTGCACCCTGCTTTCTGTTTTTCTCATGGACACAGAAAGTCATGCACAAAGAAGGGTGTCTTAAATAAATGACCATCCTGGACAACGGACATGTCAATGGCATTGGTAGAGCTCTCTAGCATGGGACCCTGAGACATTGATTCCAGTGTGACAAAGCAGGGGGAAAGTGGTGGGAAACTCCCACACTTGTTTTTCCTCTGTCTAGTTTCTGGGAGGATCTGAGAATCTCTGCTCTCTGAAAACATCTCTGGTTGCTACTGGGTTTTAATCTTAAAAGCTATATAATTAACACATGGAAATGTTGGAAAACTAGAAAATAAAGGTAAGCAAGCAAACAAGCAAACAAACAAATGGTTATTGTTCATCTTGTCCATAAAAATTGAGTAACATTGAACCAATTGTTTCTCGATAATAAAAAGAGTGACTATTTTGAAGGTAGCTCACACACACTTCTGTGACTGTAAATGGCAGCTTAGTCTTCAGCTCTGTGAACACAGCATACTCCTTGCAGCAGTGGTTTTCTTTAAACCAGTTTCTTGTGCTAGATATTTACATGTTTTCTACTGCAATGTGTTAGCAACAACACTTTGCAGGAGGACCGTTGTTATTTTCCCTAGAGGAAAATCTCTAGATTCTGCATTTCTGAGTTGTAAAGGTTTCAGATAAGTTTCTTGACAGAACTGCTGTGCAGATGGATAATTCTGCCAATTTAGAATGGAAATTCCATGATGGTGTCCCTTCATCCTGAGCAGCATTAAATCTTTCTTTGAGGGGTTGTCTTCACCAGTTCCAAGGGTATGTGTGGGTATACAGTTCTTTCTGTGCATGTCAATCACTAACACGAACATTCATTATTCTAGCTCACCTGTGTTTGGTAGGGGAAAGGTTAATCGAAGTTTGAATATGTTTAATATGCCCAGTGTTTCATTTGTGTCCTCCCATTGTGACAATTACTTTATCTTTTATCTTTTCCGAGAGTTTTTTTCTTTCTTTAAGAGTTTGATATATGAAGGACACTGACTCTCCAACAGTCATGGCATTTCCCCCACTTTTTAGCTTTTGGTCTTTTTTTTTTTTTTTCTTAGAAATACCACACATTGCCGGGCGGTGGTGGTGGACTCCTTTAATCCCAGAACTTGGGAGGCAGAGGCAGGTGGATCTTTGTGAGTTTGAGACCAGCCTGGTCTACAAGAGCTAGTTCCAGTGCAGGCTCCAAAGCCACAGAGAAACTCTGTCTAAAAAACCAAAAAAAAAAAAAAAAAGAAATAACACACATTCAAGTGTTGTCAATGTTTTGTCTCTTTGGCCATTTCTTAGTTTATAATATATAAAGTTTTTATTAGTTTTCTGTAGTGCTGGGATGAAACGTGGGGCCTTCCCACAGGCAGGATGAGCACTGCCCAGGTGAGCCATGCCTCTGCACACCAAGCAGTTTCTGAACACAGTCTCTGGCCTTAGGACAGGGTCTGCTCAGAGAGACCATCCTAGTCTCAGGGACACACATATTGCTTTTCCATGCTTTTATTTGTTCTATGTCATGAGCTAGGAATTTATTATGAAATGGCTCAATACTAATTGGAATTCAGCCTTTTCTTAATTTTATATGAATCTGTTTTAATTCCATAGCAAATCATGAGCTTTTGTGGAAAATGCCATAGTTTGGCAGCTCAGGGCCCAGGAGAGAAGGAAGAGAAGTCCTCCAGGCAGAAGGCTACAAAGGGAGAACACTCAGTGACCTCTACCTAAAGCTTCTCACCAATTCTGAGGTTATTACCATTCTACCCAGAGTGACACTGTGTAGCCCAGGCTGACTTTGACCTTGAGATCCTCCTGTCTCAGCCTCCAGGGATGGGGAGGGGCTGGGATTCTGATGCTGCTCACCAGGACCAGAGAGAGACCATGTGGACAGCAGAAGAGCCTCTGGAGGAAGGGAGTGATGAGACTAGGACCAGATCATGAAGGAAGCTACAGTTGAATACAAAAAAGCACTGAACGCGTTCTGCTGCAGCCTGCCTCACGCAGCTGCTGTCATCAGGGCTTGCTGCCCACAAGCATCTCTGTGGATTCTGAATACCAGCTGAGATGCTTCTGAATGCCCTTCCTGCTGTCCCCTGGTAGTCCAGGATGCACACAAAAGACAAACCAGTTCTTTATTATTAAGTGAGCAATGTTGATGCCGTGATGCTTTCCCTGTGGGTTAAAATTCTTCCTTCAATTCCATGCTGCCTGGTCTACCTGTGTTTGGTACCATTTTACCATCCCACTCGCAAAAATGTCCACAGCCTTTAACTATCTAAATGTGTAGATAGTTAGATGTGTGCCTTGTTCATTCATTCTTGTGGGTGTGTTTAATTTGAAATGTTATTTTGTCATATATTAACAAATTCAGATTTTTTTGTTTGGAATTATATTTGTCAATTAATTTGGAGATAAAATTTCCCCATTCAAGCACATACATGATATCTTCCTGCATTCAGTTAAATCTCTCAGCTTTCTATTAATCCTTATTTCTGTGGTGCTAGGAATAGAGTGCAAAGTCTCAAGCATGCTACACAAGTGCTGTATCATGGAGCCACACCCACCTGGCCTTATATGTATATTTTAATAATAAAGTTTGTTCTTCATCATTTTATATCCTTGTTACTATTGGTATAAATGCCTAGTTTGATAAATGTTGCCAAATATCTAAAAATTATTTAGAGAAGTCACAAACTACCAATCTATCCTAAATTTGGAAGCAATTCTCTGAGCTCATGCAATATTTAAAGTTTATTGTGCTCTCCTTTGTTTTAAGGGGGGAAAAACTACAATGAGACAACAAATATGTAGTTACAAATAATGGGGCTGATTGGTAGATTTGGCAAAGGTATCTGACAAAGTGGTCCAGTTCAGGGCATCATGTACCCAAGGATGCTCACATCTTGATTATAATGGTTCCAGGTAGATGCCTGGCATAGATAGAAACAGGAAAATTGCATGATTATTCTAGGAGCCTGAGTCAGTTGGCTTGAGTGATACCAGGAGGTACATTTGTCTCTCAGTATAGGTGACCACCAAGGGTTCAGGGTGGAGCTCAGTGCTGAGAGTGTATTTTTCACACTCAGGGAACTGGATTCAATCCCTGGCACACACAAACCAGAAGAGATTCTACATAATTCCTCTGTTGTTTTCCTTAGGGTCCTTAGATTTAGCAGTAATTCTTCTTACGCAGCTGAATCCCAGCAAACCAGAGGGAGCTCTGTAGGTCTAGCCCTTAAAGAAGCAGTTTGACTTTACAGCTGTGTAGGGGCCATTCTGCCTGCTGGTTCTGCTCTTCACCGGTGACTTGACCTCACCAAGCTTTCAAGTTCAACTCTGCCTGCCTAAACCATGTAGAAAATGGGCCTTGATTTCCAAAGTGACAACACGTTACCCATTCCCAATTACAGAGCTATTCCTTCCCTAGATATTTTCCCCAACAAATAAAGCCAGCATCTTGCTTATCCACAAGAGGTTAGGTTTTCGGTGAATGTCATTCATCATTCAAAGGCAGACTGACAGAAGTCAGTCCCTGTTATTTTATAAGGACCCTGGAAATACCTACTGTCTTAGAAAGCTCTCTCAAGAAAGTGATATATTTGATGGGAGTTGATAGCTTCATCAAGCTTGTGTAAAAATCCCTTGCAAGTTTCTTATTCATCCTATGAGCAGTTTACCCTTAAGGATGCTGGGATGTGTCAACCCAAACTAGAGTTGGTGAGGTATGAGCATGTGGCCAAACATGCTCTAAAACGTTGAGGGCTAATTGGCTTTGCCCCGCTCTGTGTGATATGTTGTAATATGTCAGGTCTTCCCCTGTCTTCGTTAGAGTTTCTATTGCTGTGGAGAGACACCATGACCACAGCAACTCTTAGAAAGGAAAACATTTCATTGGGTGGCTTACAGTTTCAGAAGTTTAGTCCTTTATCATCATGGTGGGACATGACAGCATGTGGGCGGACATGGTGCTGGAGAAAGAACTGAAAATTCTTCATCTTGATCCGAAGGCAGCAGGAAGTGAACTGAGATGCTGAGCCTGGTTTGAGTGTACATGAGACCTCAAAGCCTGCCTCCACTGTGACACGCTTCCTCCAACAAGGCCATGCTAATGCTAAAAAAGCCACACCTCCTAATATTGCCACTCCCTATGAGCTTATGGCGCAATTACATTCAAACTACCACACATGTTCCCCAGTACATGTGGGGAACAGGTGGAAAACAATGGGGCTGGTGGACAGTTTGTGGGTACGTGTTGGATCCAGGTCTGCCATAAAGCTAGGGCAGCATTCTTGCCAGGTTTTTTAGTTTCTCAGACAGATGTGAACAGATGTAAGCATTACCTGTCACTCACAGGCTATTTGCACTTCCAGGAAGATGATTTACAGATCTCTCCTCCATGTATGTGTCAGTAGTGTGATTGAGAGAAAAGGTACCCAGGGAGAAGTGGAGGAAGTAGATAGAGACCATTTGTTCAGGCTGATGCTCAGAGCCACATTGTATAAACCCAGTCAGCAGAGGACAAGGAGCTCCTGGGCTCACACCATCCCGCCATCCCACCACCATTTTCATTTCCTGACATTGGCTTTGGGGGCAATAGCTTCTTCTGTTGAAGGCTGTGATGTGAAACAGGCTTTTGATACTAACCACTTCTAATAGCCTTGTTTGTGATACCACAACATACTCTCTGTAAGACAGCCCTGGGAATGAGCCTGAGCCTCATTCCAGTAGGAAGGCAGCACCATAGGAGTGGCTGCTTTCCTTCTAGGATGGTGATGCCATTCTGTGGCTGGCTTTTGGAATGGCCTGCCCAAACCTTTAGGAGAGTGGATGACAGGGCCACATAGTTTATCATGATCCTTGCCTTTTCTTTGTCCCCTCCATCTTAGTTTTCTTTCTTTCCCTTTTAAATAAGTCACTCTTTTATAAGGCCAATTCCCTTCCTTTCTGAACCAAGGTGAAAGAGAGATGAATAATATCCACATCAAATTCAAAATAGTGACCACCAAGCCCTGCTGGCCTTCTACAAGCTAGACTTGAGAGTATCCTGGATCCATTGTCCTAGAGTTTCAGCAGGCAGCGGAGTCAGATTCTAAAAATAGTCTCCAATTTCTTTTCTTTGAATGATAATTATTTTATCTGTTTATTTCCCTATTTATCAGGGCTGAGAATTGAACCAGGGCCTTGTACATGTAGGACAAGTGCTCTATCACTGAGCCACACCCCAAGCCCTTTATTATTAACTTTGAAATAAGATTATAGATATAACTGACATGCAAGACATTCAGGAAATTATAGAAAAATGGTAAAATAACAATGTGAAAACCACAAAATAAAAAGTTAAAACCATCTCTGGGTTTACTATGCAGAGAAGTATCTTACATAAAATGTGTCAGGTCATTTGTTACTCACGGGCTTAACCTGCCTCCTCTGGAAGACCATTCAGAAGAATTCTGGACCTTGTCAGTCTACAGGAGAGAAGAGTCGGCTTGTGTTTCCCACCACACCTATTGACGATGCTCTCCTGGAATGTTCAGCCTGGGTGTTACATCACTGAAGAGGCAGAACCCAGTCCCTTTCTCAGCAGCTTTTGGGGGCATATTTCCCTTCAGATGGCATTGGTGTGACCTCGTTTTAGGACTCAAGCCAGAGGGTACACATATTACTTTCAACACCTTCAAGTCCTTGCCTCTCTACGCAGTGAAGAGCTGAATGTAAAGGAGGTAAACCAAGTATGCTGGAAATGCATACAAAACAGGCACATATGCTCCCACACAGGCACATACAAACAAGCTTCCATAGTTAGCCAGGCTCACCTGCACTGGATGCTGAATTTCCCTGACAACGCAAGCTGCAAGCCTGACTTCTCTCCCAATGTCTGGGCCAATCTACGTTTCTCCTCTGTTAAGCATTCCTGTCTCCCTGGCTCTCGAGAGAGAGGCACCTGCCTGCTTCTGCAGTGATATTTCAGCACTTTCATTGAACCACGCTTTCCAGTGTTTTGTCAGATTTCCTTTGCAGCATCTACTCCACCCACAGACACCAGGAAGAATAAATTGTTCAGAATACAAACAAGGGAAGCTGCAGCCTTGAGCAGTAGCAGCAGACCCAGCAGGCAGAGTGGGCTTTTCTCTCTTTTGTTTCTTTGAGTAGGAGACTTGAGCAATGTCCTTGCTCAGCCCATGACTGCCTGTCACAGGCTCCTTATTTGATCGCTAAGAGGTGGTTCCTAGAAAACACAGCGATGGGTCTTTTTAGGGCTCACAGAGTGTTCAGCTAAGTCTGCAGATGAGATGCCTGCCAGGAAATCGGGCTTCAGTGATGAATTTTTTTTTAATCTTTAAAAAATTATGTTCAAGCAAAGCATACAAGTTGCTTTGGGAGAAAATCTCTGGAGACAGCAACTCTGAGGCTGCCTGTGATCTTAAGGCATCTCTGGAACCTCAACAGGATAGAGGAGTTTCAGAAAGGCTTCACGTAAAGTATTAAGGCACACAATCCAGTATAATGAAATCCGGTGGAAAAATGCAGCCCCGGAACCAAGGCACACAATGGAATGGTAATCTGAAATATATAATGTCATAATGAGAGAGATCCCAGTCAGAAGTCTGAATTTTCAGTCTCCTAATGCCAAACTTCCATATGGGTCACCTCACTAAGATAAACTGGGAGAGCAGAGCTGAGTCCCAGATAGTCACTTCATAGCTGCTAATTGAAAGGCTGTGTGCTGGAGAGTTTTATGTCAATTTGACAAAAGTCCTCTGAGAGGAGGGAACCTCAGTTAAGAAATGCTTCTAGAACATGGGGCTATCGGCAAGCCTATAGGGCATTTCCTTAACTAGTGATTGATGTGGAAGGACCCAGTCCATTGGGGGTGGGGCTATCTCAGGGCTGGTGGTCCAGGGTTCTATAATAAAGCAGATCAAGCAAGCCATGTTGAGCAAGTCGGTAAGCAGCATCTCTCCATAGCCTCCAGGTTCCAGCCCTGTTTGAGTTCCTGTCCTGGCTTCCTTCAATGATGGACTATGGATGTGGAAGTGTAAGCCAAATACACCTGTTTCTCCACAGCTTGCCTTTGGTCATGGCGTTTCACTGCAGCAATAGAAACCCTAAGTAAGACAGGCAGCAACACAAGGAAGAGTCTCTATAAACATTTAACCAGCAAAAAGAGGTGATCCTGGAAGCATTTTTGAAGTCAAGTTGATTGAAGGCCCCGAATCCAAAAGATACTAAAGATGAAGATAAATTGATAATAGGAATTGTTTTAAATGATACCAAATTCTTATTCATTCTCACAAAAAAATCTTACTTTGAGTACAAAATAAACATTTAAATATTAGCCTCAAAACCTTGCAGGAGTCAAATATAATTATGGGTTAATGAATCTTGATACATTTGCTTGAAGTAATTTTATTGGTTAATAAAATGTGAGAAATTCAGGATTGTAAGGTGCTAGCACATGGCCAAATTTTTAAAATTTCACTATGAACAGAAACTTTAAGGCCAAAGTGTTCTGTTTCATGGTGACATTACCTCAATCTGTCAAACAAGGATTTATTGAGGGTACTGTGTCCCAAGAAGACACTCTCAGAAGTTTTCTAGAAATCCATTGCCGAGCCAAGCAGATGCGACTCTGGTATGTACTGAGTTCAGAGTGACTAAGAAGGGCACAAATGACAATAAGCTAACAAACAAGTGACGAATTGCTCTAGTGGGAAAGGCTAAGCCAATGACAACCAGACATGAGAGGTGGATAACGACAGAATGTCTACTGCAGTGACCAAGGAAGAATTCTAGGAGAAGCGACACTAAGGAGAGGTCTTGAGAATGATGATACAGCTGAGTAAAACAGATTGAGGGGGAAGAGGTGGAAGTGTTTGTATGTGTCCTGAGTACGCAGTGTCTGGGGGTAGAGGAAAGCTAAAGCTGAGCTGAGCACAGAAGTAGTCGTAACGATGTAGATCGAGCTCTGTGGCTGAAGGCAGGGAAGAGGATAAATACATAGGACCAGGAAGAAGTTGGAGGAAAGATGCTAATGGACCCACAAGGTCGAGAGAGCATGGGAGGTAGATTCCAGGCATTGCTGAAGATAACCTGAATGCATGATGCACACATGAAAAGTGAGGACATGAAACTGTGAATATGGGTGTTAGGAGAAAACGAGAGAAGGAGGGCCTGGTATCGGAACAGTTGGACACTTTGCTGAGATACGGGAGAATGCTGGATGTATGGTCTGGGGCTGAAACGTAAACTCAAGGCTTGTATTTGGAACACATTAAATGTGAGATGCTTTTCCAACATCTGAACGGCGAGGTCAAGTAGGCAGAAGAATTTCAGAGGAGATGGCCAGAGCTGAAGAAGCAGCTTTCGGAGTCATAAATGTGTGAATTCCACTAAGACTGTGAGGGCTGATGAGTTGCTCTGGGTGAGCACATTGAGAAATGGGGTGAGAGAGAAGCAGAGAGAGGTCTGAGAAGATTGAAATGCTCAACGAACTAATATCTAACCCTTGGACCAGAGGAGGTGGGGCAGAAAGAGTTAGAAATAGGTGTGGAGTTAACGGAAACCAGAGGACGGGGCCAAGGATACTGGAAGCATCCCTCAGCAACAGGCTTCAGTGAGGGGATTAGCGGAGGAAGGGAAGTGAGTGGTTGATGGGCTTTAAGCAGGTGTGTCAAGGTGATCTTGGCTGGAGGTTTCATGGAATGTGGGAAGCAGAAGCCAGGTTGGTTGTGGGCTGAGAAATGAAGGTGAGGTTCAGGTAAGGAAGCTGGTGTTTACAACGGGTACTGTTTCTTTAAAATTTTTAATTGTGGTAAAAGACAGGATATAAAATGAGCATAGTCATTGTCTGAGTGGACCCCTCCATAGCAGTGTGTGCATTTCTGAGGCTGCCCAGACAACACCCACAATCCAACCAACCACAGACCAAGATATTTGGAAACATCTTTGCATCTATACCAAATGTACACGTTCTTGTACATTATGCTACTGACATAGTGCTTATCTTGTGGGCTTCATCTGTAACCTAGGGGTAATTAAATGACTAGGAGAGGCTTATATAGGTGCTATGAAAGCACGGAGCCATTTTATAAGAGGCTTTAGCATCCACAGATTTTGTTGCATATAGTCATATATCCCTTTGAAAGACTCTATCACACTTGCTTTTTCTATGATGCGTTCATGGACACCATCAGCCATGCCCTGGCTATTGTGCGAAGCGCTGCAGTGGTTCTGGATGCACAGGCCGGCAGTGCATCATTGTGAGGGCTGGAGGGGGAGTATAGTCTTAGCTTTGCTCTTCCCCAGGCTGAGAGCAACCAAAACATGTTTGTCGGCTGTTAGCCATGACTGCAAGGGATAAAGACAACCACTGATCAGAGAGGGGACAACTGGGGGAAGAGACAATGATGTAGGAGAGGCAGTACTTGGTCTGAGGACCTCTTGCTGCTGTTTAAGAGAGACGAGGATGACATGGCTGTAGAGACATGTCCTTTGCCGGCCTTGGCAGTGGTAGAAGGAAGAGTCCTTCAAACCACTTCAGTTTTCCCTGAAGCGTGATGGGAGTTCATCAGCTGGGTTTGGAGGGGGACCAGTGAAGGAGATATGGGAAGAAGGGATGGGATGCTCTGCTACAGGGTGGTTTCTGATTTGGCTGTTTCCTATACCTCAGAGCATAACTTCTATAGTGTTCTGACAGCTTCTGCCTCCACCTCATTTTGATTGTGGTTTAATTGGCACTGGGTGAGTCCGGGGCATTGTAATTTTAAAACTTCCCAATTTGACTACATGGGTTGAGAATGACAGAAAGACGACCATTGTGTTCTTTTTATGTGACATCTGAAAACATTGAACACACACTGTGGGGAATAGAATGGGGGTAGCCCAGACCTGGAGAGGGAGTTAATAGCCAAAGCATGTGAATTCTTGGATAGGGACAGTAATGTCACTTCTTTTTTAAATTGATGACATAACATGGTGCATAGAGCTGACAACTGAGTCCTGTGTATTCCAATATCACCAAGAGAGGAACTCTCAAAGAGTTGCAATACAAAAACAATCAAGCATTTGGGGTGATGGATATGTTAATTAGCTTGATTTAATCATTTCACATCATATTAAAAAAATCTCAGCATCACTTTGTACTGCACAAACACCCACAACTATCATTTGCCAATATAAAACAAACAAGCAAAGCTCCCCAGGTGAGGCTACTGTGCCGTGTAGTCGAGGCTGACCGGTTTAGAACAGGAAAGTCAACCGGTTAGAGAAAAGTGGCTGAGAGTGTCAACGCCCCAATTCGAGATTTGTAATCATAAATTTCAAGTGAAATGAGCCGGTGCAAATTGCAGGGTGTGTGTGTGTGTGTGTGTGTGTGTGTGTGTGTGCGCTTGCGCACGCGCGCGCCCTGCCCCACTTGTAAAAAGTCCAAGACACTTCATTAGATTTTTTTCTTTTCAACACTCCATTAGGAGCCCATCTATTTCTCCCCAGTGTCACCATCTGTAAGGGTGACATCTAATGTCACTATATGTCCAGCTCCAGCATGCTTCTAGACATTGTGACTAACAGTCCTCACATCAGTGAGCGTGTCCAGTCTGCAAAGAAGAAAGTCAGGTTTAAAAGGAAGCCCAGGCTCATGCTGACACACATAGTTAATGAACCATGGCATGATGCCTAAGACTAGGAAATCTTGACTTTCAGTCTGTGTTCATATCATACCCCCAAATGCCTGACCTAAGTGTGGGCCTCCAGCCCTGTCCTTGATGATATGCAAATAGAATGGGAGAAGTAACCAGAATTCACTTGGGAAGGACCCTTTGTAGGCCTGAAGAAAATGCTTTGGTAATCTGCTGTGCCAAGCATGATGGTGCAGACCTACAATCCCTATGTTGGGGAGGATCAGCAGCTCCAGCGTTGCCCAGGTGACAGGCTGAAGTTGGCCCGGGCAACAAAGTGAGATCCTATATTAAAATAAATAGATAATAAATGAATAAATACAGTAAATAAGCAAACAAAAATGTGGATGAGACCTTCCAGGAGGCACAGGTGTAGCTATGGGGGAAGGGTGGGCCTAGTTAAAGCTGGCAGGGCAGTAGCTGAGCAGCGGCTTGCAGGAAAGGCGGGCCTGAGGCAGCGCTAAACTCCCCCACATGCTACAGGAGAAGGCTTCAAAGGCAAGCCTGGAGAAGTGAAAGCATGGAAGCTTTGACAAAAGGAATGTCTGAGGCAGATTTAGAACTCTGCATATTCTCCAAGGCATCCACATAACCCCATGCTAAAGCCACGGAGGTGATGGACTGTCTGGAGGGAAGGTGGCCAGGATGGGGTCTAGGCTGGTGCTACAAAGTAGGAAGTACAGAAAGAAGCTATTGTACCTGGCTGTGGCATGAGGGCCAGCCTTCTGTTTTCCCAGTCCCCTGAGCATGAGAAATCTGTGATCCACAGTCTCATGAAACCCAGAGTTGTGTTCCCTAGCTCCTAGCCAGTCCTCTTTCCGGCTTCTGGACTCCTACATGCTTTCCCAGTCCCAAAGACATCAAGTCTCATCACCAATTTTAACATGATTCCTATTCTAGAAGGTACTGAAGCTGGGTAGCCCCTGGCTGTAACGAGTATCAACCCACGACACTACCAACATGTCTGAAGGTTTGGAGGAACATGACACCAAGATCCTGTTAGACATTATTGCTGAGACCATCCGTGGCCAGGGACAGGAGTCTTCTCCGCCTCTTTTGCTAACTAATTTGTCTCTCTTTGCAGGTCCAGGGAGCCACCATCCTGCTAAACTGGGCACACTGCTGATTTCATGCCTTGTTGCAATCAGGGGCTGCTATGTTCATTTGAAATCTAATCTCTGTTCTGTCCCTGACAATGATCTTACCAAGGCTGAAGGAGGGCGGGTGAAGGAGGTGAGTTGGCAAGGGCCCCTTGATGGGTGATCAACAGAACTGGAATTGAAATCTAGTGTTTTCACCCGAAGGTCTGCACTCTGGAATTAGACACTGATGGATTGTTATAAGGAATCATTTTGGCATCTGACACCCATGCTTCAGCAGCACAGACATCACACGATCCTGGGCTTCTGTCAGCTCCTTCCAGGAGAGCACAGGCTTCCCCTCCGCGGCAGTTCAGTGCTCAAGGAAACAGCAGTCTTCGGTTTAGAGGAAGACTCCCTGTGATCAGTGTGCAGCCATGAAGAAGCGACGGGGTGTGTGCACAATTTCATGCTAATGACTAGGATGACGTCACAACACTTATAAAAGAATTCTTCCTCTCATCTGTGTTTGGGGAGCATCCATGGCCCTCCACTGCCCTCCATTCAGTTGGAACTTGGTTTTGGATGAACAGAAGCTCCTAAAGATTAAACAGGGCTCTGAAGAGGTGGGTTTTTAATCTTCAGCAGGAAGAAATCAGTGGGAAAGAGACTGACCTACCAGGACCTCCTTACTGAGGAATGCATAGAAGTCACTGCTGGTGGCTTCCTCATGTACTCCTTCCTCAAGCCCTTTGCCCAGTGCTCAAGTCCTCCTGTCTCCTGCTCACAAACCCTCTGTCAGGCTCTTTTTCCATATCCTCCAGCCTCCCTCGGTCCCTCTCCATCCCCACTAAACTCACATTTACCTCCTGTATCCCCCCAAACTTAGCCAAGTACTTAGTGTGCTGGGCTGGTGCAAGTTAAGCAAGGACTCCACCACTGATCTACAGCACAAAGGCCCTCTTTTCCCGCTCCCAGGAAGGGGTCCTGGTTAAAATCTGAGACACCTGGCTAGGGAAACTTTGGGGGTGAGCAGAAGGCAATGTCTGTGTGGTATGGAGCATAAATGACACCTTTCTCACGTTCCAGGGTTCTCAGTGGGATCCTACAGAAGCAAGCTCCCAGTCAAGACCATGCCTACTTAGCCTTCCATTCCCACCCTGTTCTTTTTTCCTCTACTTCCCTTCCTCTGGGAACCAGGAGACTCACTTGCCAGTGTGTCCCCTCTCAGGATCACCTTCTAAAGAAGCTTAATTTTAGATGGGAAAAGCTATCTGGGAATTCAAGGGTTAAATGGGATCTTAGTGGTCATTCGGGTCCTCTGCTAAGGGTTCTTTCCATAGCATCACACCTGTCCCTGGTGATGCTCTGGTACAAGGATTTAGAGAATTTAGTGTCCTATGGTGAGACCTCACACTGCCTGAGGCAACACCATCACCTAGTGTAGTCTCTGAAGGAGGCTCATAGAGCTCTGCATGCTACCATCCCAGCTCCCTCTGCCAGCAGTCAGAACCTCTAGGCCAATATAGCACTCAAAGCAATTAGGGTGCGTGTGCCCCCCTATTGTAGGAGGGTCCTTCTGTATTTCTGTGCTTTCATTGGTTAATAAACAAACTGCCTTGGCCCTTTGATAGGGCAAAATCTTAGATAGGCAGGGAGGACAGACGGAATTCTGGGATAGGGAAGGCTCAGAGAGAGCTGCCATGAACCTGCCAGGGTCAGACTAAATTTTCCCAGTAAGACCACTACCTCGTGGTGACTTATAGACTATTAAAAATGGGTTGAAATAAGATGTAAGAGTTAGCCAATAGAGGCTACAACTAATGGGGCAGGCAGTAATTTAATTAATACAATTTCCGTGTGGTTATTTCAAATGTAAGCTAGCCCAGCGGCCGGAAGCTGGGCGTGATGGAACAAAAAGGCCTGCGCTCCTCTCAGATGCTGGGAACATAGCCCACACCCCCTTACTACACCCTCTCTCCTCTACCCCCAATGTGTAGGTTGACTCTGATGTTAGGTATGGCAGGATGTAAAGATGAGGTTTTGCTGAGGGAAACAGGACATGAGGTCTGTGCAGGGACCTCCTAAGGAAAGCACAACGGCCTCCATTGCATTGTCACCGGAAGACAAGGAGGCTGGAGTGCTTAGCAGCTGGCCCCCATCCCACCCCGGCGAGAGTCTCTGAGCTTCATTCATTCTCCAGAGTTTCTAAATTTCAGCTACACTGTATTTGAAGCACAAACATGAGATTAATTAACATAGGGCACCATGCATGGGAAGGAGGCTGAGGTTACTCAGAACTCTCTCCTGAAACTCAGCCTGATCAGAGATGTGCCAAGGGCTTGGGATGCCAAGTGGGAGAAGATCTGCCACAGCAATGGCTCTGATATTCTCAAAGCAGACAAAGGGCAATTCCCCAAAGGGGGACTCTACTCAAACTGGCAAATTAGATTCCCTTAACCAGCATTAAGACTGACAATCATGCCTTTCGACTAATCGATTGTAGCCAGCACCAGAAGCCATACTCTGATGTCCCACAGTATGTGACTACCTGGGAGTTCTCAGTAAGCATACAACAGACACAGGAAATGGGAGCGGAGTGGCCCATGCAGCTAAATCAGTACTACGTTAGTGTGGGTCAAAACATTTTGAAAAGGAAGAATGATGGGCAGCAAATTGAAGGCAGCAGATATTCTGCACAAGGCTGCGATCTCAGCTAAACCGTAACAGTGCTGACCAGGTAAAGGCAAGGGTGCTGGCCTGTCAGCCGCAAAGCTCAGAGCCCAGTTGCTTGTCTCTAGCTGGGCACCGTTCAGAGGAAAGATGTGGATGGTGTCTTGGCTAATCAGAGCATGATGCTAGCAAATTTTCAAATCCTTAACCAGCGCCCGGCTCTGCTCTCCCACTCAAGAGCTCTTTTAAGATCATGTCTGGCTGCTTTTGCAACTTGCCTGCGGGGTAAATTGTCCTGGAGAGCTTGGCCATTGTCTGCCCTGCCTGACAGATTTTTTTTTCCTCATTACAAATGAGAAGTTGCCTCTGTGCCATGTACACTCAAGCCTCCGGTGAGTTTAGTCACCGTGAGAGAGCCTGTGTGAAAGCGAATCTGGGGCACTAACAAGGTCAAGTCTCTGGACATGGCAGACCCAGGCTTGATTTGGAGACATGCTGATCCAATCTGCTCTCACCCTGGAGGGTTCCTGGGGTCAGCTCTCTGGTCTTCTACCAAGAGCTGGTCTCCAAATTTCCTTCCTCTGAGAACTGGGTCCCAGGTCCCTCACTTGCCAGAGGTTCCCCTCTCAGGCTCCGGGAAGAGGCAGGCGAAGAAAAGGCTCAGGCAGGTCAGCAAGGAATTCCCAGATATGACAGTCTCCATGGAATGGGGGAGAGGATTTATGTAAGTATCTGTGAACTAGAGATGAGGCACAAGCTAACGATGGTGGAGCTCTAGCGTCAGTGTTCACGAAAACGCCACATTCTTATCTAGTTGACGCAAGCTCAGAGAGGAAGACACACCAGGGGAGTAGCTGGTATGTCATAGACAATTAATACATATTTTTTGGATGAATAGCAAGGCTTGGTCAATAAGTTTATGAACAAAAACATGTGTCTCAGTGCACAAAGCAATGCCCCAATCAGCAAATGCCATCTTCTCCTCAGACCGGAAACTTGTGGAGAGATTTAGGACAGGTGTCCAGTGTGTGGCAGTGGCACATGCTGCCTGAGAAGTAAACTGTACTCACAGGCTCATTTCAAACGTGACAGAATTCAATGCAGGAATACGAGTCCCCAATCAGACCATTTCACCTGAACATTTGATTAACTAAAGAATTGGAAGGAAGGAGGTCAGACATTCCCCGTAGGACCACCAGTCATTGTTGGAATTCAGAAGCAAACTGTGTCCAGTCACAACCACTGAGCTGAATAAAATCCCAAACTCCGAGCGATGGACTATCGCTCAGCTTTCATTTGCTTTATGCAAAGCAGGTGTAGAAGGCAACAGGAAAACAGACTAGGATGTGATTCTCAATTATACAAGTCATTTGCATTAAGTGGTGTAGGAGAACCTAAGAAATGGTTATTCCTGAATGATACCCTTATTGATCCTTTTCTACAGTTTTTGGCTGACTCATGTGTTCGTTCTGATTTTATATAGCTGCAATAATAAAACAGTTATGATTAAAAATTAAAGTTATTCAATTTGGATAATTTCTAAGTAGATTTTGTTTCTCTAAACAGAAAGCTATAATATACATATTAGGTACACAGTAAGATTTTTCTCTCTGGAGTGAAAGGAGGAACTGATCTTAGTTGGATGTGTGTAGTGAGCTGATCACTATAGCTCTGTCCTCAACTTTGAGAGTATCCTGGTAGCAAGGACAAAAAGGAACCACAGGGGGTGATGCTAGTTTCACTTGCCCAAAAGGGAAAGCTAACAGGTTCTCCCACAAGGATGGATCCCGCCAGACATCAAGATGGAAAGGGATACCTTTGCTCATGTATGACAGCTCACACAGTTATTCTTTATCACGGAGATCACCAAAAGGCTACTCAAAGAACTAAGTTTTGAATATAAATGTCTTCAAAAGTCCTCAGAAATCAAGAAAGTGTGGAAAACAAAAATGAAGGAAATGAAACCATACTTGGCTGTCGCTAATTGTTGAGATTTGCAAGGAAGGACCTTGGGATCAAACTCCTTTGTAAAAAACCAAGGGCCAGAGGGGCAAGGCAACTGCCGCAGTAAACTGGAAGAGGAGTGTTAAAATCCGAGGGTCTTGATTTTTGCTCTTTGTGCCACACCCTGCCATCTCCATCCTCCTTGCCTACGACTTGTCTCTTCGTGGTCTATGTCACCGTGTACAGCTGTGTCCACGGTTTACAGTTCCCACTAACACAGGCGTGTCATTTACCTCCCACACTAGCTCTGCACGCACTGTGAGCAGGTGTCATGTAGGGTGGGCAGGCTGACTGCAGTTAATGAGGGGACTGTGCACAGACATGAGTATCAGGATGATTGCTTCATTTACACAGTTTTGAAATGTAAATTCACTTTAAGGGTAAATCATACCTAGCACAATGGTACAGACCAAACACTTACTGGATGCTTATCAAGCACCAGAGAGGAGTCTAAGCCTTGTTCATATAACTATGTGGTTCCATAATCCCAACTTTGTCAGGTGGAAGCTCTCCTAGGGCCCAATCAATGGATGAGAACAATGAGGTACAGTGCAGAATAATCCTTGTCCTAAGTGACACACGTGGGAGATGGCAGTTCCTCGTTTCAGAACACACCATCTATTTGGAATCTAGGCCTTCAGTTCCTAACTGCTCGGGGCCTCCTGCAGTGACAGAGCAAGTAGCTGTGCCTGCCATTGGCTGAGTTGAACAAGACACTGGCTGAACAAGGTCAGTCTATACTGACCTCCTGTGACTTGCATGTAATTTAGAAGCTGGTGTTATTTATTGAAGTCTAAACTAACATCTTAGTTATGGAGCTTGGGTGGAGACCCACATCTCGTCAATGTCTGTGTTATTCCCAGCAGGTCAAACACAGAGGAAAAGATACTCAAACAGGGCACTGCGGAAAAAGTCTGCACAGGAACTGGGCAGAACCAGGACTGCAGGATTTGGGGTGTGCCCTGCCTAGGCAGCTGTGGGTACAGGAGGTTTTTGCTCACCGACCACCCCCATCTCTGGGTGAGGCTATGACATCATGCATCCACCCAAATCTCTGTCCAGCTCAGGAAGGCTCCCCACTGCAGCAAGAGCACGGGCTCCAGTTCTTTGTCCACCTCTGGCTTTCCCGGCATCTCAGTATCATCTCACGTTTATTCATATACATGAGGCATGGTTGCCCTGAGATATCGTTGTAGACCAACAGGTAGGTATTTTGCAGGGCTTGGACATCAGAAACAGCACCTGGAAGCAGCGGCATTCCATCTGTAATACTGAGAATTGGCTGGCAATGGGATTTGGGGTAGGGGGCAGAAGAAGATGGCTGAGAGACCAGCAGGGGACAGGGATGCTGTGAAGTTGCTGTGTTGTCAACCAGAGCAGTGTGTGTGTGTGTGTGTGTGTGTGTGTGTGTGTGTGTGTGTGTGTGTGAGGGTGCCTTCCTACTCAGCCTCACCTGTGTGCCACGGTCTCTGTGTCTTCTCTCTTGTTACCCACCTCAGGTCTGCTGTTCCTGTCACTCATTTATGAATCCCACATTCATGCTGCTCTTCTCTATGGCATAAGTGATCAGTGAGCCCGCAAACATCCCATAAAGCTGGGCACGAGTCTATGGGAGCATGGAGTGTCAGAAAGCCGAGTATCTCTCCTCACCCTTGCCATGGTCTCATGAACATTCCTCTTTCTCCTCAATGGGAGATGGTCCAGCTCCCTATTCTCCCTCTGGGCCAAACCTGACCCCCCTCCTGTTTTTCTCTTTTATTATGATCCCCCTTCGGGAGGCAGCTCAGAGAGGTCTGGAAGCTGAGTATTCAGTGAAGGAGGTAGCCAGGAGTTATAGTAATGGCAGGTGTGGGTGCTGGCACCAGCTCTCCTGGATTAGTGAGACATGCTTGCTCTGGCTTAGCACTACCTAGAAGTGGGGCTCCTAAAACTTTTCTCCCTATCCTGGAAATTTGGTCTCCTGTCCAGCCTCCACAGTTGCAAAAGCCTCCATGGAGGTCAGAAAGTGCTGCCTAGGTGGGGAATCCAAGTGTGAAGGGCAAGAGCGTGAACCTGTGTGCTCAGAGAGAGTTTCCTTGGCTGAGATTGCTAGTGGCATGGAGGAGAAGTCCTGAGAATTGCCTCATCCCAGAGGCAGAGCAGCGGCTGCTGCCCACACTTTTCTCTGTGGAAAACTTCAGCTAATGAACTAGCCCATCAAGCTCTCCTGTGACCTGGATTTCCTAAGAGACTCAGTTGTGTGAGTATGTGGGGCTGTGTGAGGCTTGAGGTCCCCCTGCTTCCATCCTCTGAGAGACACCTGGTGCTTCTCACATGGCAAGATTTTAAGACATTATTATGATCCTACTCAGGTAAAAAAATGTTAATTATTTCTATAAAGGATCCTGATTGACTTGGGGTCTTTGAATTCACCCCTTGGAAAAATACATTATAGACACATACTGTGATCCCTTGGAAAGTCAGCAGACATCTGACCAGAAAGCAGCCTGCCGAAAGACATGCGAAAGAAGGCTCCTGAGGGTAGGAGTGGGGGTGAATGTCAACCATAACATTCTATATGACCTTGTCATCTATAGATGAGTTGAGCTATACTCATAGCCAGTCTGGAAGTATGCAGTCATGGGTTGTCTAGTTGGATGTACCTGCTAGTCTTTGTTGTCCCTCTGTTGATCTTTCCCTTATCTCCCGGGTGTTAAATGAGGGGGAAAGGCAGAGGGATGAACATGAAGTGGGGGAGGGGTGTGTGTCATGTATTGGAGATGCTTAGAGTTAGATAGATGGGGACATCAGCCTCTAATTGTCCTGGACTAAAAACTTAGTCCCTCATCTTGATTCTTCTCTCTCCTTCACACTTTATGTTCCATTTTCCAGACAAGCGTTAGCTGTACCATGATCTATTTGGGAGAAGGTCAAACTCATACAGCTTTTTGTACTCAGAAAACAATGACTATCTTCTTGCGCATTTTGTTCCGTTTTGGTTTGGTTTTTGAGATGGGATCTCACAAAATAGCCCAGACTATTCTCAAACCACTGCCTCAACCCCTGGTCTTACAGCCATGTGCCACTTTGCTCCAAACCTTTTTTTTTTTTTTTTTTTTTTTTGGCTCACTGCACCCACTCTATCCTGGCCTCCGCTGTTGTCTTTGAATCTGCCTCTCCCCCTCCTCTCTCACATGCCTCTCCCTGTAGACCAGCCAGTTTGCCCCACCCACGTCCATCTATGGTGTATGCTCCCTCTCCCTGAAATGCTGAGTCTCCCTGCCATAGAGAGCTGACTGCATGCCTTCCTTCCCAGGTGTGCTGGCCCCACTAGATGGTCAAATGTGTGCCCGTTGTATTATGGGCTCCTTTGCACCCCATGGCCTTTGATGCCCTAGAAATTTGCACATATCTTCTTTATTCATCTGGGTTTGGACACTGGCTGTCTCCCCTCAAGGCATAGATGAAGGGGCCGCATTTATCCCGCTCATCATTTATCCTATACCCTAGTACCTGGCATACAGCAGGTAACTTAACAGATATTCAAGGGATGAAAAAGAGGAGGCCATATACACGCATATCCAGAGAAGGTTTGGCTCTCTGATGTATTGTATGCAGACCCCACTGTTAGGAGAAGGAAGGGGGAGAGACACAAAGAAGCTCCAAGTGCTGTTTCAATGCTGAGAGAGCCTGCAGACTCAGTGCCAATTCCTCAGCCCTAGAGATCTTTAGGTCTAAGTCGTTTTCTTAAAACAAGTGGGAAGTGAACTTCAAGGGGCTTCAGGTATTTAGTAAAAAGTACTTCTGCCGATTTATACAAGTCCCCTCTATAATGGAGGTGTCACAGGTGTGGGAGTGCTGAGAGCCAGGGTCTCTGGGAGGTGACAGGACATGGGGCTTTTCTTCCAAGCATGGGGTCAGGGATCATAGTGAAGGGCTTAGTGGAAGGTGTTTCATTGCTTCTCCCCATCTGCCTTCTACCCCACAGGATGCAGCCCTCACCAGGTGATGGGGGTTGGTGCTTGGTGCTTGAATTCTCACTGTCCAGAGATGAGAACGAGATGTCTGTGGTCTTGGTTTGTCTGTTTTATAAGTCATCCATGCCCTGGCTTGTTATAGCAGTAGCTATGGACTGGGGCAGTCACGCAACTGGAATATTTCAAAGTAGGGATCAGAGTCAGACCTCACCTCTAGGCAGGGCTTTCTTGCTGTTCTTAAAGCCTCGGGATGGATAAGAATAAATCAGCTTTAACATGCGGCTTAAATTAGAGATAGTCCCCAATATATCCCAAAGTAGTTATTCTAGTGGCAGAAAAGTAGGTGACAGGCTAGTGGGTAGGGTTGGCCTACTTGGCTACCTCTTTCCCTTGTGTGTTGTGTCTTCTGTGTGGGGGCAGGGGTGGAAGGGTGGCTTGGGTACCAGTGTTTGTGACTCAGAGGCCAAGTGGAATCCGAACAGCTGTTTTAAGAGGAAATACCCAGAGGACAAGGACATTATGAAACTGGAGGGGTGCTGAAGATCAGAAATGAAAGACTTATTGTTCTCAAGGAGAGATGTACTCTGAAGCTGGTGGCAGGAGACACATTCTAACCATAATGTTGAAGTTGGGGCGGTGAGAGAGCTCATTTTCTCCAAATACTGTTTTCTAGTAATAAAGTTGGAGAAGTGAGAGAATGTCATTGCTCATGTACTGGGGGAGGGTTTCATCTCAGGGGCTCAAAAAGAGGCAAGAAAGGCAAAAAGCTGTTCAATGGAAAGGGGGAAAATCTGAAAACGGGCCATAGTCCCCAGTAGGTAGGAAAGACGAGGCAGCTCTACTGAGCTCTACTGTAAGCGGAAGACAGATAGAGAGGTACCCAAGTGGTTCGAGGAGGGAGAGAGGTGCTAGGAGGTCACAGGGAGGAGATAAAGCAGTGTGGAAGGTTCAGGCTGTAGGGAATGTTTCTGCCTCACACTCTCACTGGGGCTAAGGAAGCCTAAGTTGTGGTGTGGGTGGCAAGACCCACGTGCTACTTGATATTAACTGACGGACATTCTGCTCTTCAGCTTGCCTGTCCAACCTGCTTGCCTAACTGTGAATAATAAGAAAAAGGAACTTACATAGCAGGGAGGTCTATATATGTTCATTTCTTCATCTTTGTGAGATACTGTTGGGACAAATATAATTGTTTCCCATTTCATAGATGAATAACAGGAGCAGGGAGACACATGTCTGATGAATGAGAGTAAAGACTAGAGCCTCGCACTCTGGACCATCCGACTAGCTGGGCTGGCCATGCTTGGGCACTGTGAGCATCACTTTGCTCTCCTCGGCTCGGCCTTGAGTCAGCATGTCATCCTCTCTATCTAGTAGACAGTCAGGCAGGTAGGTGCTGTCACTTTTCTAGGTTCTGAGCCTTGGTTTGTAAGCCATGAAGTGCTAGTGGACACAAAAGAAAGATGCTCTCTGCCTGACTGGTTTTAGTTTAAAGTTCATTTATTAAAAGGTTCTGTCGTCTCATAGTTCCACGACCTGTGTGGTGTGAGACCACCATTTGTCTAGTCATTCCATGTTCTCCCAGGTCAGTGTTCCTCTCTGTGTTCACAGTGATTGCAGGGAGCAACTAAATTCAGCACCCATCTCATCCCCACAGCCTCAGCGAATGCTTGGCTTGACATGGTGGGGCCCAATTCTATCTAAGTCCTCATATGACTAAGGATCTTAAGATAGTAGAACAAACAAGGATGACAATTTTTTGTCCAAATAAAAGTTATGTGCAAAGGATTTGTCTAGCCCTAACTTCTGTGTGGTGCCCAGGGTCTCTGATCCAGTATTAGAAGCTGTTCTCTTCATTTGTATCATCTTCCCAAAGTGATATCAGATAGGAGTCAAGGAAAGGGAAGAAGGAGAGAGAAGAGGAGGAAATGAAGAGAGCTAGAAGCAAACAAAGGAAGATGATGCAGAAAGGTCAGACAAGAAAAGGAAATGAGGTGTCAGTGTGCTGGGGTAAGGAACAAGTAGCTGTGGCTAAGTATTGCTTATAAAATAAATTTTCATTAACTTCACAAATATCAGCCTTACAAAGACACACACATACATACATACATACATACATACATACATACATACACACATACACACACACACAAAGAGAGAGAGAGAGAGAGAGAGAGAGAGAGAGAGAGAGAGAGAGCGCACCTATATCCTGTTTCTGTGGAAATCTACATTAGGATTTACAAACTGTTATGTTACAGTCACAGGCTAGGAATAAAAATCCCTTCTTAGCTCTGCCACATCCAAAGCCATGCATGCCCCCCTCACGTGTCATCACACTATAGTCTTTGCTCACACCATCCTATGAACAGTGCTTGGTCATGAAAGCCTAGAGAATGCTCTTTTACTTTCCAAGGACTGCTCCAACCCAACTCTCTCCAGGAAGCTTTCCTATGTCATGGCGTCTGCAAGAAACATCCCCCATCCCCAGTTCCCTATGATTCTTAGACCACACTGCTATGCCAACACACATCATGGGTCATTTTGTGACATGAAAGGACAAGCCTGAGGTTTTCTTCTTCATTTGAGCTTCACACATCTTTTGGAAGGCAGCGGTCTATCCTGTGTTTTGGGGTCCTGTCTCAGAACACCAATCACATAGGCTCAAAGATCAGACACATCATAATGCTGAAGTGCACTTTTAGAACATATGGGGGGCTCAATTTATACAGGTGGTGTTGTCCTGAGAGAACCTTGCGACCATGTCTGATTGATGGTCCATTTTACAGATTGTTGTAGACCATGTGTAGGGTGACCAGACCAGGAGGACTTTCAGAAGGGAAGATTCTAGACAGGCATTATAGAATCTTTCTACACTAACTGGAAGAGCTAAAGTCTATGGTGCTACCTCCTACCCTCTGCTTCCTCAAGGCTAGCAGATAGGAAGGTATCGGCTTCTACAACCTATTCATCAACCCAAGATTGCCCAGGAAAGATTCTCTTGGCAAGAACTTTTCTAAATGAATCTCTGTGAATTTGGAATTGTGGATAGTAAGTCACACTTCCTCTTACTTTTTGGAGGAAAGATTAATTGCACACTAGAGGAGAAAGGGGGTGAATCAGTTGCCTGGAATTTCTGAAATTTTCTTCCAGCAACTCAAATGGGTAAGATTTGGGCTGGATCTTTCTGGATGCTGAACCACAGGCTTTGTTTTGAGAACACACTCATGCTGGAGAAGTAAGCTGCTGGAAATCTAGTTCTAGCAATCCCAGAGGAGGCACCTACCAGCTCCATGGCAGCGTTGGACATATATTTGCAGATGATCTTCATGAGATTCTGGGTACTCCAAGGAAGCGAGTGCTGTAGTAACCTCACTTATACGCATTGTTCTCTAGGGAAAGAAGTGCTGTGGTAACCTCCTTATACGCAATGTCTGGCCCCTGGGAAGGGCCAGCAACATAGCATGTTTAGATTCAATAGCAATTTTTAAATTCCATTGTCTTTAAGACCTTGGCTCTGTCTCTTTCATGAAGAATATGAGGATGGGTGGGTTCCTTGCTTTCTCCATCATCATGTACTTCATGGTATGTCTGAGACTTTTATCCAGGTATCCAGATCACTAGCAGCTAGAAAACCCCCAGGTTAGGTTCTAACTACAGACTCTCCTGTTTGCAACCTCCCCTCCTCGCCTAGACTTACCCATGTGACCTGAGAAGTACTCTCCTTTCTCTGGCCTTTACATCTCTGACCATGGACAGGATTGCTGAGTTTGTTTATTAAGGATAGGATTGTCTCAAAATTTTAAGCATCCTCTAAAGTAGTCAGTGACCTGGGCTTCTGTGTTGTAGCAGAGAAAGTGTTTTACAGGGTCAAAAATTTGCACAGTGGGTTCTGTGGAGCGTCCATTTCTACCAGGAAGCACTGTCTGCTAATTAGCTGCCTCATCTCTGCTTTGCACTCTAGGATTTCATGCAGAACACTAGACTGCAGTGATTCACTTGACAAGCTTGCGGAGACAGCCTTCCCTCTTCTTGCACATATAGGAGCACTTTCTCATCTGCCTGCATTCAGTAGAGGGTCAAGAAGCTCACAGACCCTTTCCAGGTCATGGAGGAGTCATTTATCCAATCCACTGTCTTTTATTAATAACACATGCATCCATCCCAGATAAGGGAGAGTCTCCCAAGGGTTTAAAAATTGCCCGAAGGCGCTGTGTTATTTTGGTTCTTTTATTACATTGTGAACATCAGTACAAGGTTAAATAAACACAGAGACAGACATCAGAAGACTGTAAAGAACATATACATCAACATGGTTGTACATACAAAAGGTACACATAAAATACAGACAACAGGCACAGGATGTGGCTACATCCTACTACATTCTACATGAAACAGGACAGGGTACAGAGAGCAGATGAAAGTTGGCAAACATTATAGTTTAACATGATCAACATCCATTTTTCAGTATACATTCAATAACAGCACACAAAGCATTATTACATCTCTGGGGGTTAAGAAGGAGAGGATGTTGGGGTCATCTGAAGCTGGTCGTGGAGAGTAAGAAAAGATCAGTTACCAACGTAAGAAAAGCAAAGAGAGGAAACCCATTAAGCGAGGTGAGAACAATGGGGAGTCAGATACAGCAAGGCACCAAATTTTCCAGAATCTAAATGATAGAAGATCAAAAACTTTGTCTCTGTGGCTCAACTGAGCTCTGTCTAGTCCACACTCCGTGGCTATCCTCCAGCCTCCTTTGACAAATTCAGGGCTTGGAAATGACTGAAGAGGACTCTGCTCTTATTGTGTTGTGTGACTAGGTACCCAGCACTGGATAATAGGACAAGGCCATCCATCTGTATGTTCGTTTAGAACTTCCCATCAAAGCTTCAATGCTGTCATTCTCAGAATTCCAACTCCGACTTGGCCACCAAGCAGCTGAACCAGCATAGGCAAATCCCTTTACCTCCCTGAGCCTACATTGCTTTGTCTGTAATGTGACAGCCCTAGCTAGACTTAGACAGTCCTCTAAGACCCTTCGAGGAAATGGTTATCAAAGGCAATCTGGCTTCCTAACCCTGCTCCCCATACCCATACTCATACCCAGTGAGGTCCTTGAGGCATGGCAACCCTGCTCCCCATTATCCACGTGTGTCCCTCCCATGACATGACTCTGTGCCCAAGCCAACTCTCAAAGGCTACCTTTTGTCCCATTGAGAGATGGCTTAAGAAAGTTGAAGGTCTATTGGGGGGTATAAAGTAAGTTAGATGTGACCCCAGGACCCTAGCCCAGAGCCTGGCAGACAGAGGCTGCTTTTATTTTGAACCATCTGCACCTGCACACGTCAGTGTAGATGGACTGAGTCTAGAGATGTGGTCCAAGCATTGTGTCTCCTATACTGATCCTGAGGACCAAGCAGAAGGACCTCTGAAGAACCAACACAGAAAAACGAGGTGATTTGGTACCAAGGGATTATCTATTTCCTAATAAAGCCCTGGTGAGGGGACAACGGTCCCTTACCATGTCTGTTCACCATTTCTTCCCTTGCGCCCTCTAATCCCACCCTCAAAAGAAGAAACAAAACCCCTTCTCCCATGCCCCTGACTCCACTGAAGCCTTAGGGAGTGTGTGGAGGGGGCCTCCGTTTGTCTGGTTATCTCAAGGGCTGGTGGCACACCTCATCTTCATTTCTCCACACTTCAGAAGCATGACTTTGTGAACCTCAGTGCTGCCTCTGTTTCACACCCTTTTTCTCCCTTGGCCTGTGGCACCTATGGAGGGTGCTGCCAGCCCAGCAGCCTCCCATTCCTAGAGATGCCATTACATCACCCCTGGGCTTTTCTCTTCAAGTATGCAGCAAGCCTCGTTAATTCCTGTAATTAGCTCAGAGCCCTTTAATTGTCTTTTCCATCTTGATGATGGCATCTGTTTGCTTGGCTCAATTGCAATGTTTTAGTCTATGTTCTTTAATCCTTAAGTCCTGGTCTCTGAAGTCAAACAGACTTGAATCCAAGACCACTTACAAGCTGTGTAATCGCAGGCAGTTACTTAACTCCACAGCTTCCTCTCGAAGGCAGGATTTCAGAGAAACACCCACAGGACAGCCCAAGTGAAGACCAAAGGCACTTGCGCGTGTAAGAACCCACAATTCCTGGCACATAGCTTACCTGAAAGTGCCTCCTACTTTGCCTCCTGGTTTCTCTGCCTACCTAAGCATAGCTATTTTCAAGAGAACCTTCTGAGGTGATACAAGCTCCCATACAGCAGCCACTGGCCACATGATCAGACGTGGCTGGTGTAACTCAGAAGATGAATTTTTAATTTGATTTCATTTGAGTTAATTTAAATTTTAACAGTTATCTATGACCAATAACTCCTATAATAGAATATACAGAACACTTTCTTTATGAATACATCTCTGCTCTGCACAAGAGGAGGGCTGGCCTTCTGAACACATAAAAATGTGTTATATAATGTGTCCTGGGCTGGGCATGGACAATCGACACTGTCATGGAACATTAAGTAGGTTAGTTCACTCTGTGCCTTAGGTTTCTCATCCCCAGCATTGTTTGCCAGTGTTCCAAGATGCCTTCCTCTGGGGGCTTCTGTATGTAAGCACACGGGCTGGACATAGCATTACTGCAGGTGGTTGGCTCTGTTGACAGAGACTGCAGTGTGAAACTTCCTTGAGGTCCATAGCTGCTAGCCATTCTTGCGCGCCACAAGGCTGCCTTTCCAAACTACCTCTGCCAATACCTGCTTGATGTCAGGAAGGGTTTCCAAGTGACTTCGGAATGTGGCCTGTGAGAGTATGAGGCGGACTGAAGGAATGGAGGGGAGCACGCATGGGGAATCCGCTCAGATTCTGTTAGCCAACACATCCTGGAGTAGCCTGCCCAACTGTGTGCTGAAACCTCACACTTCACCGGCCAATGTATTTAGCCTTAAGTGTAAGCTATTGCTCCCAGTCAATGCTCTGAGTACAGATGAAGTCTTGTACTGTTTATATGTGTAACCTGTAGAGCTCAGTTAAGGCAGAGGTCCTTAGAGTCTGCCAATTATCTCATGAAGACAGTCCCAGGGAAGACATGGTTGAGAGTAAAGCACAGCTAATGTTTGTGTCTATGTGTTGGTGGATTGCACACAGTATTCCTCAAGATGGCCTGGGACAGTCTGGAAGATGATGCTCCATCACCCTCCCATGGTGCTTGCCCTATATTGGGTTGGTTAATGTGAATTTGGGTAGCAGTGATGGCCAAATGAGCATTCTTAAGCCCCCTCCTCTACCTTTCTCAACTCAGTGATGCTTTAGATTCTAGATACCTACTGCTCCAGGGTGGGTCCTGACCTCCCAGCATCCCCACTTCTCTTTTAAAAGAAGTTTTTTGGTTGGGTGTCAACTCCGTCACTGTGTTGCTGCTGAAGGAGAGGTGCGACCTCAGTTGTTGCCAGCTCCATGTCTGGAGGTTCATGAGCTGCTCTGTTGATGGAGGAGCAATGGGGCGGTGCCTTTCACTCCTCCCTACCTCACGCTCTCCATGTGTCTGATAACTATGACAAGAAAGTAGCAGCCACACTTACCAAGAACACTATGCCTTGCAAGATCAAGAAAATCCGTGATGAGTACGATTCAGGTTCCAAAGGAGTAAACAGCTCCTGCAGAGTCATAAGATTTGAGTCCACCCAGTACCTTCCTGTCTCTTCCTTTCCCTTTTATTCTCTCTCTTCCTACAGTGCTTTCCACCTCCTTTGACTCTCGAAGGAGGCCCTCAGAAGGCGGGACTCCTGGACTCCTTCATGCTAGAAACTGTCTTAGCGTCCATAGCTATGGGAGGCAACAAGCAAACAGAATCTGGCCTGCATTCTTTCTTTGCTCTTCAGTGTTTTAAAGCTTGGGAAATTATGAAAATAAATCCAAATTTCTGATTCCTCTTGAAAAATAAGAAGCAGAAGTTATGTGGAATCTTGAGGAATAATGGAAGTTAGCTGACTCCTTTAGGTGCATCCATACTTTGCAGCTTGCTACAGAGCCTCTGTCCTCCCCGTGGCTTTCCGTCTTTGCCTGTTGCCCCATTCTGCACCCGCCTTGGTAGATACTCAAATTTGTAGCCTGACTTTTAAATTCTTTCACACCCCCTTGTTACTTCTACATAGTGATAAGTCAATGTGAAGATAGCTACGGCTACTTACTTTGAGATTTCATCAGTGGTGGCATGAGGGTGCTAAAGGGATTCCCAGTGGCAGAAGAGTGGTGATGCAAGAATGGGCTCCCTCTAGGAATCTGGGAATCTTGCCAATTATCATGGGATAATTGCTTGATCAAGGGGCAAGTCCATGATTCTTAGATCATAGCAGGTCAATCCTAAGTGGTGTTGTAAGGTGTGTAATGGGCATCAGGACAACAGGCACCAGATCCTTCTCTATACGTGCTAGGCCATCAATGAGCAATATGAGATAGATAGATAGATAAATGGATAGACAGACAGACAGACACAGATGGACAGATGCATAGCCAGATCAGAGGATCAACGTATGGATGAGTGTGGGTATGGGTCAGATATAAGAGAGGAACTCTTGAGGATTTGCTTTGGGAATCCTCCACACACAGATGGCCTTAATAATTGACTCTTCTTTCCCTTAGCTTCTAACTGTGTGATTTAAAAGTCTGGCCTGCAGCCAAAACAACACAACTGTTATATATTCCATAGATAAATCAATCCCTTGGTGGCTTAAAATGAAGGGGACGGAGAGACTATGAGCCCCAAACATGTGAGCTAACATGCCCACTTAGTTCTCAGGGATGACATGGTGGCTGACCCATGTCAGAAACACGTTTGGCACCTGTCTTCACATCACACAGTCAGAACATGGCATGCCTGGGACACGGGGTGCAGCTGTCACAAGAGGGCCTCAGAGAGAGAGCCTCATGGGCATAGGGCCCCTCCTTGCAACATTCAGGCAATTGGCAGAGGCGAGTATGGTACATTTTGACAGCCATCCAGGATGTGAGGCAGGGGCCAGCTTCTCCTGTTTCTTCCCTGCTCCCCCGGGGGAGAGTCTGCAGTTCTTCTGGCCTCTGTAGAACGTATTTCCATTCAGCTTCCACACCAGAAAATACGGCCGGTGACACCGCTCAGTCTACTGGCTCCATAGACAGTGGGAATGAAGGAGAGAGCAGAGAAAGCTAGGAGGAAAGGAAGCCTGACCAAATGTGCACAGCTGGGGCCCCCACCACTCCAAGGCTCTTTACTCAGTGCGCATGAAGGCAACTGTGGAGAGAATGGTTTTGCTCTGAGGTTTGGGCTTCTCAGTACGAGAGCTGTGAAAAATCTGCTGGAGACAGGTCAGCCCTTTTCCCCGCTCCTTACCCAATTGTTTGGTTTTGTTTCCTTTTCGTCCTAGAAGCCAAATCTCTCAGTGGAACACAGGTCATGGGGCTCAGAATGGCTGGTGACCTTCACCAGAGGGTTGAGGTCCTCAGCCAGTAACAGTCAGTTCCTTCAGGAATGAATATTTTGATCATGGCAGTCGCCATCTTCAGACTCCAGGGGCTTTGGCTCAATGGATTACAGTTTGAACCTAGGGATCATGTGATTCTGACACACAGCCAGGCCAGGCGATTCTGAAACATGACTTCAGTTGGGGAGACTGACACTGTCTCCAGTTCTGCAGTACTGGCTTGTGTTATTCCCACCCTTCTCAAGACCCCTGATGAACTGTTCTGTATGTGTGCAGAGTTGAGGAACTGGTGGGGGCCGTGGTATTCACTGTTTAGGTAAAATAGTGTAGCTCATTTAATATCCCAGCACCCTAACTAGTAGATTACCAGTAAACCAGGAAGCAGAAAGGGAGAACTATGTTTGGTAGAGCAAGAGAGTTTGCTTTGCTTTGCTTTGTTTTGGTACGGGGAGTTTAGACCGGGTCTCACTCTAAACCCAGGCGGCCTGGAATTCACTATGTAGTCCAGGATAACTTCTAAATTCCAGCCACCCTTCTATCTCTATCTCCCAAACTCAGAATTAACAGGCACAACTATGCCATGCCAGCTTTGTTTTGCTGTGTTTAGACAAGTTGTTGTTATCTAGCAAGGGCTGACCTCAAACTCAGAAGATCCAGCCTCCTCCTTCGTAATGGTGGGGTTACAAGAATGTGCTACCACATCCTCAGGAGACCAAGGACTTACAGGTTATGCTGTAAAAGTCAGCCACATGAGGCAATGGGTCTGGACAAAGGACATCATACTAAAGAAGGGGAAAGGACACAGGAGCTGCTGCCAGCAGGAAGAGGACCCTCTGGCTCAACACCAAGAGTATGAACAGCAGGGAAGAGGCAGGCACCCTTGGCTCAGTCCCCACCTCACCCACCATGTGACTGAGGTCTGCCTTCTGCATGGTGAGCCTGACTTAATTGGCATTTCTTCTAATTATCAGATTTAATCACCACCTCTCCAGTGAGATAATTTTTAACTCAAATGAGAAATTAGTATTATAAAAGAGCGAGCATGAAAAAAGAACAGAATTCAGCGTTAAAATGACTCTGTATAGTGGAACTTTACTGCCTTCGCCGTTCAAGCCATCTTAAAGGAGCCCAGAGGTCTGGGGTCTCTGGGAAAACTCCTGCCAGCTCTCTCCAACTGGGGGAAAAGTCCTTAGCTTACTGTGAGGCTGGGCTCCCCACCACTAACTGAGGTCCCCCGCCTCTTCTTAGTTGTCTCCTTTCATTTGGTGCCCTCGGGGAATCCTAGTGCAGGATCCATAGAAGAAAAACCAATGACTTCTTCTGAGTCTTAAGATCTATTGTTATTGTTGTTATTGGTGGTGGTGTGTGTATGTGTGTGTATCTAAAACTAGAAGTAGATTTTATGTTTGGCTGGTTAGTCAAGTGGCCACAGTGGTCAAGAGATGGCCTTGCTACATAAACGAGGATGGTCTCCTGTCTGCACAGCAGTCACTGCCAAAGTTTCTGGAACAATTTTTACATGGATGGAAAAGTTCACTGAGTTCCATTGCTAGGGAAGTCAGGGATGAGGGTCCAGAGCTGCCAGAAGGCAGCCAATGACAAGTGAGTCAGCGTCCATAGTCCCTTCCCACTGCTATGGGGGTTTTCTGATGGAGGTTAAATGATGGAGAGAAACTCCAGGGTGAAGGACAGAGAGGCAGGTGTAAGCTTAGGAAGATAGTGTACAGGGGACCAACAAAGAAGCATATGGAAGAGAGGGTAGGGAAGGGCTGATGCAGACTGGATTCAAAGAGAGCCTGTACTGGGATCTGGCATCGGGGCATGATGGCTAGGCACCCAGCTCCAGAGGAGGCTGTCCTCACCTCAGTCTGCCCTTGTCAGTCTTCACCTGATACCCAAACAAGGTCAGGGGTCAGCAACTCTTGGTGCAGAGTAGTGGGGTGCAGTAAAGAAAAGGCAGTGTTTACTGAGGCTCACCATGCAGAGGTCTGTCCTGGGTGCATTGTGCATCCATTCTCCACATTAGGACATACCCATCACACCCTCATTTTACAAACAAAATTCTGAACATTAGGGCAGTCTGAGGGGTCATGTGATTTTTGAGTGTTTAAGGGAGCTAGATCTGAAACTGTTGGATTATTAATGCAGACCATTGGCCATCTACCCACCAACACAGAAAAGGTAGTTGTCTGGTCAAGGGACCAGTGCTCAGGTCCAGAAATGGCTCATCAGCTGTAGCACCTGCATTTAGGCCTGGCTTTGATCCCAAGGTTCCACAAAGTGGCAGGAGAAAGTAGGTTCCAGAGAAAAATCCTGTAACCTCCATGCACAGTGTGTGCAAGTGCCACCAATACTAAATCCAGAAATGAATGAACTAAGGGAGGGTGGTGAATCTTGACTTCCCTGAGCAGACACAATGCTGTTAAAGCTAAGGGTGCCATGGACCCTAGATTGAGCAACAGGAGGCTGTTGCTTTGGAAACTGCGTCTTTGGCATCAGTGGGCACTTGACATCTCATACATCTCATCCTTCTTTGACTGGGCATACTTAGAAAACCCTAAGGAAAAGGGGGAAGACCCAGGAAGAACCACCACACCACTTGCCCCCAACTCCAATGACATCATACTTCATGTCCAGCATCTTCCACAGCTTCCCCGCAGTGCATCACCTTGACACTAATTTTCATGTCTCTGCACATAAGGTACCCAGGGCCCTTTGAACATTTCCTTTCAACCCTGCTCCCAACCCTCATTAGAGAATGCCTGCTAGGCTGTTTTCCTTGTGACTCTTTTATCAAATCTTTTCCTTTCCAGTTACACCATCTGCTGCCAAAACCCACCCTTCATTCTGTCTAGGAATTCTCCCTGGCCCATTGTATGGACAGCAGCTGTTTCTCCTGGGCCACTGAGAGGGCTGCAGAGCTGGACTTGCTCCCCAGCTCCCATTTCCCTGTAACATGAGGGCTGGCTTGTTGGGGTTACTGTCCTGCCTGGTACCCTGCAGCTGACAAGCCCCAAAGAAAATCACACAGAGAGTCTACATTAGGTTATAAACTGATTGGCCCATTAGCTCAGTCTTCTTACTAGCTCTTATAACTTATATTAACCCATTGTTCTTATCTATGTTAGTCACGTGGCGATACCTTTTCTCAGCTGGGCAGCTTACATCCTGCTNAGGAATGCCAAGGGAGCTTCCTGCTTCCCAAATTCTCCTGTTCTCCCCTCTACTTCCTGTCTGGTTTTCCCACCTATACTCCCTGCCTGGCCAATCAGCATTTATTTAAAACATGATTGACAGAATACAGACAATTCTCCTGCACCATTTCCCCACATGAGTATTGGTCTCTTAGAGAACATATCCTCAGAGAGAAGGCTGACTGTGGAGGGACCCCAGAAGAGCCTAGGCTAGTGGTTCCCTCCTTCACCATCTAGTCCCAGGCTGACAGAAAGCCCCCTTCTCTGCCTTGCATCCTCAGCACATGGGGAAGCCTGCAGACTGGATGTTTTCCTTGGGTGCATGCTTTGCTTGGGCTTTCTAGCTCCCCAGGAATTCATCCCCATTGCCTGTCTACTCACACCCCATCAGGACTAATCAGGGCTGCTGCTCTGCTCTCATTGAGAGGATGGGAGGCAGTGCTGAACCTCTGCAGATGAAGCTGAGCACATGGGCTCCTAGCAATCGCAGCCGTTTGTAAATAATGCTTTTGATTTAATTAGATGCACACTAATGTTGCTCTCCCTGAAGTTCATGGAGGTAGTGGGGAGACCACATGTTGACCTAGGATACCCTCCTCCATTCAGGTCCATTGCAGAGGAATCCTGCTCCCGTTTTTTCCCTACCATCCCTCTCACTTCCCTTTCCTCTTGTCCCTTCTGTCTGACCGCTACTGTCTGGACTTGGATTCACTGGGCTCACAGTGCCGATGATATCCATCATTTCTTCCTCTCTTGTCCTCTGGCCTCAAACCTTTGAGAACTAACAGGCCAGTGGGACAATCTGGCTCCATCTCTCTGTTCAGGAACTTGGGACACAGGCCAAGGAGCAGAAGCAGTATCTGCCCCATTATGCTGTGACTTGGGTCTCCTCTAACGAAGAAATCATGGTCCTGTCCTAACTGCTTTTCTGATGGAGGAAGGTTATGGGACTGCATGGGAACCTGTGTCCTCCATAGACAGTTACCATTTGGGGCTGGTTAATTTCTTGAGTGTGTGTGGTATGATATTATAGGCATGGTGTTCGGCCCATGGTAGCCTATTCAGCAGTATCTTTAACTTTAACCCATTACATGCCAGGAAACTGGTACTAGTCTAAGTTGAACTAGCCAAAAAATCCCTTCAGGCATTACCATGTGTTCCCCAGCCAGCAACATTGCCCCCAGCTGAGAACCACTGTGGAAGCTTAGCTTCTCTGTTGGGCATCTAAGAAGCTATGTGCTTGGGTGTTCAGGCCCTGCACACCAGAATGCTTGCTATGCCTGCCCTTGGGTTCTGTCTGTTGCACTTAACTCTCTGAGTTTTTTTTTTTAAATTTCCTTTCCATTTCACAAATGGGGTCATTGCCTGCTTCCCAGGATTAATGAGAAGAACAAATGAGATACAAACTATAAAGTACCATATAGTATTACATGAAATATGTTTAATCACTACTCCGTTATTATATGCTAATAAGACTCTGGCTAGAGACTCAAGGGAGAGTTCATTTTAAGTGATGATGGAAGAAGGCAAGCCAGGAACCCAGTAGATTGGATTAGGAGGCTTCTGTGAAAGTATGTAAAGGGAAGAGGAGCTGGACAGGTGGGATGGGTGAAAAATCACAAGCAAGAAACAGGAGATTTCTCTAGGAACTGGAGCCTTGGAGCTGCACTGGGGCCAGGAGACTGAGGGCTGATCTGGGGCTGTTTCCCTAACTGGGAGGAATGCTTTGAGCCCTGGAGGACAGGCTCTGTCTCGGGTTGAAAGGCAGGTGTGGTGAGAGGGGGTGTTGGGGAAGACCAGAAGACTGAAGATGTCTTGGCCAGCTCAAGAGAGGATGCCAGGGAGAGGAACCATCCAGGTGTGGAAGCTTTCCAGATGAGTGGGGACAGACGCCTGCTCTCTTGGCTCCTCAGGGTCTCCTGCCCTGTCCTCTGGGAATGGTGTTCTGGGTTTCCTTTGGGGACCATCTGTTTCTTTGCTTTCGCCAGGTTGTGGGAATGGGTTTAGGATGAGTGCCTCACTCAAGCGAGGCTGACCACAGATAATGTGCCCCAGCCTTGGTGCTTCTCCTAAATCATGGGAAATTGAGATGCGCATGTTTTCTACTGATGCCGCTAACCCAGAGCTTGTCCAGGACCCTACCTGAGAATGGAGCCAACAGAGAACAGAGATGCATTAGTGATGCTAACATCTGTTCGCTGGGATCCTGTGACACCTGAAGTCTGATGACCCCGCCCCCTGCCACAGGTATTTTCGGTTAAAAGAAAATCATAAAATCTGCTATAGGTTTTTGCTTAGTCCCACTTGAATTGGTCTTCTCTAGTGATGTAAGGAGTGTGTGTGAGAAAGCAGCCAAAAGGCTGGCCAAAAAAAAAAAAAAATTAGGAGCCGCCTGGGGGTAGAGTCAACCCTCAGCTTTTCCTCTCTATGACAAGAACATACTGCACAGGATGATAGTAAGAATCTTTCCCAGGAGTAATCAAGACAATTCTGCCACTCTTAGAGCAGTCATCCAGGGTTAGAAGGATTTAGGATCAAGATTTCTCTAGATCCAAGAAGGGACAGTGCCCTCCTGCTCAATGTGGACTGGCCCTGGACAAAGCCGTCCAGTCTGAGAAGGTTCTCTCCATTAGAAAGTATCACATTCTCCCTCCACTGTTACTGTACTCCAGGTTCTTCACCCCAAAGGTGTCCTGACTTCCCCACTACCCAAACTCATCGAGTCAGATCATTCAGACCCTCCTTCCGTCCTTCAGTCTGAAGAATATTGAAACTTTCACAAACCCTGGGTCAGACTCCTGGATGACAGGTTCTTTGGGGGCCTGTGGGGAAACTGCTCTGAAGAAGAGGTATCCAGAAAGGTCCCACCCCAAAGGCCAGAATCCAGGTTTTCAGGAGAGGTCGATGCAAGCTAATTTTATTACAGGTCGAAACTGAGAAGTGAATGACAGACTAGAGAGGGCATTTACACGAGGGTCCTGGTGTTGGCAAAACTGCCACACTGAATTGTTTCCAGTGTCGGGCAGAGTAGGGAGCCTCAGCGCGCTCTGCCTGAGGCAAATCCTACTGTTCAGTGCGTTGTCACTGTGTTCTGGACGAAACCTGAAGACGAGCTTACGGTTATGAGAGGGGGCCTCTTTCCATTCCCACTCTCAGGGCTTTAGCAAGATTTTCTAGGTGGCCAAGTTAAGACACTCCCCTGTTAGTCCTTCCCTCTTCTCCTTTCAGCCACGTCCCACACACCCCCTGGGAAGGGTGCCTACAGCTAATTGCGATAAGCTAATGAGAATGAGAAAATGCTGGTGTTGGGGTACATGTCCAAGAGATTCACTTGGCAAAGGCTGCTGTAAAGTGATGGAAGCTTTAAGAGGGGTGGGGCCTTCTGGGAGGTCTTGAGGTCATTGTGGGTGAGTCCTCAAAAGGGAGTGTTGGACTGAAATTGCCCCCTTTCTTTTCCTGGCTAAGGACTGGAATGGTTTTGCTCCCCCAAAGGCACCCACCTTGCTGTGCGGTTTCCCCACAAGCCCCCATACAGTGAGGACACTCAGTCACGCACTGAACCGCCAGCACTCATCCAAGGCAAGTATTTTCTCTTTATGCTGTAATTATCTCAGGCGTTTTGTTATAGCGACAACAAGCTGAAGAACACAGAAAGTTTCTGCTGTGAATGGTGGAAACCAACCTTTCACCCTGGCCTCCCAGCTTTGGTTGGTGCATTTTAGGACAGTCTCCTCACCCCACCATGGCTTTTAGGGGAGGGCAGGGAGACTGCCATATCCTGTGGCTTCCTTCAGTCTCTCAGGGACTGCTGATGGGGTGGTGATGGTTCACCGGGGCAAACGCAAGACAATTCGTGTATACAGACAGGACTGGCAAGTTTCCTTTCAATCACAGGTCAGCAAACTCTCATTGTAAAGGGCCAGAGAATCCCTGTTTCAGTCTGGGTAGGTTCTACATCACTGCTCTTCAACTTTGCCGTGGAGGCTCCAGAGCGGCCACAGGTGATGTGTGAATACATGGTGTCATTGTGTCTCACGAAGAGTGTGCGCAGAGCAGGTAGATCTACAGGGTGGAAACCTTGCTGTCTGACCTCCAGGCTTATGAGTGATGTGGTATACCAGGACAGACATACCATGGCAGGCTAGCTTCTAGGGCCCCTTTCCTGGTCACTTTGGGATTTCTCCCCTCCTGTGTGACAGCACAGAAGAAAATGACATGGCCCTTTAAGATTCCTTCTGGAACCTTGACACCAGGTTTTGAGGTGAAAGAAGAGTGAAGGAAGCTCTACCTCAACAGGCCCATCTGTGATCACGCCTCGGGTGGAGTTTTTGCTGTTTATTCCGTAAACAACATGGTTCAACAGCTATAAACATGGAATTTGCATCATAATCTAGGATGATTTATTGAACTGGAGCAAATCAGAACATCAAAGAAGCATCTATTTATATTAGAACAAAGTTATCGGAACACAGGCAAGATAGGGGATGGACAGAAGGCCTACCGATGGATCATGAAAGACAGCATGTACATATATGTGTATCTCTATCTCTCCACCTAATCCATAAAAACTTAGAATGCTGTTTTCAGGAGCATGGATAGAAATGGAGACCATTACACAAGGTGAAGTCAGACCCAGTAAAGCAAATACCACAAAAATCACATGATCACACACGTGAGAGCTGAAGTTGAATACATAGAAGCGGAGAGTAGAATAGTGATCTCCAGAGCCTGCGTAGAACATGGGGGAAGGAGACTGGAGACAGGATGCTGCCTTACGACCAAGGTGCACTTACATAGGAGAGATAATGTTTCCTGATCTATAACATAGTCCATCAACTATGGGGGACAGTGATGACATCTAACAGATCATCAAAATGGCTAGTAGAGAGAATTCTTTTTTGAGACAGGGTTTTCTGTGTTCCCCCATGCTCTCTTTAAACTCATGATCCTCCTGTCTCAGCTTCTCAAGTAGCTGGGATTAAAGATATGTACAACCACACCTAGCAACAGAGAGAATTTTGAATGTTCTCATTACATGGAAACACTAAATGGCAATAAGCTCTACAGGAATGTATGCATGGATTCCCATGCCATTTTATACATGGCACTTGAACATCTGCAGAACTTGGTATCTGCTAAGAATCCTGGAATCCTCCATGGATGGGGAGCAGCGATGATTTATTCATCCAACTCCCTTCTCTTCTCTTGTGCAGTATTTAGTATGCTTATAGTGGAGGAGTTTTGTGATTGCTGGCTGAATAGTTGCCCGTTCTGTGCTAGGCCTTGGGCTAGGCCTTAGGAATGGGAGGGGGAAAGTCCCCATTCTTGGCTCCAGGGAGTTCATAGCGTAGTCAACAGCAAGACAACAGTTACAGTACAGTGTGGCAACTGTGTTGATATTCCCAAGCAAACAGTTCTCTGGGCTGACAAGCAGATCCAACGTGTCTTCAAAGGTGGAGAAGGATATGAACAGGGCAGCGCCTCAAGGAGGGAATCACTCACTTCTAGGCAGTGACCAGAGTACCTTTGGCTGCCTTTCACCTGCTTAGAATGCCAGTGAGCCCTGGGCCTGGGCCTCCCAGGCACGTTTGTAGAAATGAAAAGAGGCCCATTCAAGGAAAAAGCTTCCCCCTCTTTGCTTCTTACAGCAGTTTTTGTTTATCTCATTATCTCCCAACCTGAAGAACAGGACCATCTGGCATGCGGGCATGTTAACAAGATCATAAATTAGGAGGAGAAATGAAGCCAGATTTCCATAATGGTCGCAAGACAGAAATCAACAGCGCCGCACTGCAATGGAGCCTGCTCAGAAGGTAGGGTGGGAGACAGCGAAATGAAAATGTCTCAGCACATCCAGCCTGAATGAGAAACACAAATCCAGACTCATTTACAAGGAGGGTGTCAAAAATAAGGAAAGTGCTGGCCAAGCATCTCTCCATCTTGTCTTCTCTCCACTCTCTGCCTCCTAAGTCTGCCCCTAGAAGCCAGACCAATTTGAAGCCCCTTGTACTTAGAGGTCATTATTGTAATAATCATATGGAAACTCATTTTGCAGGGGAGAAGATTCACCCATGCATAGGCTGCCTGCCTGGCCCAGAGCTGGGGCAGCATTGAACAGCTGCTTCGTAGTCTCACTGGGACTCCGAGTGCCTGCAGGAACTCTACACCTTGGCAGTGGTCACAATTGTGTTTAGTGTGAGAGACCTGGTCCAACAGACAACTGCATGCTAGTGCACCCCATGCAGCTGCACTCACACCCAGCTCAGCCTGTATCCATAACCAGTAAGTCATGTGGATCTCTTGGGCCAGGCACTGCCTTTTTCCCAGTGGTATGCCAAGGGCATGTTAAATACCCCAGGAATGACCTCCCCTTCTGTTGGTCTTCTCACTTTTTCGGCCTCCTTGGAAAGGCAGAGTATTTCCCTTCTCTCCCAGTAGTAAACATACTACTTCCCTCAAAAATATTTTTAATCACGTGTGCGTGTGTGTGTGCGCGTGTGTGTGTGCGTGTGTGTGTGTGTGTGTGTGTAAGCATGGGAGTGTCATCAGGGCTTCAGATCCCCTTGGTGCTAGAACTCAAACTCTGGTCCTCAGCAGACCGGTACACACTGTTAGCCCCGAGCCCTCTCTCCAGCTGCAGCTCTCTCTCACTCAGCAGTGGGAATGGCAGGTGACATGGGTATACTGGTTGTGCTTACGGAAGGCTCCGAGAGAGAAGGGTCTGTCCTTTTCAAAACAGGAGTGTGTATGGTTGATAGACTACACTGGAGCAGCCATATGCATGCTGCCTGGTTGACAGATCCTGCCCGTCGAAAATCAACTATTGTTTCCTATTCTATGTTCTGCCCCCCCATGTCCTTCTGGGATGACTGACTTTGGGGAGGTTTGCAGCTTTTCCAGGGTGCCTGCAAGCTGATCTCTGCACAGTGCTTGTTCTGGGGAGAAAATAGTGACAGTTTTTTTTTTTCTTTCAAATCTCTCCCTTGGGTTCTCCTTATTCCAGCTTTTAAACTTTTAAAAAAGTCAGTTTGAGAAGGTGCAACTTTGATGGTTTCACAGACAATTGTTCCTTCTTTGAATGTGAAAAGTCTTGTATTTCTGTCTGTGTCTCCTGAATTTTGCACATTTGGCCCCCTTTTCTAGCTCTTTCTCATTAATGCAGATGCACACTTTGTCTGTTTTATTTGTACTCTGTTTAATCCACAATTCTGGGACCGACTAATCAATTCTACTCTGTAATTTATTAATTTCTCCTTTCATCTCTATCAATTCTGCACTTCCAGGTTCCTAGGATGTATGGAGTTGTGCTCCCACGATGGGGCAATTTATTTGTTTCCATTTGCTTTTTTGATTTTTCCCTCAACTCCTGACATCTTCTTTACAGTCTAATTCAAGGTCAGACTTTGTAAATGTCTCCTGCCCACCTCGGAGAGAAAATGATTTCACTTCTCTGCAGGTTAGTGATGTAGATGTAAATATTTAATCCCTGAACACTCAGGTAAGTCTCGTCGCCTTCTTTGGATTCTGGATTGCTCAAGAAACACTCCTCCATTGAGTATTTTTGTGAACATTTTCTTCAGCTATGTTTGCCTTTAGTATGTGTATGTGACCTCATCACGCAGTGAACGGGCTGGTCCACTAGGTCTTCCTGACAGGTGTCTCTCGAAGTGACCTGTCAGTAGACTTCTGTGTCACCACTGCTTTCACTTAACTTGTGTTTTGTTAGGGTTAGTGTTGTTTAACAACCACCTTTTCCATGATGGGAGTGACCATGCTACAGTCGTAAGTCCCACAGACAATGGAAGCCAATTACTTCGTGATTCTTTGAGGGTTCTGTTATTTAATGCAAGAAGTAGGTCACCTTCGTCTAGTTTTGTTTTTTTTTTTGCCCCCACTTTTATATTTTCTTCCTGTTTGCATTCTTTCAGAGCATTATTTTTATGAGATTGTTTTTGGTTGATAAATGCTCATTTGTTTGATATGCTTTTCCGTCTATTACATGATACTTAGCCCTTCAAGTCGTTATTTAAATTGTACAAACTATCAGTGTACCTTCTTTTTTTCACTACAGAAGTCTATGTGAAGCAGTAACTAATGACACATGGGGAAGGGGCAGATTACATACATTCACATCGTTTTCCTTCTCCCCCACAGACTGACCCACTTAGTTCTGTCAAATACTGTGCTTACCTCTGCACTGTGGCGGCTGATCAATTTGTTTGTAGGTTCTATGAGTCACAGTATTTGTATTCCTTTTGTGGAGGGAAGTCCTGGAGACCAAATCCAGAGCCTCCCCACATTCCGTTTTCATTTGCAATGATAGTAATTCAACTTCTTTCAGTAGCTCTTAGTGTCACCCACAAGGTCAGAGCCAATTCCTGTGACTCACACTCATATCACATAATTTTGTTAGCTGCAGGGCTGGGAGTGGAAGCTAAAGCCCCGCCTACCAGGCAAGTGCTCTACCTCTGAGCTATACCCAGCCCTGCATGAAATATCTTAGTGTATTGGGGAATTGCCTCTTACCATTTTGGAATTTGTGCATATCTGAGAAAGTCTTTGTTTGGTCTTGAAAAGTAAATGACTTCTTGTCTGGCAGATATGTTCTCAGATCAAAGCCATTCCCACTGGGTATTGCCACCTTCTGGAATTTACATAGCTTTATGCTGTGGGAATCATTGTGGCAAATTCCACTTGTGTTCCTTTGCTGGTAGCTTTTCCTTTGTTAATTCTTTACCTAGACATTTGTTGAACTATTTCTTTATTCTTAATTTTAAAGCTATAAAATTTATATTGAATATAAATAATATAATATAATGAGTTGGTTAATAGCTTGTGCCTGGGGAGCCCATTCAACCTACCTATTCAAGTTTTTCTAATTTCAGATCAGTTTTCTTCACGTCTGTACTCTGCTGCTCTTTATACTGGTCAAATTCTTTTGTATCGAAGTCTTTGCCTAGATGCTGCTTTCACCCTGGGAGCCCCAGGTCTTTCCTCTAGCATCCTTCAAGCATCAGGAACATTTGCAGGCTGAACTTCACTCCCTGATGGCTTTAGTTTTGAAATGGTTGAGCTGTGGGCTGTTCATTGCCATTTCCAGTAGTGTCTTCTGCCTCCTTCATTCCATCCTCCATGTGCTCAAGCGATCTTCAGTCTGCCCTCCTGCCGCTCCCGTTCATCTAACATTTTATTAAAAACGTGGTCCTCTCCTTTTCAACCGAACAAATTTAGCTAGCATGTTTCATACATAGTTCTAAATATTTTCAATCATTTTGTCCTAATTTTCACTGACATGGGAACCACATCTCTCATTTGAAGGGGCGAAGAGATAGCTTATTCTGGAGTCATTTTGAGTGAGCATGGCCCGTGAATTCTGATCTAGGTTACCCCAAATTCCATGTTCCAGCATGGAAACATTTTTAAGAAGTTTTATGGTTTTATAGAACAAAGCAATTCATAAATCAAAGCAAGCCTAAAGTACATTGATGGAGACATATGAAAGGCAGGTACAGAAAGATGGAAGGAGCGTTCTATAGGTCCAAGATGCCATCGTTGGTGGAAGTCAGTGGTCTGCTAAGTTAACAGACTCTAAAAGATTTCTACTTATTAGTTACAAGATGTTAGCTCTGATACCAAGGGAAGCAAAGACTGGCTGTTCTAAAGGGGGCAAGTAGTCTCTGGACCTACAACATCCATTCTCTTCCCAGTGCTGCAGTTCTGACCCATCAGTCTCTGCAGATGCAGCTTCCTTCCTGGAGTTCTTGTTCACATCCTTTAACTTTATATAATTTATGCTTGTAATATAATTCACTTTCTTTATCCTTAACTGATTTACCTTTAAATAAAACAGTTCTCTCCATTCGAACCAGCCCCAGAAATAGTACTGACAGATTCTTCCAAGGACTCTCCTCATCCATCCTGGGTGGGGGTACCCACTTGGATAATAAGTTGATGTAAATTTAAATACAACTATATCAGTGCTCATGGAGCCAGAAGTCATGGGCCCAGTTCCAAGGTGGGACCATGATGGCTAAGATATGTCTCTTTTTTTTTTTTTTTGCCAAGGTTGAGGCTTTTCTGTCTGGTAAGGACAATGTGGAGTGTTAGCCTACACCAGTTACAAGAAGCGCCCCACAGTTAGGGCTGAGGACCAGGTGAATGGAGATGCTTGCTACTGAGGGTCGATTTCTTGCTGGCTGTCAAGTGTGAAGGATGGTGCCTGGCCAATTCCTATTCATTCTTAAGATGTTTGTTTCATCCATCCATCCATCCATCCATTCATGTTTTGATTCATTCAACAAGTTCCTCAAATAAATGCCAGACATCAAGCTACATATCCAAGGAAGTTCAAAGGCCACCAAACAGGATAAATTAAAAAAGAAAACTCTAGACCTTTTCAGCCTGCAGAACATCAAATAAATCTCCAGAGAAGGGAGAGTAACTTTACCTCCAGAGGAACAAAGATAAAAATTTTATCTAGCTTTTCAGAAATGGCTAACAGAGACTGGAGCGAAATATTTAAACTATTAAAATAATTAAGCCACCCAAACATTCTATATCCTACAAAACTGTGCTTTAAAAGTGATTAAGAAATGAAGACTTCCTTAGCCAGTCAAAAATTGGGAAGCAGACTGGCTTCACATGAAATATGAAAGGGAGTTCTTCAGAGAGAAGGAGTAGGGCTTAAATAGTCACTCACATTTACATAAAGAGAGGAAGGGTCTGGGCTAGAAATGTGGATTATAAGGGGATATAGCATAAATTCTCTGTGGTCTTAATAACAAAACCTCAGAGTCAGCTATCGGGGGTGAAAGCTGAAGGACCAGAGAAGTCAAGTGGCCAGTCACTAGAGAGTTCTTACCTCTACCAATGTTCAGACCAAAGGGGTGGTCCTGTCTTTAGACTGCCTCCTCAGACTGGTTGCTACCTCAGACTGCACTGAGCTCCTGTATCCTCTCACCCAGCCATATCCCTTCTGTCTCCACCTCCCTAGTGCTGGGATTAAAGGCATGGGATCCCAAGTGCTGGCATCACCTTTGTGTGAGCTGTGTTTCTCTTTTAGACTCAATCAATTTCAGGTAGCCCAGAGTTGCCTTGAACTCACACAGATCCATCTGCTCTGTCTTTCCATTGCTGGGATTAAAGGTGTGTGCCACCACTGCCTGGCCTCTATGGCTAGCTATGTGCTCTGATCCTCTGGCAAGCTTTATTTGTTAGATCATAAACAAAATATCACCACAAAGGGCTAATTTTTAAAGAAGATGTGACGGCCCATAATTTATATGTGCCCAATAACAATGCACTAAACTATAAAATATCAAAAAAGAACTGTGAGGTTATTTTCTAGATAAATCATCTCTTATAGTTGGAAACCTTAGTAATCCACTAACAGAAATGGACAAATAAGAAAGCAAAAGAAATCAAGCAGGGCACAGTTGAATTAAGTGACAGTAAAATTAACTGGTTTTAATGGGCATCTGTAGACCATTTCATTCAGCAACAGCAGAATACACATGTTCATAAAACTCACAAGAAACACTCACCAAGATGGAGCACTTCTGGGGCATGAATTGCACCTTAATAATATTAACTGTGAAAATAACAATGTCTGCACTCAGACAACAGTAGAATTAAATCCAAAACCAATAGCAAAAAGGCAAAGAGATTATCCACAAACACACAGCCACCAAACAACTCATTTCCAAATAAAACAGAGCCAAACAATACATTTCCAAAAACCAGAAGATGTTTTGAAGTAATTGAAAGTGAAAACACAGCTTATTGAAATTTGAGTTATTCAACAAAGGCAGTTCTTAGAGAGAACTTTCCACC
>JAQHUG010000025.1:5206070-5237911 GCA_028555095.1 Dicrostonyx torquatus | reverse complement strand
GGCCAAGGAAAGATTTTAAAGTTAGATGGAGGTCACTGTGAACGAGGACAGGAAATCAACAAAATGAAAAGCTTTCTCTCTGAGATGATAAGTAAAAGAGAAGATCTCTAGCCAGGCCGCGTGAGAAGGAAACAGACATCAAACACGAGTTACAAATATCAAATCTCAGAAGCATTAAAAAAAAACACTGCTGTAGACAATTCCATATCCTCATATTTGATACCCTAAATGAAATGAATCAACGCCTTGGAAAACAACCTGCCAAAATTTACACAAGAAGAAATAGGCAGTTCGAATAATTCTGTATATGTTAAATGAAGTGGAACTAGTCTTTAGTCTTATGCAGAGGTGAACCCTGAGCTACAGGAAACATCTGGCCTGGTAAGATATGCCCGATGATGCAATAGCGGCATGAATATTATGAAAGTAATCAATCATTTTTTGATTGGATTTAAGACCCATGCTACAAGATAGAAGTCACGCCTGGCACCATTATCAGGGCCAAAAATCTGAGGATAGGTAAACCACAGCTGGGCCTTAGGGGGAAACATACTGCTATTATTCTGCTAGATTGACAGTGTTGAAGCCAATCTTAACGTCTTATCATTATACTCATTTGTAAGTGCAAACCTCAACCCTCATCAGAAAAGCTTCCCTCTCTCTCTCTCTCTCTCTCTCTCTCTCTCTCTCTCTCTCTCTCTCTCTCTCTCCAATATATGGTGAGTAACACAGACACTCACAAATGGTCAATGTGAAGAGAATAAGAGATTTTGGACTGCTCACCCCTTGCATGTGACACCTATATCACAACCACTCTTCTCAAGACTCAGGGATCATTGTAGAAAGGGGGCTGAAAAATAGGGCAAGTGGATGGATACAGTGAAATTGTATTTTCCAGACACACGAGCAGTTACGTCTATGAACTAACAGTGATTATGACAGCACACACAAGACCAGCATAAGACCACGCTGAGCAAATTCTCAGCATGGAGTAGGGAAATGGTTAGGAAATTCCATTTGTAGCCTACATGCTATTGGTATCCAATGGCTGCTGGGAAAGAAAGTCAGTTTTCTTTATGGATGCAATGCTGCGGGGGGGCTACCTATGCTACAGCAGATGGTCCTACACCCATGCACATACTGACAGCACTAATAAATCACATGGGAGGAAGAGAGACAGAACGGGGAGAGAGGAATGCAGAGAGAGGTAGAGGGGAAGAGAGAGAAAGAGAGACAGAGATAACATGAAATTAAGAGGAATTAGTGGTAGCAAAGATAAGAAAAGGAATTAACAAGGAGGGAATGGGGGCATGGATTTGATCCAAACATATTACACATATGTATAAAATTTCCAATAAATAAAAAAAATCATGAATAAACTTCCAAAACAGACCACCAGGCCCAGATGGATCGATGGGTGAATTACAGCAAGCATTTAAGGAAGAAATTATAATAATTCTCTCAACTATCTCTCAGAGATTAGAAGCAAAAGGATTATCCCCTCCTACAAAGATCTCCTAACTCAACTAAATCCAGAAGAAAATGTTGTAAGAAAACTCCCAATATCTCCCAATAGCACAGGATGCACTTCCAAGAATCAACAAACAGAACTGCATGAAATAGAATAACTTCTGCATACCAAGGGAAAATATCAGAAGAATGAACCCCCAGCCTGCAGAATGAGAGACAAGGGATTTGCTATCTAGAAAATAAAGAGAACTGCAGAGATGAAACACACACACATGCACACGCACTCACACATGCACATACACACACGCACGCGAGCGCGCACGCGCGCGCGCACACACACACACACACACACACACACACACACACACACACACACACATACCAACCCCACAAACTTCCAGGAAGTAAATGAGCTAATGAAATGAACAGAAAATTCTCAAAAGAAGAAATAGATGGCTGGCAAGATGTCTCAACAGGTAAAGACAATTGCCACCAATCCTGATGACCTGAGCCTGGTCAATAGTATTTTTTAGATGTTCATGATGTTTAGGCATCAGGAAAATGAAAATCAAACCTATTTTGTGATTCTATCTCACCCTAGTCAGAACGGCTATGATGACAGAAAACAAAAAGATCCCACAGGACAGCAAATGTTGTTGAGCATATGTGGAAAGAAGAACCCTTACCCACTTCACTGCTGGGCTGCTGGGAGTGTACAGTAAGCTAGCCATTACAGAAATTAATATGGAAATTCTTCAGATATTTAAAACAAAACTATCATATGGCCCAATTATATCACTCGTGGACATACACTCAACAAACTTTATCCTGCCACAGAGATACATGCACATTCATGTTACTGCTTCCGTATTTGCAATAGCCAGGAATTGAAACCAACCTAGATGTCCATTAGCAGAAAAATGGACAAAGAAAATGTGACATAAATGTACGATGAAATTTTACTCTGCTGCCTTTATATGAAATTTGCAGGACAATGGATAAATCTGGAAAATATTAAATTCGGGTGATCCCAAATAAATAAATACAGAATTTTCCACGTTTTCTCTTATGTATGGATTCTGACTTTTAATGTTTACATATATGCAAATTAGGGGTGTGAGTGTGGGTGTACTTTTTGAAAGGAAGGGAACAAGTGGTGTTGGGAAATGGGTGGGTCGGCAAAGTGCGGCAAGAGAATAGGGTTACAAAGAGGCCAGCATGAAGACTAACATGTGAAAGAAGCCATTGGTTAGAACCCCTTCCCCACTTGATTCACATGCAACAGAGTCTATGTGAGAAAGACCTTGATATACAAACACAAGAGAAGGCAGGTGCTAGAAAAATGACCTATAGTGAGACTTGTGGCCTGGCACGTTAAAACAGATGCCTTTCCCCAGCTCACTAGACCACTCCTATTCTTGCTTTTCTTTCTTAACACTTTATGCAATTGTCCGTGAGTCTCTGTACAGTACACTGTTTAGAGGCACTTCAGCGAGTTCTCTCCACACTCAGATCTTCACCCATAACGACAAAGGCAAGTGTTGTATGAAAGCAAGAGAAGCTATGTGACGGCTGGGAGCATGGCTGAAGGGGGTTTGGAGAGAAGCAGCAAGGAAAAGACACAAAGCACATTTTGCTTGAAAATGCCCTTATGAAGATCAATTCTTTGTATGCTAATAAATATGTTTAAGGAAAATGAAAGTCCAAATATCTTGCCTACTTATATATATTTGTAATATATATTTATATATAAATAGTCATAGTAGGTATAAACAGCAATTTATACACAAATATTGAATCAAATCCAATGAAACATAAGACCTTATTATATTCCATAACCAGATAGAGCTTATTCCACATATCCAGGGCTTTTCAGCATTCAAGAATCAATTCGTGTACCCATTGTTTCAATGAGCCGACCAAGAAAATCACACGACCAAGTCAATAGATGCAGAAAGAGTACTTGGGAAAATCCAACTCCTAGTCATGTTTTTAAAGTGTCCTCTTGGGAAACTAAAGAGGAACTTCTTCAACTTAATAAACAATATAGACAAAAATCCAAACCTCAAACATACTCAATACAAAAGCATGAAGCTTTCCCACCCAGATCAGGATGAAGACACACACATCCCACTCACTGTTCCTTTTCAACACTGGACTGCAGTATTGGTTGATCTGATAAGATGGGGAAATGAGGCAGAGACCATGCTGATTGTGATGGAAAAAATAAAAATGTCTTTGCAAGTGGCATGATCATCTTTGTAGATACTCAGAAAAAATCAACAAAAACACTTCAGGAATTAAAGAGTGATTGAAACAAGATCATAGGAAACAGGATGAAATATGAAAGTCTGTCATGAGCTTGGGGGGGGGTCTAGCGGATAAAGTTCTTACCATGCAAGCATAAGGTCCTAAGATCAGATCTCCAGCCCCCCTGTAAATGTAGGGTGGGAGTAACACCCTGCCTTGGGGCAAATCCCAGCAGATATGGAACTCCCATGGTAAGCTGGCTCACTACGCTGGCTGGACTGGTGAGCTGTGTGTGCTTCAGTAAATAAAGTAGAAAACAGCTGAGGAAGACACACAATGCCAAATTTAGACAACACACAAATTTAGATACATGTAGTCACACAAATATGCATGTGCAAAAGACATAACGATGACTTTTCTATTAATAGCAGTAAACACGTAGAGTTCAAAGACTTAAAAGGAAAACATAAGATGACTTGCATCAGGACTCAAAATTTGAAACAGCATAATTCAAACAGAGCACCTATATGAGAAATTCTGTCAGTCTCTGGTGAATGAAATCAAATAACCAAGTGGAGGGATAGTCTGTATTCAACGGTAGGAAGACTCAACTTTGAAAAGTGTTAGCTCTTCCCTAGCTCTTACCAACTTGATCTTCAGGTGCAGTGTAATCCCATGTTATACTATGGATATTGATAAACTGATTTTGAAGGTTATAAGTGAGAAACTAAAAATCCAAAATAGTGAAAACATTACTGAATTATAAAAAAGAGGGCTGATATTACTCCCACTTCAGGACTAACCATGAAGTCACAGAAATCAGAGCAGTGTGATTTTGATAGAAGAACTAACTAACAGTCCAATGGAATAAAACAGAGACCATGGAAGTCACCCTACACAGACATAGTTCGGTAAACTTTTACCAAATAGTGGAATAGCACAATGGAGTTATGGCAGCCTTCAGCAGGTGCAGCTGGAACTTCTGAATATCTACATAGATCACAACGTCAGTTTTGACCCATCTTCCAACCTTCAGAAACTTAACTCAGAATAAACTGATGGGCCTAAATGAAAAACTCAAAACCATCAAACTCCTAGGAGATAATGTAGGAGAAAATATAGATGGCCATGGATGGCAATGACTCCAAAGATGTGATCTAACAAAACTAATTGTTAGGCTAGTCTTCAATTGCATTAAAAATTCTGTGCAGAAGACATTTTCCAAGAATTTAAAAAGGCAACGTATAGACTAGGAGCAAACATTCAGAAAGCATCCTGTAAAGGACTGTCAACCAGCATATACACAGAACTCTGATCACTCAACAGTTAGGAAAGAAACCTGCACAAAAGAGCTAAACTTTCAAAGGAGGCTGGGGAGAGGGCACAGTGGTTCAAAGACTTGCTGCTCTTGCAGAGGACTTGAGTTCCATTCTCAGAACCTACAAGGTGGCTCAGAAATGTTCTCAACTCCAGTTCCAGTTCCAGTTATGGCTCTGTGGATGCCAAACATACGTCTAGTGCCCATGTGCACATGCAGATGAACACACTTTCTTCTAAAATAAATAAAGTTAAAAGATTAAAAATCAAGAAAAATTCAAATGGATAAAAGATTAACACTTCATCAAAGAAAATGTACAGATGTAAACTAGGAACATGCAAACTCAAGCAGTGAGAAGCCATGATATAGGTGGCAGAATGGTCACCATCTGAAACCCTGGCTGCACTGATACTGCAGAAGATATGGAACAATGGACCTTTCCCATTACTGTTGTAACCATGACATGGCACACCCATGTTAGAGGACAGCCTTGTGGCTTCTTCCCGACTGAAAACACACTTACTATATGAGCCAACAATTACAAGCCTGCATTCATATTACCCAAAGAGGTTGAAAACTCAATTCCATGATTGCTCACAATTATCCAGACTCCCAAGTAACCAAGCCACCCTTCATTTGGTGAATGTGTAAATGACTTATGGTGCATCCAGACAACAAAACACTACCCAAGACTAAAAAGAGGTGACCCATTGAAAAGATGTGCAGAAACATAAATGTATAGTGTCAAGTAAGGGAACCAATCTGAAGAGACTGCTGCTCTATAATTTCAAGTACAGCTATCCAGAAAGAACAAGACTGTGGAGCCAGCAGAAAATGTCAGTGATTGCTGAGGGTTGTAAGTGGACAGATGAACAGGTGAAGCACAGGTTAGTTGATGTTGGAGTCCCCTCTGTATGCTGTGTACCATTGGTGAATAAAGAAACTGCCTTGGCCTGTTGATAGGGCAGAACTTAGGAAGGTGGGGAAAACTGTTGATAGGGCAGAACTTAGGAAGTGGGAAAAACTAAACTGAATGCTGGGAGAAAGAAGGGTGGAGTGAGAGAGAAGCCATGGAGCTTCCACCAGAGACAGACATGCTGAAACTTTGCTGGTAGGCCATGACCTTGTGGTGATACACAGATACTAGAAATGGGTTAAATTAATATGTAAGAGTTATCCAATAAGAAGCTAGAGCTAATGGGCTAAACAACTATTAAAATAATATAGTTTCGGTGTGATTACTTTGGGGCTAAGCTGCTGGGTGGCCGGGAAGCAAACAAGTGACTGTCTCAGAACAGTTAGTAGTGCAATAAAAGTATTCTATTTGTTTCTATGATATATCCAAACCACAGAATGAATGTAGTCTGCCAAGGCTGACCCCTAATGCAAACTACATACCCAGTGGTAATGGCACATCAAGTCATTGTAGCATCTGTAATAAATGTACTATCTTGTGGGATATGCTGGCCGGAAGAAATTGTGTGTGGGGTGTGTGTGTGTGTGCGTGTGTGTGTGTGTGTGTTGTACATAGAGAGCGTAGGTAGGCCAGGCACAGTGTTAATTACACCACATCTCCTTATTCTGCTTTCCTTCTGGTACTTCAAACAGGCTCAAAAGTACCACCTTAGAATTATAGATTACAGACTATTCTATATCCTTCAGAAGATAACCAAAAGGACAAGCACCATTACTTTAGAGAGAAACAGCAAAGGCTTCCTTTCAGTGGGTGGCATTTGAGCTGAGACAAATAGGAAGGAGCCTAGTGCCTCAGAGGATGGAAAGGAGGCCAGCATGTTTACCTTCCATTGGCTCTCTAGGTCCTTACCCACCATCTCCACTCTACCAAGCTCCTTGACACTTTGTCACCAAGAGAGCTGGCTCACTGGAGAGAACAAGAAGTCTGAAGGGTGGACAGAGGTCATTTGGTCAGTTGCTATTCACAAGGGACCCTCTTGTACGTGGTGCTTTCTCACCTTCCTGGGTTCCAGGACTTAGCCCACCCCTTATCTCTTAGTTACAGTGCCTACAGGGATTCGCCACCACTGTTAGCACTTAGAAACTGCACCATCCTTTGAGGATCCCCTGAAGTTATGCTCACCATTTCCTCAAATGCCATTGCTTCCCACCAGAAGGGAGCAATGGGATATGACCTCACGCATTTGTTTAGAGGTGAGATGATCACTCTGCCTTCAAGTTATCATGACCCCAATGCTTAATGCACTGAATTACTGTCTCCTGCACATCTTCCTGGCCTTGTTCTTTTATTTTTGTTGCAATAGCTGCTGGTGGAGCTCGGAGATGTGATGCCCACTGTCTGGAAAGCTGACTCCTGGCCATTCCTCAGGAATGTGTCACCATGCTTATGGTGAGAGAATTAAGACTGATGGGCCCTGTGTGACCTTGGGATCCCCTTCATAGGCATGCTCCTCTTCAGCCAGAACAAACTGAAGAGCATCAGCAGTCTTCAGAATGTGTCTCTGGGGACTGGTACTATAAGGAATGTTCCCTGGAGAAGCTCCTGACCTCCTTCTCACTGTGTGTGCATAATCGGTCAATTGAAATAGGGAGGCTCAGAGTGGAAAAATGGCAGCAGTGCTCCAAATTGTCCCGACCGTGTGAACAGAGCCAAGGGCACTGGAGGCTTCACTCTGATGGATGAGTGAGTGTGTTTGCCTGCTCGGACTGTCTAGTGCAAACAGACTGTCACACACTGGATGTTCTCCACAATGCTGAGGAACACACATCTTCCCGTTCTATAGACTTGAGATCCAGGATCCAGATGCTATCAAGATTGGTTTCCCTGAGATCTTCCTCCTTGGGTTGCAGGTGACACCTCTCTGTATCCTTGGCTTCTGTGAATGTGGAGAGACCTGTGGTTCCATCTGTTCTTATAAGTTCACCAGCTCAGCTCTCTAGGCTAAACATCCTACCCTAAGGGTCATATTTAACCCCAGTTGCTACTTTGAAGAGCTTTATTTCTGGATATAGACATGCAGAAGGGAAAGCTTCAGCATATGAATTTGGGGGAGATGACAAATTGCATTCCCAACAGTAAAGAGATGCAGAGTTGAAAGCCCATGGCCGAGGATGGGAGGGAGACAGAATAGAGAAATTCACTTCCTCGTGTCACTATAGTCTAAGATTGAAACAGGATGGAGAAGGGAAGAAAGAAGAATAAAGAGTAAGGGCCTATACTTGGGATAGAGGCCCAAGGAGGAAACATGGAGATTGGTTCCTATGTGATACATATAGGCCAGGTGATGGCAGCATCCTCAACTCCTTCTCTGCCTTCTTCCCTTGGTGAAGGAGGCAGTAAGCTGTTTTCTAAGACTACTATGGCAAATTAGCATAAACCCAGTGTCTTAACACAATGCAGACTTCCTGGCAATATTTTCTGGAAGGCAGAAGCTCAGAAGAGACTCACTGAGATGAACTCAAGGTGTCACCAGGCTGTGTTTTCTCTGGAAGCTCCAGGGGCAATTTCTACCTTGCTCTAGAGACTTCCTGCAACATTGGCTCTTGGCCTCTTCCTACTTTTTCATAGCCAGTAGTATAGCATCTCCACTATTCTCTCCCTGACTTCATGCTCGCTTCTCAATGGGTGACTATGGTAGGTTTGCCCAGGTAATCCATGATCACCTTCCTATTATATATCTCCTTTGACAGGTGAGGTACCATATTAGTAAGTCTGGGAAATAGGATGTGGGCATCTTCTGAACCCATTACTTTGCTGCTACCATGAGCTAATTCTGCTTATACCATAAGCTATCTTCTGTGCTTAGAAAGGCACTGGGTGCCAAAGAAATGGAGGAAACCGCAGCTCCCAAATCAGGGTGGAGTTGAGGATTCTTTTGGAACAGCCTACCTTGCTCAAATGTGAATGGAAAACTAGATGAATGGGAACCCGTGGGGGCAGATGAGCAGTTCCAGCTTCGGCACCTGATTTGGAGAGTGTTTGACTCAAACTCAAGATGGGCCAGAGCTGGATATCATGGCTGCCTAACCACGTGGGTTCTGACTGCAGGGAGATTATGCAGTTTGACTTTCACGGTTGGCACAGGGTATCCCACATCCAGACTTTGGCCTGTGTCTGGATAGCAGCTACAGGGGTGAGAATTGTTGCTTAGCCCATAGAATCACATTATCCTTCCTCCCAAAATGTAACAATGGGCTTCTAGCTCCTCTCTTATGAGAGTCAGTCTTAGTCCAGCCTGTAGGTCTGGGCCCTGTCCCATGAGAGCCCAGAAAGAACCTCAGAGAAGCAAGGCCTCCTTTCTCCCCAGATCAGTATTTAGATGGACAACAGCCTCCAGGCCACCTCCCTTCTCCCTGGCCAACAGGATCAGGCACAGTAACCCACTTTCACAGGAGCCCTAGCACATGGGCCATGTTTGGAGGTTGCCCTCGGCAGATTCTGTCCTCACTTAGAAATCTGGGCCTTGTCATGCACAGCCTGTCTCCTGTGACCCAGCTAAGATACCTCAAGCAGACAGAAGCTCTGGCTGTGTCCTAGCTTAAGGTCAGGCCAGTGAATCTCCAGGAGCTGTGTGGGCAGAGGCTCAGGACAGTGAGGGAAATCCAGTGGGGAGCTGGCCTGGGGAGTAGGGGCAGGAAGAAGAGGGAACAGGAAGGAGGCGAGGAAAATGGGCAACGACAGAACCAATGGGGAGTAGAGGGAATCGGATGAATAAACTCATCTCCCTGAAGTTGTTGAATTAGGAAAATTAAGAATATAAATTAAATACTGCATCTGTTCTCGGAGGTCCCTCCAGCATTACCATTTTTATGTTTTTATAAGCTTCCGGGGGAAAAAATAAACCAACCACTAATATCAAGGAGATTTTGAGGGCTTTAAAAGGTTTTAGGAGCTGTATCTAACAGGAACTAGGATGTTTGCTGCACATCCCAGAAAGCCTACAGGGAAAAGCGAACACTTGATGCTCCACAAGCTGAGTGGAGGCTTAGCCTGAGCAAACCTGCGTCCAGACACTTAACACTAGATCCGCTCCACTGCCCTAAGCCCTGGAGCAGGGAGATTGCTTTCCTCTTATATCACATAAAGAGACTCCTTAATCCATCCCATATCCTCACTTGGGGAGGAGTGAAGCACTTTCGAGGGAGTGGGGAGCCTCTCTTTGAACCCTTGATGAGATCCGGTCCTGTGGGAAGCTCAGAAGCCCAGTAAAGAACCAGTTTTGGCTATCACAGTGGGTGGGAGTGTGGGACTCATTCATCTCGCCATCACTGCACCACCTTCCAGCCGTCCTTCCTGCATGCAGGAACTATGTTACCCTACGTGGCTTTCTTTGCATGAAGGAAATAACTGAAGGAATTAGTAAATCTGCAACATATAATATGTCTCACTGATGTGATATGTCCACAACTATTGCCTTCCCATAGACAAGGTAATAGAAATTACAGGCAGTTTTAGAATGTATAAACTGGAGGTGATTTATCCTTAATATTAAACATGAACTCTCTTCCATGTGAGGACCTGTGTGAGCATGCTCAGGCTTTAGTATAATTTAAATCTCAAACATCTCCCGAAGGCCTTTGTATTAAAGGTTGGGTTCAACATGGTGTCATTGGAAGAAGGCCGAATCTTTAAGAGGTCTGTCTTAGTGAAAGGTAATGGCATCACTGGAGATATGCCCTTGAAGGCAAATGTGAAGCCCTGGTCTTTTTGTCCTGCCATCTGCTTCCTGGTCATGAAGGAAGTGGCTTTGTTCTACACCAGCTCCTGCCAAGATCTCCCACCACAAGCTCAAAGCAATGGGAACCACAGATCATGAACTCAACCCTCTAAAACTGTGGACCCAAATAAACCTTTCTCCCTGTATGCTGACTGCATGATGTGTTTGTTGTAGTAACTGAGAACTAAATAACTCACCACCATAAAACCCTGAGGTTAAGAGCAGGACTTGGGCATAGTAGATGCTAATTATATATTAATTGAATTAATGAATTTTTGGGACACAAATAAATCCTCAAATCCATAAGAGCCAACTCTGTACAGAGTATGGATCAATAAATGCATTTCCCTTAAATCATTGACTATAAACAATGAATGGAAAGTTCTAGTTTCATAGCTCTTTGTATTCCTTTATGGATGCTGAGACAGAGCCCCAGAGAGATGACATTACTAAAGGAAATTCAGGACATGGAAAGAGTAAGGTTAGATGGGAGAGGTGGCCCTGTGTCCAGAATCTGGTTCTGTGCAAAACTTCTCAGTAAGCCAAAGCAAGAAAGTTCCAGCCCCTGCTGGAAGCACAGAGAGGAAAAGCCCCTGTGGAGGCAGTGACCAATTTATGTCTATAATGCACAGTGTCTTCAATAAAATTTGAAATGTTTTCTTGCCACCTGCTTTCATTCAATTCTTTTAACCCCAAATTTTCAGAGTAAGTGCTTTTAGAATCACATTTAAGTGTATCCTTGGAGATTAGGCAGAAAGGAAGGAAGATCGCATTTTGGCTGGGGGTGAGGAGAGAGAGAGAGAGAGGGAGAGGGGTGTCATCTGACCAAAGTGCAAAGACCACAATCATCTGTGAGTGACTGGGGATGGCGGATGCAGGACTGATAACATCCTCCCTTAATGATGTCCCTGAAGTGTGTGAATCTGTCAGCTTGGTCACTGGGACTGTGAGGATGTGGTTCAGGATCTTAAGATGGAAGAAGTCTTCTTAATGCTGCGACCCTTCAGTACAGTTCCTCATGTTGTGGTGACCCCCAACCACAAAATTATTTTGTTGCTACTTCATAACCGAATTTTTACTGTTATGAATTATAATACAAATATCTGATATGCAGGATATCTGATATGTGAACCCGAAAGGGGTTATAGCTCACAGGTTAAGGACCACTGCATCAGAGTGATGTGGTCGTGATCCAAACAGTGTTGTAAGCCTCCCTCCAGAAAGTAAGGAATACTTGTGCTCCAAGAGCACAAAGACCTCTGACACCCTGATTTGAGCCCAGTGAGACCTGTTTGAGAAGCTTCTCACCTCTTGCTATAGGTCAGCTAAATTGTGTTCTAAGCCTCTAAGGATATAGCTTCTGTTAGCATTTCAGTAGGGAATTGATATGTCTTCTACAAAGAACCTGGGAAAGCCCAGCTGGCTAAAGAAGGAAGGACAATGGCGAAGCTCAGAGTTGTCAGGAGAGGTGGTGGTTCTCACTACCAGAACAACGAGCCACAGGGTTATGGTTTGGATCTAAAACCTTCTAGGAAGCTCGGCTCTCACCAGCTGCACCTGTGTGTGTGTTGTCAGGGGCCAACTGGATCACACCAGCTCCTTCCTTATTGAGGAATGGACTGAGAATGGGATGGTTCTGAGGGAGGGGCTTAACTGCAAAAGTGGGCTCTCTCTCTATCTCTCGATCTCCTGGTCCTTTTACCTCCCTCCCTTTGTTTCTTCTCCCTTTTCAGTAGTGATATAAGCAGCCTCCTCTATTGCCACGGTGTTTCCCGTTACCTCACGCCCACAGCTATGGAGGCAGCTGACTAGATTGAAACCCCAAGCAACAAATCAAAATAAACCTTCCCTCCTGTCAGATTGTTTCCCGCAGGAGTTTTGCTGTGGATAAAGATACTTAACTAACACAAATAGGTAGTTCAATGTGACTTCTTTTTTCTTTGCCTTAGTCTACATAATGGAGGCTGAGGCACTGTGATGTCCCAGTAGAGCATTGTGGTGTCATCACTGTGTTCTAATGTACAATTACGCAACTCCATTTTGCATAATAATGCTCAGTCTGCCAACACACCCAGGCTGTGATATCCTAACTCCATTGTGACATGAAATGCTCTATTGGGACATCACAGTGTTCAATTTCGGTATCACAATACTTCATTACAGCATCGCAATGCTCCATTTTATGACACAGTGCCCAATCATGCCACCCAAATGTGCCCTCACAGCTACATTGTGACTTCAAAATGCTGTCTTATCCCATCACACCACTTCACTGTGACATCACAATGTCCAATTTCACCTGCACAATGTTGATTTGTGATGCTACGTGTCACTGTGACATCAACATGCTCTGTTGTGACACTGTATTGCATTGTGACATCCCAGGGTTCCTCTATGACATTACAATGCTCAACCTTGCCCTCACAATGCTCTCCTGTGCCTTCATGATACTTTATCCATCCTCATTGGTGTTCATCAGGAACTCTGAGCCAACACTATTGTGAGCACCACACCAGGAACTATGTGTTTTGGCAGCTAGATGCCAGTCGAGGACCTTGTGAACGAAGGGCGTGTGAAGGCATAAGAATGGGATCAGACTCCACACATTCTCAAATAGTCCCTTGCCTGTGCCTGCCCTATATGAAGCTCCATGCTTCCAGCTCACGTTCTTAAGAACTGGCCTTGGAATGGTGCGGAAAGGAATGTTCCTGCCATCAGTAGAGTTGGATTTAGGGCAACAAAATGTAGATGACCATTTTCAAACTCTGTTCTCCAAGAGCTCCTCTAGAACTTGCCAGAAAGATGGCGAGACCACGTTAGTAGCATATCTGAGGACACATTCCATTGAGAGAACATTGGACTCTTCTAACTGCCACTGTCCAGAGAGAAATATCAGTGTGAAACTCAGCTGCAGAGAGGAACTTCCATCATCACCTAGCCCAAAATCTCCTGGAGAAAGCTCTGGTTACCAGACAGTGGACACTGAAGCAGGAGAAGCCAGTGGAAGAGAAGAGAAAAAGTGAGATTAGGTGTGAGTGGGCCAGGCCATGAGCAAGACATGACTCTAATATCCAGAAGAATTCCAAGCTCCTGGATCATTTTTCTAGTTCATCTCTACAAGGATGACCAAGGAAAGAGCCTTTCAGGGCTAAAAGATGCATCTCTCTCTAATATATCAACTTCTTGGTTCTCTCAAAGGTTCCTTCTGTCCCTGGTTAGTGGAGAACCATAGCCACTACCTCCCTTAACGTCGGCCTGTGCCAGCCTCACGGGAGGCTCTAAGGACTGAGTGGTGTGTTTCATGAAGCTCTCCTGCTCACAGCTCTGGGACACACTGAAGAGAACCCATTCACCAGACACTTATTGAATAAACCAGAAAATGAACAGCGTGGCTACAAGTCATGCTCCTAAGTTAGCGCAGTGCCTTAAAACATGTATTAATCGCGTGCTTCTTATGTGTAGAGTACACTAGACTGTTCAAAATGCCTCACATGGTGTGGCCCTTGTTCTCCAGGACTGAATAATATAATGAAGGATGGAAGCCATATGCATGAGAACAGTAGCATGGCATTCTGAATATGAGACGCATAATGAATGGTGAAAGAATTTAAGAAGGAAGCACTATTGTCATAGCTTCCTAGAAGGGTGGCCTTTATGCTAAACTCTGAATGCACCTTGTGATGGGACAGGAAGACAGAGCAAGCTGGAAGACAAGGAATGTGACACATTGAGAAGAAGAGGAATGGGGTCCTGGGGGGCGGGGACACAAAGCTAGGACAATCAGGGAGAGTTGAAGATGTTCAGGTGCTGGTCTAATCTTTCACAATGGAGAATATGTAAGATTAGAAAAATAATCAAGGCTGGAAGTTTTGAATTATTTCAATAAATAGCATGGACCTGGGCTTACAAAAGGGGGTTCCTTTTGACTTAATGAGCTTTCTTTATTGTATTTGCCTAGAGACAGTAGATTCTACCTCCATGGTGCACTCTGAGCTTTCTCCAAGAAGCAGAGCCCTGGGAGGAAACTCAAGATGGGGCCTGTAGGGAAAGGACAGCCAGCAGCAGATGGAGGTGGGGGTGGCCACCTTTGCCTTTCCTATGATGACAAGACTCTTGAATCACAGGCGAGGTGAAAAAGTGGATCATTCTTCTTCCCACACCCAGGAAGTGAGAAACATGTTATCCTTTGGGTGACAAATGGACATTAAGTCAAATTTTGATATTCACAATTACAGTAAGGTCAAAAAGTTAACTGAGCAAAACAGCTGTCCAGAGAATAAAAGAAAATTGCTATTTATTAACAATATATGGGTTCGTGCACATTATAGATATGTATATGCATACATAGTAGAGAGAGAGAAAAAGAAACAACACATAAGTGATCCAATCAATACATGGGTCAATGAAATGAACAGATAATTCTTAAAAGATGAAATACAAATGAAAAAATGCTTACCCTCACTAGCCATGAGAGAAATACAGACCAAAACTAAAATGATATTTCATCTTACTCCCCTCAGCACAGCAGTCATCAAGAAAAGCACAACCGTTACTGGCAAGGGTGCAGACAAAGAGAACACTTACACACGGCTGCTGGGGGTAGGCCAGCCTGGCTGCTGTGGAAGCCAGTATGGAGATTTCTGAATAAGCTAAAAATAAATCTACAATTTCATGACACAACTACACCGCCCCTGGGTATTTGGCGAAAGTGCTCCAAATAGACACATCACAGAGGTATTTGTTCATCCATGTTTATTACAGCTCTGTTCACAAGAGCCACGTTATAGAAACAGCCTAAGTGTCCAGCAACAGAGAAATGGATAAGGAAAATGTAATGTATACTCAATGGAGAGATGTTGGGAACGAATCTACTGAGAGTGTTTCCGTGAGGTTGGTACAGAGGTGCAAGCCTATAAATCCAGCATTCAGGAAGGAGAAGCAGGAAGATCGCCAGTTTCCAGGCCTTCTGTGGCTACATAATACTTGCCAGACTAACTTGGACTATAGTGTTAAGATCCTCAAAACAAACATGGGGCACATGTGGTAGCACATACCTTTAATCCTAGCCCTTGTGGGGGAAGGGCAGAGGCAGCAAGATCTCTGTGAATCCAAGGCCAGCCTGATTTATGGAGCAAGCTCTAGGCCAGCTAGGACTACATAGTACGGCCCTATGTCAAACAAAACAAGCCAACGAACCATGCATATGTAGGCGCACGCACTGGCACACACACAGGCACAAGCACATGCATACAAGATGGTTAAGGAGCTGAAGGAGATTGGTGAAGATAGCATAATGCCTACTTCATCCTTTAAACATGGTAAGTGGTGGGATCTGAAGCAGCTTTTATTTTCTTCTTGATCTTCCGTACATTACTGAAAATAAATGAAAACCTTTTAGAGGAGTCACCAAGGGCCTTTACTACTCCAAGGTGTGGTGGGTCATTTTGTCAAGTGATAATGTCAATAATTATGTCAAGTCATAATAATAATAATATAATGTATTAATATAATAATAGTAATAATAATGTCAAGTAATAATGGCAGTTATTCTTCTTGAGTGCTTACTACATACCAAACCTTACATGGAGAGCTTTATAAAAGTTATCTCATTGACTCAACCACTTCTTTGGAGAAAAGGACGCTGACTGCCTGACTTGAGCATCTCCAGTTTCTGCCTTCCCACCTCAGTGCATCATGCTGAGACTGCTTTGGAGACAGGATCTTGAAGGGTCGCCTTGAACTTGTGATTCACCTACCATAGTCTATCAAGCGCGGAGGTACAGATGTGTACACACAATATACATCTGAAAACGCATATCTTTAAGCCCTATTTACTCTTCTACTTGTGTTTCCTCAAAGCCAAACTCTTCATTAGATGAACCAGAATTCAACTTTACAAACGATAAAAGTCAGTTCAGGTGGGGTGCATGGTTTGTTAGTGCTCCCTTATTCCTTTCACCCACCTTTCCATCTGTCTTTTCAATCCACATGCTCAGGGATACAACCATTTAACTTCCTGCCATGTTTCCATCTATCCACAAATTTAGCAAAGGGAGTTTGTCACGTTCTTTGAACTGCAATAAGGATTAGACAATTCTCAAGGAACTTTTAGACGAGCGTTTTGCTGTTGTGATGTGGATCCTGTGGTGGGTAGATTGAGAGCTCACTGTGAGGAAGTAAGGCAGGCCAGTGCCTACCATATCCACGGTGGATACTGAGCCCAAGAACTCATCACAGAACCCATTGGATAGGAGCCCTACATTACTCTGTGACCCTATTGAGGAGAAGAAAGGCTTCCAGTTTATGGTGGGAGAGAGAGAGAGAGAGAGAGAGAGAGAGAGAGAGAGAGAGAGAGAGAGAGAGAGAGAGAGGGGAGAGACAGAGGGATAGAGACAAAGAGACAGAGAGTGACAGCGACAGAAGACAGAAAGAGGAAGGATGGAGGAAAAGATAAAAGGGAGGGAGGGAGAAGCAACCAATGTCACAATATTCCCATCAAGGGCATGTCCCCAGTGACTTAGCTTTCAGCCATCGCCCCAACTTCTAAATCACTTCCCAGCAGTACCATCAGTCAGGGTCCAGATCTTTAACACAGGAGCCTTTGAGGACACCTACAATATGAACATTATGGGGATTTTGTCTGCTTTGGCTTTTGTTAAGCTGAGACCCAGACTCAGTAAGTCTGGGAAGAAATAGGGCTTTGTTCAACTAGCAAGTTTCCATCTCTCAGTTGCAGTGAGGACCAGCGGAGGAGAGCAGCCAGGCTGCTGATTAGAAGCTTGTGATAAAAGAGAGAAAGTGGCTGAGCAGTAAGATCTCCAAAGCAGCCCCTAATGGAGTCCCCACAGATCTGTCTCTGGAGGAGAAGCTGGAAGAGCAAGAGTGCCATCAGTCACTTGAGAAGAGATGTTTTCTCCTCTCTGAAGCTGCTTCACTCCATACAGGGTTGTTCTCCTGCATCATAGATGTTACAGTCACCAGGAAAAGGTAAACTTCAAAGACCTAAGTTTAATCCCATTTCTACCATGTAAGGACCTAATTGTCAAGGGCATGCATGCAACCTTCCCTCCCTAAGCCTCTGATTTTCTGAGAATAGATACAGAATGGGTGATATAAGGAAAATCACAAGCTGAAACCTGACCTGGGTGTTTTCTACTTATCTTGGCACCCATTTGCTGTTGAGTGAGGCCTGCTCTTAGCCCATTCATGACACTCCAAGGATGCCCTTAACTTGTGTACTAGTTACCTTTGACCTTAAAACCTTCCATCTTAGAGGGACATGTTAAAGGAGAGGTGAGACAACAGGACATTTTAGGCAGGATGTTTACAAGGCAGTGAAACAGAAGGATGTCCTAAGGTGAGATGAAAAATTCCATCCTTAAACTCGGGAAGTAAACACCTCAAAAGCTTCCAGAAGTTTGTGAAACTGACTAGATTCACTAGGCTCCTTCCTCCCTAGCATGTCTATGAAGTAAGGCCTATGATGAAACACTCTCAGACAAGCTGAAATATCTAGAACAGACAGACCAGCCAAACCACCTGGAGGAAACAGATCACCAGAACTTCCTGGAAGGGGCTCAAGCCAGTAGAACTACCTGCCAAGAATATTCTCCAACTTCTGTAGGCTGTGCAATACACTATAGGTCCCCAGATTTTGTGAGCTTCAAACAGGTTGGGGTCGACTTTGGTTAGATGCAACTGTCTTTGAGTTATTTCCACTCCTGAAGGTGGCCCCTCACCCATATTCTTGTAAGTAACCTCAATAAAACTCCTTGGCTCTAGCTGAAATGCAATGGTGTCTGTATTTTGGTTTGTCTTCAGTTCCCTATCTGGAATGAGTAGATGTTCTCAGCTCCCAAAGAATAGTGTCGCACAACACCGAGAATCTGTGGAACATTAGCCACATCGGGAAGCAGGTAAATCAGAATTCTGGGGGTATATCTTTCCTAAATGTATTTTTTTTTCTTCTGAGTGTCTGGCCTTTGCTAGAGCAGTTGCGCTCAGGCATGGGGATTTTATTCTTAGGACATATCTATAGTGAGTGACTAGACACATTTACCAGGTGTCACAGGCAGAGGACATGATGCCACCACCTCTAGTGGGTGGGAACTAGGAGCATTGCTAAGCATTCTACAATATATAGGATAAAATTCTTTCACCCCAAATAGAAAACATGTCTGCCCCCACAAGAACTATTTCCCTCTGAATGTCAGTCACTAAAAATTAGTTTTCAGTGGCATAGTGGATAAAACACAGGCCATGCAAACATGAGGACCAGAGTTTAGACCCACAGAACACACACAAATCCAAATTCAGGACCCAATGTCTATAATTCCAGCAATCCTACAATGAGATGAGAGGCAGAGACAAGAGAATCCCCAGAAGCTTGCAGATCAGCTAGCATTGTATGCACAAAGGCTTGCAACAGGAGACGGTCTCAAACAAGGTGACAGATGAGTATTGATACCTGTGATTGTTCTTTGACCGCCACACATAAATCATGGCACACATAAGTTTGCATTCACACACATGCATGTGATTTTTAAGAGCTCAGCAAACTGTTCCCTAGTGAAGAGCGAGAATGCTGATGGCCAGGTGGAGAGAGCACAAGCCTTTCTGAGATCAGAGTTGGGTGAGCATTATCACAACGGTTGTGGTTTATACGAAACATCCTCCACGGGCTCATGTTTGGACCTCTGGTGGTGTTCTCTGGGGAGGCTGTAGAATCTTTAGAATATGGGGTATAACTGAAGGAAGTCGGTCGCTTGGCCCAGTCTTGAAGATGATACTACTTTCTGCTTTGGGTCCATCATTTCCTGCCTCCTGGTCTGGCTCATACATGACACATCCCACCAGGCACTCCCACTACCTTGAAGCTGCTTAGCCATGCCTTCCATGCCTTGCTGGGCTGTGCCCTCAAAGCCGGAGTCAAATATTTCCTCCCTCCTGTCTGTCAGCTATTTCATCACAAGAACAAGAAAAACAACTAATAACATAATAATTATGACGATTATAAGGACAATAGCAAAATATTACTTTGCTATCATGCTTGTTTTCTTCTTCATTTCAAAAACAGCAAAAATTGACCAGTATCCAAAGCCAAAAGCCTGGACGTTAGCTTCTTCCTTCTTCTTTCTGCCTTCTTCCATGATCTTCCTAATCCCACAGTTACCTCATTCCCAAAGGACACCATGGATGGGCTGCACAAGGCATCCTGGTCTCTGGACTATCCCACTGCATCAGCCTCCTAGATGACTGTTTTCTTTGTCTTACCTCCCTGAAATTCAGTCTCTATGGAGCCGCCAAAATGATTTCTTAAAAACATTAATTGAATCACATCATGCTCCTATACTAAAGCCTCCCACTGCCCTTGGATTAGATCCAAATTCCTTGACGTTCTGTGAGTTGAATTCCTAGAAGAAGTCATGTTCTTCCTTCCTTGGGGCCTCCAGACTCGCTGTTCTGTGTGCCTTGTCAGCAGCTCACATCCACGCAGCTCCTAGATATCTGTTTTCTTCCCTCAGAGAAGCCAGACCTGATCTTTCTAAATAGGCCCCCTTATTATTCCCCTCCATGCATCCGTGTTTATTGCTGTCATCGCACAATGTATAATCAACTAAACTAATTGTTTCATTTACTTATTACCCATCTCCCATTACTAAACAAGGGCACGACCCTTGTTTCTCATGCTCAATATTATATCCGTAGCATCTAGCATGATGCCTAGTAGGTATTCCACAAACACGAATGGGCTGCCTCTTAAAATTAGACACGGTGCTGCAGTTGACAGACACTGTCAGACAGAGAAGCAAAGAGAAGTTATCATCAAGGATGACCTAACCATTGCCACCGACAGGAGCAATTGTCAAAATGTTGAGATGAGACTCTGGGGTTTTAGAATGCAAATAAGCTTCCTGGCTCCTCCTGGGAAGAACACACACAACAGTCACAAACATATTTCGTGGATCAGGAATGCACACTGACTTGGCCCTAGAGGGCAAAAAGACAAAGTGAGGTGAGGCAGGGATGACGTTCAGTCTTTAATAGCAGTCTCTTCATTCATTTCTCTAAGTTACCTTTTCTCATTCTTAACCAGTTGCTCCTTCAGTGACCATTTGTATGGCTTTGTCTTATTACTTTTGCATTTCTCTTGGGTTCACTAATATCTACTTTTCCACCAATATCAGCCCAACATCCTATATCAATATTTTTTTAAAGATTTATTTATTTATTATGTATACAGTGTTCTGTCTGTCTGTATGCTTGCAGGCCAGAAGAGGGCACCAGATCTCATTACAGATGGCTGTGAGCCACCATGTGGTGGCTGGGAATTGAACTCAGGACCTCTGGAAGAGTAGTCAGTGCTCTTAACCTCTGAGCCATCTCTCCAGCCCCCCTATATCAATATTTTTACCCAGTCCTACAGTTACATTAACTGTCATGTCTTATTGTCTGATTTTTGTTTGTTTTTCTTGTGTTGATGAATGAACTAAGGGCTTCACAAATGCTAGGCAAGTGTACCTTAACACTGAGCTATCTATATCCCTAGCCTTTTTTGTATTCTTGATGCTCTGGCATCTGGTGTCTTGCTTTGGGGAAGAACTTCCCCTCCCATGAATGAGGACTTCTTGGGTATAGTGAACTAGCTTGGGAGTTTTTCATATGTGAGTAGAACAATTCAGAGCACACGACTTCCTTTCCTCACATCCCATCCTTCCTCTCCTATTGAACTCTAAGACTTCGGAACCAAACAATCACAAGACTCTGGCCATGGTTCCTCCTTGTTCCTTTTGCTACTTGCCTGACCATGGTGTTTTTCCATGTGGCCCTACTTGTAGGGATCTTTGAGCACACAAATGTCTTCCCTTATTCCTGCTGCAGAATACTTGTTTACACTGTAAAGATGTGTCTTTATCAAGGCACCTTCTGATAGGTTTAATAAAGGGCTGAATGGCCAATAGCTAGGCAGGAAGAGGTTAGGTGGGACTTCTGGAAACAGAGAGGACTATGGGAAGATGAAAGGCAGGGACACCAGGATCTGCAGAGCAAGCAGGATGTGCAGGAGGAGAGATAACTGCCATAAGCCACATGGCACAGTGTACATTAATGTAAATGGGCTGGCTTAAGTTTTAATAGCTAGTTGGCCAAGCTTTCATAATTAATATGAAGTATCTGTGTCATTTGGGAGCTGGCAGGACAGAGAAAGACTCACTATACATGTGCCCAATGTGGAGCATATATTTCCACAAAGACCTGAGAAAACTTTTTAAACAAGTTTCAAACATGCAAACACAGAGCCAGGTATGACTTCCTAGTCCTTCAGTCTCTCATGCAGGCTGTGGTGTACAGAGACATGGCTCCTGGTCATTGCTTGTGGGCTCCTGAGCCAGCCAAGCTCCATTTACAGAGTCACATGGCTGGGTCGAGGCTTTAGCACATGCTCAGAAATGGCTGAGAGTAAAGTGGTCCTGAACAAGAAAAATCTTTAAATATATACAGTAAAAAAATGGATATTGACAGTCATAGAAAAAATAGTTTAAAAATAATCAAGTCTTTAGAGGCAGAATAAAGTAATATAAAAATAATAAGCCACATAAGGATGGGAAATACACAGGGCATCTGGATCCTGTATGGTGCTTTGTTGAGTTTGAATTTTTTGAATGCTGATGAGTGAATGACAGCTGCTGGGAGACACTGGATTATGGAACCGTCTGATAAATCAAACCAACCTATATATTTTAAGAATGTCTTAACTTCAAAATGTAAGTCAGAAAATATGTTGCACTGGGGAGAGGCTATGCTTTTTGTCACAGAAAACGTAAAGCTATGGATGTCTTCAAAGTTAATCGAGATCATATTTGACTTGGGGAAACCTCCTGAGGATCTTGGCTGCAGAAATGAAGGAAAAACCAAAAAAGAATAAATGACAGGTGACCCATATGCTGATCCCTTGATATGGAAACAGCTCTGAAACTGGCTGAGACATGATAAAGGCTGTTAGCTACAGAATCCTCATGGTTTATTGTTAATGCCATCCTTTTATTTGGCATGGATAAAGGTTTGGTTATATAGTCTAAATGAAACCATAAAGTTTACAAATGCCTTTCATATGCTCAAATGTAAACAAAAAAATCATCTTTAGCTCATTTGTATACACTGCACATTCCGTACTTGAATTAATGCAGATGCATATGTTACCTTAAAATTTTTTCAGGACAAAATAATCAGAAATCAATAAAAGCAAGTAGTCCATGTGATCCAGCCTCTCAAGCTGCCTCCGTTGCAGTTTCCTCAAAATTATAAACCCAAAACACCTTCAAAGCTTTTAACTGAGATGGTTCAGCCTTGCAGTCTACTCCAGTCTGGATTTCAGAGAAACCTTGCACTTTCCCGTTACACAGAGACCAAAGAAAATATAATATCTGGACTTGACCATTATCCAAATTTTTTCAGGGTCCCCTGAAGATGACACTACTCCCATATAACAGTAAGCAGTGTAGAGAACATGACACCTTCATTCCCAAGAGGTAGGGTGGGTGGTTTCTAGTCATTCGGTGGACTTTTGTTATTGTTTATAGGGGTTAGATGCAAATTCTTACTGGTCATAATCAAGAAAAAAACTAAACAAAGAAGATTAATTTAGGGATCTTTTTCTAAAAATAAAAAGGGGACATAGAAGTGATAGGATAAAGGAGTAGATTATTGAATCTACTTAAAGTTCAAAAAAGCAACTACTAGTCTCAAATATTATATATTGGTATCGATTTTTGTACATTGATGCAAAATTAAGGTTATTTGTGCTATACATACTTTATATATGTTTCTAGTCTTGTTTAAGGTATTATACCTATGAAACTCATTAATAATGTAATGTAAATTTCTAGTTCTTAAAAGCTATTTATAAACTATTTAAAATAATTAAGAAACTCAGGTTAGTAGTCATCTTTAACAGTCAAACTTGTAGTCATGTCAGGTATGTTTTTATGGTCAAACAGAGATACAGTTAAGCTAGAGATAATAGAGAGATAATCTTCAAACACTTCAGAGAGCTATATAATATGGCATTTAATATTTTTAAAAACACAAGACTTTTCATGATAATGAGATGTGTCTGGTCCTCGCAGCATCAATTTACTTCATAAACAAAATGATGGGCATCAAAGAACCTCCATACAGAGTTTGCTTTTCTTGTGGCATAGTTAGCCACTGGGCAATAAACTGCCCTTGCCTTGACTGCTGACAGTATGCTGTCCAAATTGGATGAGCAGGACACAAAAGGAGGTAACTGTCAAACTTTGCCAAGACAAGGTAGTCCTTCAAAATTCCTGCTTCATAGAGAACTGTTTCAGATATTCCAGGCTTATAGATTGAAGATGAATGTCCCAACATTGCAGAGAAACCTTAATTACTGTTCAGGCAGCCAACTATCTTTATCATTTCTATAGTTTTGGAAGTTGTTTGCCCTGTACCTCCTGTTTACTCAGGTAATAGTAAATCATTCTTGGGTCTCTGATGGGGATTGAAGACTAAATAGTTATACCACTTTCCTTTTTGCCAAATACAGAAAAAAAAACCATAAAAGATAAAAAGTTTGTAAGGTTGAAAAACATGCGCTTAAGTTGCTCAACTAAGAAGATGTTTTAAGGTCTAAATAGATATTTTAGGATGCTAATACAAGTTATTATAGAAAGTTGTTGAGGTATAAAACTTTGGACTTACTAAGATAGGATAGATAATGCAGTATTTTCTCAGAATTTGCCAAGTGCATATGAACTAGACATTGTAAATGCAATTCTTACCTGATAATTGTTCTTATAGTACATAGTTTTATTAAGTTAGCCTTAAAATCTTTTTTTATTTATTTATAGACAATACCTGATAATTGTTCTTATTCTATGCTGTATTACTGTGTTAGAGTTAAACCCTTTCCTTTTAATTTAGATAAAAAGGAGGAAATGTTGAGGAATATTTGTTTACATTGTAAAGATGTGTCTTTGTCAAGACATCTTCTGATTGGTTTAATAAAATGCTGAGTGACCCATAGCTAGGTAGGAAGAAGTTAGGTGGGACTTCTGGGGACAGAGAGGACTCTGGGAAGAAGAAAGGCAGAGACACCAGGATCTGCAGAGCAAGCAGGATGTGCAGGAAGAGAGATAACTGCTATGAGCCACATGGCAGAACATAGATTAATACAAATGGGCTAATTTAAGTTATAAGAGCTGGATAGGAACAAGCCTAAGCTATAGGTTATGCTTCCATAATTAATAAGAAGACTCTGTATAATTATTTGGGAGCTGGTAAGACAGAGAAAGATTAGCTATACCACCCAGTTGTTTGTTTATCTGTCTTAATATACCTGATTACAACAAATCTCAAGGGATTTTTTTAAAAGTGTTTGATATTTGAATGACAGTTATATTTATTATAGTGTAATTTTAATGATCAATTATTTTGAGCAGAATCATTATATACTCTTGGTTGGATGAAACCAGAAACTGTTAGGCAGCCACTCATAATTTAAACTACAAGATACTATTTATAAATTAATCAATAAAACTATCCTAAAAAAGATCCCACTATATTATAAGCACATGTGTTATTGTTAAAGCTGGTTATTTATGACATTCTGTTAATTTTGAGTTGATTAAGAGACATTCATGGGTTTATCACTCCCTATAGACACAGGCAGGTTCTGGGTTCATCAGTAGGATCCACGATGAGGGAGACAGTGCCAAATCAAACCTCTAAGGGTCATACAGGCCTGGCCTCTTTAATCATCAACTAGTGCAGTGTCAGAAGCTCTGGATCTACTCTGAAACAGAGAGGTGGACAAGTTCGTGATTCTTCTCTCAGCTTCTGGGTACAAAGATAGTTGAGTTTCCCTAGCTTTGAGTCTGTCATTTTCACAAAGTTTATTCTGGGAGACTGAGCTGGTGCTTGCTGAGCAGCTGCCAGACGGTACAAAGTTCTTCCTCCCCACATCTGGCCAAAGTCCCTGGTGTGGCAGTTCATGCCCGTCTCCTCCCATCCTGGCTGCACTGAGCTGGGCATTGCTCTTTCTTGTAGGAAATTTCCACAGACTTCCACATTGCTCTTTGTTCGCCTCCACCATAAATCAAACAAATGGCTTCATCTTTTCCTCGCAGGTCCCATTTTCTGGCCTTTAATCATGTTTGTTGCTTAATGTTGGCCAATCCACTCCACAGCCGTTGCCTGAGACCTCTGTGGCGGAGGCTGTCGACGGTCCCTCTTGAATGCATTCCGGTTCTGGAGTTTGATGAGCAATCGCTCCTATCAGTGGGCAGGTTATTAAACAGCTGGGACTCTGAAGCCATTTCAGGGACTTGCCCAGAAGACAGAGAAGCAATTTCGGAGAAAAAAAAAGCAATTGTTTCTAGGACTCCATCCCAATGTCGGGATGTGCTCTGTGCCTGAACATTGGAAATGATGGAGGGAAGGATCCGGGCTTTGTTTCACATCCAAACTCTCAATATGTTCATTGTTTTCCATGCAGGCCACTAGCCTGCGGGACTGAGCACTGGCCTCCTGGAGTGTGGAACTTAACAACATCTCTAGTCTTTGTGTAGATATTGATCAGCATGTAAAATAGATCTGCAGGCTGAGGCTTGGCAGGATGAAGGAGGGATTGTCTCACTTATTAAGCACTTACTGGGCACCTGCAGGATGCCAAGCGCTGTGCTGCATAGAGTGCTGAGTGAAAGCCATGGCCTGTCTATGTGCCCCAGAGACAGAGCGGGATAACAGGTCAAAGTGCATGGCAATAGCTCTTTACTATCTAGAGAAGACTTTCATAATGTTTTCTCTAATAGGGGCGCATGATAATACTCAGGATACAGTCTAGAGCAGTGGTTCCCAACCTTCCTAAGGCTGTGACCCTTTAATTCAGTTCTTCATATTGTGGTGACCCCAACAATAAAATTATTTCATTGCTACTTCATAACTATAATTTCGCTACTGTTTGAATCGCAATGTAAATATCTGATATGCAGGGTATCTGATAATGCCACCCCTGTGAAAGGGCCTTTTGCCTCCCAAAGAGGTCGCTACCCACAGACTGAGACCCACTAGTCTAGAGGGAAGCAAGATTAATTCAGAGTAGGAAAGGAGGAGAAGCCTCATGGAGGGCTGAAACAGTCGAAATGAGTCTTGTATTCGCAGCACTTTTTTTTTTCTTTTTACAATGATTCCTTATAATTTTCACAACTACATAATGACAGGGACGGACAGAGTTACGTTTCTTTGCCCAGTGGGATGCCAGACTCACTGAGGGTCAGTGGCAGAGTCACACAGAGCCTGTCTACACCTGGCATCAGTGTGGTACCATTTTGCTCCTGGGAGACACCTACTTTGTGTCTGTAGTCTGTGGGGGGGTGTAGGTGGAATTCTGAAGTGGGAAAGACTGAGGACTGGAGGGCTGGGATCAACATCTAAGAATCAAAAAAGGAAGAGCAGAGAGTGAATGGCAGAGACTTATGGAGGCAGGGCAGCAAGTGCAGGAACAGTAAGAGCTGGAGCCACTGCCTTACCCAGGGAGCAAAGGCTGTATGCATTAGAAAGACTGAACATCAAGAGGAAAGCAGACAGGGCCCTATGGAGGGATTTTTTGGACATCATGAATATTCAGTTGGTCAACATGAATATTCAATTAGGCAGAGATTTGCAGATAGCTTTGGAGAGAGCTGGAACTGACAAAAGGGTCTGACTTCTTTTCAGACTCTCCCAGTATCAAGGGAACATATGCCATTGTGAAGATGCGGATGGGATCGTAGGTGGAGGCGAGGACCTAGAAGCGTCAGTGAAGAGAAGAGAATGAGTGACAACCCACAGAAGCAGAGCTCCACTGCAAGGGTCTGAGACGCATCCAAGCACACAGTAGGGCAGTGGGTCGTCGGATTAGTTAGTTATGAACGACTCTACAGTCTCTAGGGGATATTTCCCTGTGTGGCCAGTTCTTATGAAATCATAAGTATAAAGCGCTGGCAAGGAGGCTAAGATAGTCAGGGACTTCTGCTGCTCATCGCTGTGTGTCAAGGTACATGAGCAGGCCAAGTGTTCAAGGTCCCACACAGAACGGTGTAGCCTCAAGGTCATTTGCTGTACTTACTCACTCCAGAAAACAGTTTCCGTGGAGGACAAGGCTTGCGACTACAAAACAGAATGCAAGGAAAACAACTGTCTTGTCCAAACACGTTGTTTTATTGATGTGCACAGCGCTGGAGAAGGGACCAGGGCCTGTGTGAGTCCTTGGCAGAATCCATGTTAGAATTTAATAATTGTTGCTCAGTCGGGTAACCCAGTAGTACAGCTCTTACTAATTTCTGTCCGTGAAGGAGATTCTCCATGGAGTCAGTGCTACTAGCTCACTTGGTGCCTTTGGAGGAATTAGGAAAGGGGAAACTCTTGGGTGGCCGCAGCCCCAACAAACAAAAGGAACCCTTCACATGGTCACCTGGGTAAGGCTATACATCTGGTCAACGGGAAAATGATGGATCCGCAGGGTACTACAATGCTGTTGGTGCACCTTCCTCCCTTCCTCCAGTCTTCTCTCTCTCTTACCCTGTTACATTTTAACACTTGCATTCAACAAATGCTTTCTGCATGCACAGTGGCACTTTATGACATATCTGGTAAAGAATGACATTATAAGAGGAAAGGCATAGGTTTTAATTTACAAAGGGTTTTTCTCATCATGTCACTTTATCCAACAGTAGGAGACTAAAGGAGGCAGAGGCACTAGAGGGAGAGGAGCAGTTGCTTTTAGACAATATGGACTTACTGTGTATTTGACTCTGTTGCCAAACCTCAAGCCTTTATGCTCACCAGAAGAAACTGAGTTTTAATAGAGAGGAGATGCAAAGAGAATGAGAGACTAAATTGATGTTTATTACCTTGAGATTTTTTTTAATGCCTAAAAGGATAGCTAAGTAGTACATTCCTTGCAGGTTCACAGTGCACTGTGGTGTGGGGTACCCTTCTAAAGCAGAATGCAAACTGTGGGAGAGCCATGGAGAGAGAAGCTGTGGTGCACGGAGAGATAGCACTCCTTAGCCATCTTGGAGAAAACTGTGAAGAGCCTGTTCTCATGAGCAATGCTGCTTGGGTCTGGTGTTTGCATTTGTGTTGGTGTCTTAGTCCATACAGATGCGACAAATATTCTTAAAAGACCAGAGAGGTGCATTTTCCTAAGAAGCTTGAAACAACTTTCTCATGAACCCGATATCATCATCGTCATCATCCCCACCATCATCTTCATCATCATCTCTGAGGCAAGGTCTTGCTATATTTCCTAGACTGTTCCCCAACCCGTGGGCTCAGTTGATCCTCCTGCCTCAGTCTGCCAAGTAAATCAGGTAAGCAGTCATAATACTTGGCTTACGTTATTTGTTTAAAGCCCACCTTATATCATGTGCTGTGTTCCAGGCCTTGGGGTAGATGTTTGGCATGCCCTGACTTATTTGACCTTTACCTGTAAAGTAGGTACCATTCTCCCAAAAAAATTTCCATGACCTCCCTTCAGTTTTTAATAGCTAGTAACTGTTCTCCACTGTGTACCTATCCATTTATCCACTCAGTATTTTAAAATCAAGACTGCCATGCTTGAGGGACCATTTCAGGTACTTGGGATTGGCAGGGTGAATCCTCTCTTTCAAATGGTCTCTTCTTTTAGGTGGGAAGAAATAAATGACACAAAGAGTGGACAAATGTCTATAGTAATTACCAATTTGGATAACTGCTAAGTTGGATAAGAAGACCTGTTGAAAAGGTAACATTTAAATGAAAATTTGAAGGAACTACATGCCCAGAGTCAGAGAAGAAACTGTAACAGATGTCAGTGGACCCTAAGGACTTAAAAACATTTTTTTTGAGAACTTCTTACAGAAAGAGTACACAGGGATGTGGGAAAATGGAGATCCAGCATGGGCCAGATTGCCAAGTGTTCTGAAGGTCAAGTGCAATGGGGAGCCGTCTCCCAGATGGGTGTCTGGAAGGAGCCAGGGTGGTTGGAGGGAGGAAGCAGAGGGGATGTGGGAGATGAAGCTGTGGTGGGAGCCCAAGCAAAAGACAATGATGAATCCCTTTGAAAAGAGGGCAGTTGTGACATCGGAAGGGACTGGCTGTTGGAGTTCTTGTTTGGAATTTGGATCATGAACAATTTTAGATATATTGAAGGTGGGAGATATGGGAATCATGATATCTAAATTTGACCTTGAATATGAAATAGCAACCATTCTGAAAAAGAGTTTGACTTACTAACTTTATAGAAGTCCACATAAATTATTGATCTAGGTTATATAATTAAACACAAACATACCCTATGACCCAGAAATCCCTCTCCATGTATTTTTACAGGAGCGATGAAACATATGTCCAAAGAAAAACTAGTACCACAAATGTCCCCTAGTGGGTAAATCAATATGCACATTACTGTACTTGCTAACCCTTAATCACTAGTAACCATTGATCTGTTCTGGTTCCTACAGTCTGACTTTTTTTTTTTTTAAAGGTCGCGAGCATCATAAGAATGCAGCCCATTGGAACCGGTTTCCTTCATTCATTACAGTGCCTGTGTGGTTTTCATGCTCGGCCATGCTCTGAGAGCCCATTCCCTCTCACTTGGTGGGTAATTTTCCGGTGACATTTCCAACAAAAGCCAATTCCGGCATATGCAAATTTGGAAGTAAAATTGTAAAACATTTTAAAATAGGAGTCAGCTTGGCAAAATGACCTTTGTTGTCTATCTGTAATGTCTGGTCACCTGTCTCTGGCCATTGCCGATGTCTCTATGAGAGTATCGCTGTGTTTGGGGACTACTTTTTGTATTTCTGGGGTTGGTCCAGAATTTCGAGGGTGGACAGATAAGTCATTCCAAGAGGAGGGGAAGGACTTGTAGGAAGTGAATGCAAGTGCATCATTGTGCACTCTGTGCAGGGACCCGGGTCTGGATGGAAATGTGGAAGAATTATGGACAAGAAACAGAAAGAAGAGCTGAAGATGAAGAAAAGGGGAGGAGGAAGGGGTGGAACAGGGTAGATAGGAAGAGGGCAAGAGGGGGAGGGAGGAGGAAAAGGAGGATGCTGGTTTCACTGCTATTATTAGAATAGCCTCTCTATGGTGAGAATCTTGGGCCTCTGTTGTGCATCCTGTACCTACCTAAAGGGTATTGCCACAGGAAACACCAGGGATAAACTCTGCCCTCCTCTAACTTCACAGCAGGGAAAAGGCCATGTATTCATGGTCTATGTGTTTAGGGAGTAAGAGGCTAGAAAGGAAGATACTAAATTGTAAGTAGTGATTTCTGTTTTAATTGATTAATCCTGGATGACTCCAGGGATGGGATAAAACCTCTCAGTGAAAAGAAAGCCACTGAGGACATCGTCCCATGTATTCCTCAGAAAGGAGCAGCAATAGTCACTCAGCCATTGGAGGCTCTGGTCTCTGGTTCCCTTCCCATAATTCCTCCTGCATCATGGTATCCTGCCTCCTCCCCCCAACCCCACGCTGCTCTGTAATCCATAGGAAGATGTTATCTGTGAGATTATAGGAAGGAGATTTTATAAATCCTAGGAAACGAGGCATACTCCCTGCAGAGCAGTAGGTATTCAACAAGCATTTGCTCTGTAAATAGGAAAAATCAAACGTCTCGTCTCACTGGCCCAAACAGAAAAGAAGCACAAGTCACATGTGCAATGTTAAAGGCTCTGATAGGCATTTATAAGCCAGGTAAAACAGTTTGATTTAATCAGATTAATAGTGCTTAATTGCATATAGCCAAAGTACTAAGATCTCAGTCTACAATCAACACAGAGATGTGTGATTGGTATTTTCCCCAATTGTTTTAAATGTTTACACTAGTGTCTTCAGAATCTTGTTTACATTTTGCTCTGACAGCACAGGTCAGTGTAAAGTAGCCACAGCTGAGGGCTCAAAAGCCACATGTGAAAGCCGGATGTGGTTAGAAACTAACCCCACATCAGACAAAGGCCTGATCTCCAAAATATACAAAGAACTCAAGAAACTGGACATAAAAATTCTAAATTCCCCAATTAAAAAATGGGGAAATGATCTGAACAGAGAATTCTCAACAGAAG
>JAQHUG010000025.1:5160005-5193612 GCA_028555095.1 Dicrostonyx torquatus | reverse complement strand
CCTGCCTGGCCAATCAGCATTTATTTAAAACATGATTGACAGAATTGTCCCGCACCAGAAGAATACATAATGCCACAAAGCTAGTGAAGGCCAAGCTGGGACAAGAACCACAGAATGCACTGTTTTCTCTGCTAGTTCTCAAAATCAGGGCTCTGATGGAGCGACAAGAAGGACAGGTAGAGTAGTCTTGTTTACTTGTTTGTTTATGTTGAAGAGGACATGCAAAAAAATAAATAAAAGTGAAGAGCCGGGGAGGCTCTATTAGTGGGCACAGCAAAACAGATCACATTTATGCTATTCCCAAAATGGTTTGTTGGCAGCCTCGTTTTCACTTAGCATTCATGTGACCTTGGGTCTGAGGCTGTTTTGGCAGTTATAATACTAAGACACAATTGTATTAAATGGCACAATGTTGTTGAGCTACTGTTGTAGGATAACCGTCACAGTGTGTCTCTGCCTAATAAAGAGATGCAGAGACCCACAACTAAACATTAGGTAAGGTTTGGGAATTCTGTGGAGGAGGAGGAGAGAGGTGTGTGGGAACCAGAGGAGTCAAGGACACCACAGGAAGGTTCACAGGATCAATTAACCTGGGTTCATAGGGCTTTTCAGAGCCTGAACTCACAACCAGGGAGCCTGGCAATCTGCATATATGTCACAGTTGTGGAGCTTGGTCCTCTCATGGGACTCCTTACAGCAGGAACAGGGACTGTCTCTGACTCATTTACTCCTCATCCTGGGTCACCTTGCTCAGCCTTGATCCATGGGGAGGTACTTATTCTTCCTGCAACTTGACATGCTGTGTTTTATTGGTACTCATAGGAGACCTGCCCTTTCCTGGATGGAGACCAAAGAGGTGGGTGGGAGGGAGAATTGGGGAGAGGGACTGTGAGGAGAGGATGTGGGGGGGCGGGGAGGCTACAGCCTGGATGTAAAATAAGTAGATGAATTAAAAAAAAAAAGAATGGCCAATAGCAGCAGAGGATAGGCGGGACTTCCAGGGAGAGGGGGGAACTCAGGGAAAATCTCCAGCCAGACACAGAGGGAATCAGGTGTATAGAATGGAGGAAAAGTAAGACATGGCAGGATGTGGATTAAAAGAAATGGATTAATTTAAGTTTATTTTAAGTTTAATTTAATTTAATAAGAACTAGTTGGAAACAAGCCTAAGCTAAGGTCAAGCTTCCATAATTAGGGTCTCTTTGTCATTATTTTGTGGCTGGCAGTCCAAAGAAAGTCAGACAAGAAAGCCTTGCTAAAAGCCCCCTCAAAGCATGGTGCCAGTTTGTGAGGACAATGATAGTGACAAGGAGGGCTCTATATAGCTGGAGAGGGGATGGTAGGAGAAAGAAGAGGCTACATTCGGTCTTCCTACTTCCTGCTTCTGTCCATGGCCTGTCTTAAGGAGTTGCTCAGGGCACTGCACTAGTTAGGCACATAAGGCCTCCAGCATTCTATCACTGTCAAAGGGTATAGGGTCTGTAGAGCTACACACTGCTCACAGAAGAGTCCCTTAGAAGTTTCCATTAAGTGGTTTCTTAGTGGCCAGTCAGGGCCGTTCCTCACAACACCAGACACAGCACACAGACCATCCACTGAAAGTTAGGGGGAGATGTGTATCAAGTAAATGTAGCCAAAAGTATCCATCACTACAGGACGCATGGCAAGTCTGAGCACGTTTGAATCCCAGATCAGTGACTAGCCTTTCTTCTCCATTACTCACTGTGTGCACACTGAAGATGGAGACCACGCGGAGGTTCTCAGAAGACCAGAGAAACGAGGGGTAATTTGAGTCTATCTTCTACTGATTATGGATGCTCACTCCAGAAATGACTGAAAACCTTAAGCAGCATCTCTAACAATCTGGCCTGGGAGTCTCCCTGAGTCTGCTCCAGGATGTGGGATAACGACCATCCCAGCACACTTCAGTGTTGGCAGAAGCCACTGGCTTCACCTGCGGCAAACAAGTGGCTTCACACATTCTGATGCCAAAAATTCCAGCGATGCCATATACCTAATGATTCTCCAGGATCTCAATTCTTAGAATTTCTGGTCCATTTTCAATTAGGAACGCTCCCATTCTACCGCCACAGCTTTTTAAAACCTTCTCTGTTGGAGGACTTTGCTCTCCTGCCCTTCTTTATGTGAGGGTGTCTGTTCCAGGGAAGGCAGCTTTGTTCAAATTAGTGCTCGGAGCCTGGCATCCTCACAGCTCAGGGACTGAGATGGACTTAGAGGTGGATTTATGGAGGAGAAAGATTCCTTTTCTGATTGAGGGTTTTGCTTTATGGACCAATGGGAGCAAGAGACTCAGATTTTGTTTTTCTTCTTTAATCCCCCCTTTTCCCCATTCCACAGCTGTCCCCCGCACCTCAACAGGATTTCCTTCCTCCCCTTCCTCCTACTTGATGTCCCATTTTTCCGTCTCACCACCTGCTCACGTGCCTCCCAAGAGAACTGTAGGAAGGGTATGGTTGGCAATGTTTGGAACAACAGGATCAAGCCAAACACGACTGTGAAGAGTTATCTTAGATACAGGAAGCAGGACAATGGTGTCACTAGTGGCAACAGTAGCAGATAGAGAAGTAGCAGAACAATTAAACACCCTCCACCCTTCAGGTGGCTGATACTATGTAACTGTGTCCCTCATTCTACACTTTATGTAAATGAGCAGCACGATGCTTAGAGAAATGACAACTTGTCCAAATCTATAGAGAAGTGACATAACACGACTTAGTGCTACAGCTATTTAGACCTTAACAAAGAATCTGCAATCTAAACTGGCTTCTTCATTTACTCAGGGAGTAAGCCCAGGTCCAACGGAATGCACAGACAAGTTGAAGGATGGAAGCAGGGATCAACGAAGAACTGGCATGCTTTCTACTTGCAAATTGGAATTTCTCATATTCTCATGTTCTCTCTTCTCTCCAATAAATCCACAAAAGTGAATGGATCAATAGATATTGAGTAGACTTCACTGCAAACTATGAAGTCACAAGCATTTGTGTCTGGTTTTCACCAGCCTTTCACATATGCATTGCTTTGCCCTTTCTCATAGCTACTGAACGGGTGAAATACTCTGTGAGGGAGAGGCCTATCTTGGTCAATTTTTGTTCTTGAGAACCTAGGGCATCAGTGATCAACACTTTGGAGATTCTAGGTAAATGTGGGATGAATTCATCACACCAGCGCACTGAAGACTGTGACTGCCTTAGCTGTTTAATTGAGATGCTCTTAGCTCAAATATCTCTCCTTTCCTTGACCAAAGTCCAACTGTGGTCCATCATTACTCTAAGATGTTGCAGATCATAAATAGAGCATGACTCCTCTTTCTTTTCAATAAAGAGACTAGAAGAAAATTCTGTCATCAAGACCATTAAAGCTCACTCCCCTCCATAATAGAACAATTTCAGATCGAGAAGAGACAGAAATAGATTTGCATTAGTGTTTCCAGAGACTGTGTGAGATTACTCAGAAGGAACAGAAGATGAAGATGGAAAAAGAAGCTAATCTTTCTTAAGTTATACTATGTGCACGGTAATTTCTTACCTGCGTAATAAATGATGATTAAAAGTAAAATAAAAATTTAAGTATACTATAAATTAACCCTGTAGAAAGCTATGATCTGGAGTCCAACTCAAATTTAGTGAACAAGACATAGCTAATGAGGCAGAAGATGACACTTAGGATTTACTGGACTACTTAACTTGAGTAACATTGTCACACAATTTAGTATATAGTAGATCAAAAACTCAGCTTGGATTTCCTAGGTGCCAGTCTATTCAATGTTTTAAAGAAGTCATTTGTTTTTCAGTTTCCACCAATGACAGATATAACTCTCCACCAAAAAATTCTAGTACCTTCCATCGTGTTTTGGGGAGGAGATGACTACCCATCTTCTTGTTTTCAGCCTGAAAGGCATGGCTGGGACAGGGTGGGGCTCAGTGCTTCACAAATACTTGCCCTCCACTCTTGAGTAGAGGTTTCTCTGCAGTTCTACATCAGGCAATGTTGGTGATCCACGCGGTTTGTTGGGTCCCATGATCGCTTTTGGCACTTTTAGAGGGTGTGCTTTTGCCTCCATTGGACATACTAGATTCTTTCCTTTGAGAGATTTGCTGGGGTAGAAACACGAATCTCAGCCATCCACAGCCAGACGAGATCAGCTCTCAGGACTTTGCCTGTTTGCTCTCTTTCTGGATCCACTTTCTGGAGATGTGAGATGGATCAGGTGCACACACACCTTCGCCTCAGTTAAGCTCAACCATTCCATGCTCCTGCTACAAGACTTATGTCCCGTGTCTCTAAATGTGAGTTATAGCCTAGCTGCTTCTGGAGAAGTCTTCCACTCTGGTTGCTGAAAATCTCACTCAGCATTCTATCTATCAATCCAGAGTGTTTCCCACAGAATAGAGAAACATCATTTCACCACCTGTACCTAAGGTGAAAAGAAATGTAATCTATCCCTGCAAAAACAATGCTGATAATAACAGTAAAAATGCCAGGTGATGTTCACCCATGGTGGCATCCCACCTGCTTGCATGAAGGCAGAATGGTCTTTGCCCTGTGGCCCCCTTCTAATAGTAAGTAGTGTTCCTTTCCTCTTTAGTCTGGAAGGAACTCCAAGAAGTTTTCAGGCAATAGGAGCTGAGACTGGCAGACACTGCCCAACTTTGCACACTTTGAACTGTGCTGTTCTGTGCACTTCACAGAGGTTGAAGTTTAATGGGGCCTCAGGCAATGACCTTGAAAGCACAACTCTCTACAATTCTTTTTCTCTTTCTTTCCCCCTCATTTTCCTGTCCTCTGCCATTACTTTCCTAATATACTGTCATTGCACCAAGACCCAAGTCCCTCTCTCATGTTTTACTCTCAGGGAAACAAAGAGAACCCAGATATCATATACAAAAGGCAAATGATCCCCCCATCTCTGGCCTTTTGACTTTAGTTAGAAGTTGGCCACCTTGTGAAAAGCCATTCAATTTTGCTCTTGAGAAGTGTGAAATAGATTTGCTAAACTATCTAACCAAAGAAATCCCTCCTCACTAATTTCTAGCACTGGGATTCATTCACATACCAATACACTCAACAACTACGTCTCAGCATCTGCTGTGATAAACTCCCAAGATACAGAGGAACCCAGGATGGACAGAGGCCCTGTCACCATGGAGCTAAGAACCTGGCAGTATAAGCAGACATTACGTAGCTAAGTAGAGCAGTGTAAGCGTAACCAAGGAGAAATCTAGGTGAAAGTGAATGATGTCCAATGATTGGGATTGCTGTGCAATAAATAAATGTATTATAAATCAATCGCCAGTGGACATTACAAGAAAATGGGATAGTCAGATAGTTTGTTATAGAAAACCACGTGGACATAGGAATAAAGTTTCAGTTTAGTGACTATATTCTTCTGCTTGGGTTATCATAACAAAATACTATAGAGTGGGTTGTTTAAATGCCAACCATTTATTTCTAACCATTACTGAGGCCATGAGATTCAAGATGGAGGTATCACAAAGTAGACTTCATTGTGAGGCTTCTCCTGGACTGTGTTGCCCTTACCATCTTGCTGTGAACTCATAAAACCTCTTCTCTAAGTGTGTGAAGGAAGGGGAAGGAAGAGAGAGGGAAAGGAAGGGAAAGAGATGGGGAACATCGGGCATCTGCTCTCATGGGGCAATAATGCCGTCATGCAGACCTTGTCTCACAGCTGGCTCTTTTTCCACTAGAATCACTCTGGGAGTGTGGGCTCCAACACAGGAATTTGGGGACACACCGTCCATAACAATTGCCTCCTTCGACAACCTTTAATTGTGTTTCTATCTCTAAAATCAGTGGAAAATGTCAGGGTAGAAAGGGTGCCCTTTGTTCTCCTTTGCCTTGAATAATTTCTTTGCATTTCAGATTCAAAGGTCATTTAAATATACTGGGTAAGTGGGCACTGGGCTGCTGATTAGATTTAAAAATTTGTAAATTGTGAGAGAAAATGCTACTGAGGTAGCAATGTAAAACAAATAAATAAAGATGATCAATTTTATTTTAGTTTTGTGGTACATTGAGAAAAACTAGTCGTGACATAAGAACAATGGAAGGAAACTAAAAATGAGTTTGAACCTAACTACACCTCTTGCTTATGCTGAGAGGCAAGGGGATGCCTTGTAAAAGGATTTATTTGAGATAGGGCCAAAGGGCCAGTCAGTTCAGGCTACCCACTTGCATGGGTGTTAGATATCACTGCTCCACCAAAGGAGTGCTAACTGTGAGAGCACTGGGAAGGAAATACTGAGTCCGTGTGTCTGGACCCGGCTGACTGGACAAAAGAATCCCCCAGAAAGGAACTGTTTGTATGAAGAATTTTTGGATTCTGGGAGCAAGGCAGTGACTTTGGCCCCTAATACCCAGGTAATGGTGTTAGGTGTTGGTAATGACATCTTAATTTCCTTTTAGGCCACAGTTTCTTTCTTGTTTGGTTTTTGGTGTTCAAACTCATTTTCTCTTTTCTGCAGTTGTTCCTTGTGTCACAACTACTATTTCACAACGCACCATAGAAATTAAAATAAATTTGTGTGTGTGTGTGTGTATGTGGGAAGGGGTTGGTTTATTCTACTGCTACCTAGGTAGCATTTTCTCTCATGTTTTGAAGTTTTTCTAACCCAATGTGTGGCATGACCAATAAAGGTCCATAGAATGACCTCTTGGGACTTGCAACGTGGAGTCAGCAAATACAGACAAAAGAAGCTGAAGGTCATTTAATCCACGAAGGAAACCCTTTGAGATGCGATCTTTAGAATGCCCAGAGTTCTCCATGCGCTGCTTCAGGGCTTTATTTCCCTTTTCAAAGTCTTTCGGAATATAAAGTGTCTGTCTGTGTGTGTGTTTTTGTGTGTCTGTGTGTCAGTGTGTGTGTCTGTGAGTGTGTATGTGTACACATACACCCACATGTAATGGAGCTTTGTTGAGATGCAAATTCACATGTCATTCCGCCATTTGAAGTATAAATGGCTTTCGGGAGAGTCACAGAGCCAAGCACTTACCACTATAATCAGTTTCCGAACATCGTCAAGCCCCTCACAAAGAAACTGCGCCAAGCACCATACTTTTCCACTTCCGGAGCAATCCATCCCACAGCACCTTGTCTCTTTTGGGCTCTTTCACACAGAGTGTGTGCCCCTCTGGACACTGCCCAGAAATGGTCTTGTGTGTTACGGGGCCTGTAGGCCAGGTTTCCTTCCTTTTCTGACAGTCTGGTGTTCTAGTCTATGGAGCAAATGTGTTTTATTTTCCATTCACGGGTAGACAAGTCTTCAGGCTGCCTCTCCCATTTTTATAAGTTACGGAATGCCTTCCCAGTAAATTCCTCTGTACTCGCGTTAGGCAGGCTGTTTCATTTGCTTAAAGGGAAGAATCGGTAACAGATCAAGCTCTCTCCACAACCGTCCCTATGAATGTGTGTCAGGTTCAGTGAGTCTAGGATTCAGAGCCCAGCCCCGAACCTCATTCAGCCTTAACCTTTCTTTTTACTAATTTCAGGGAGTCGGGCTTAGCATTGGTACAACAGACCAAAATTTAGGCCTACCAGAATGGCTTGAGTGTCTACTGTTCTGTTCTCAGTATCTCAGAGGACTCCTACCTACCTCAAAGATGTAACCATACATCTCTGTATTCCCGACCATCAGAAGAATCCACCCTAAGTAGAAACACTGATCCAGAATGTTATTTTTTTATTTTTTAGCTCTTTCTCAATAATAATTTGCCCATCACTACCTCCAGACTTTTATACCCTCTCTTCCACAGCCTTGTAACTTGCAGATTCATGTTTCTACAATTCTTCTGTTAAGTGTGGATCTTTTTATTTCCTCTTATGAGCCCATTATCTGTATAGGCTTCTATTCCACTTTAAGGTCATTCTATTAGTGGCAAGGCAAGTGACCTCATTTTGTTACATCTGCAAAATGGGTGTGTGGGAGCGTTTGGACAAGTCAGTGAGCTTTCCATTTTATTTAGCAACAGAGCCAGCTCTTCAAAAGTTCTTGTAAGCAGAAGCTCCAAACATAGGTGAGGCTGATTGAAGAAGAGCTGTCCTCTTCATTTTATACTTGGGATATATAGTCTACCTTGGGAGGTGGTGCCACAGCTTCTATTCCATGCTCCAGAGCAAAGATTCTCAACATGTGGGTCATGACCCCTTTGAGTTTCGAATGACCCTTATACGGGAGTCACACAGTCATAATAGTAGTAAAATTACAGTTATGGAACAATAACAAAAATGATTTTATGGTTGGGGATCACCACAACCTAAAGGATTGTATTGAAGGGTCGTAGAATTAGGAAGGTTGAGAACTATTGCTCTAGAATGTCTATAGGCTAAGCAACTTAAGAGTTCAGGAAGCTTACCCTGATCACATGGAGAGGCACAGGGACCAGGTAGCTCTGAAATGAGATCAATCCCTCTGGTAGGATTTTCTTAAATCTGGGTACAAATGTACATGGTGGTAGTTTGAAGGAGGAATGAATTAGAAGATAATCTTAGATTGTCTTCTTGGACCAAAGAAGCAACATTAGGAGTTAGGGTATCCATGTCACTCCCTCTAGAAGGGTGTTTCCCATGGACTATGGGAAGACCTGAGTGTGCAGAGGAAAATGTGAATTCTTAATTGATGGATTCTGATTTGAGTGAATTCTGATTTAACCATACATCTCTGTATGATATCAGGTTAGACTGAAGGGAAAGAGCCGTGAAGGAGAGTGCATCCTGCCCCACAGTCCATCCTGCTACTGCCTGTGTGGAAGGTGTCATTATCTGTCAAGGGAATTGTGCCCATTGTACCCACCATGAGTGACAACAGAGTGGATGTCTTCAGTGGTGTGGAGGACAGGAGGGGAGACACCATGAGAACCAACTGTTGAGTTGATGAGAAAGGCCAGGAGAATCTAGCTTGTCAATGGGAGAAGGTACAGAAGCTGCCTCTGACTTACACAACAACCCACATTGTAGGCCCACTCCACAGTGCCCTATCTTGACATCCCACCCTTGTGTGAGCCAGTCACCAGACCCATGAGGGAGACCTGCTTAGTAAATGCCCAAGAGCCACACAGGCTCCTTGGTGACAGTCAAGCAGAGTAGATGGAAGGTGCTTCTCCCACTAAGCCCAGTTCAGAAGCCCATGCTTCTGTATGTATCTGAGAAGTCTGCGAAGGGACATTACTTCTGCTTTTTGTGTCCTTTGCTGTTCTAAGGCGAGGGATATTCAGAATAAAGGAGATGACCTCTGAGTAATGCTATCAGTCTTTATTTTTCTTCTTATTCTGCCAAGTTGTGTGCAGAAACAAGAGGCTGTCAGTCTGCACTATGGTGCTCTTCCCCCAGCTCGCCATAATAATATGATAGTGATTGATGTGGCCATGATATCCTCTCACTCCATGCCCCTTTACCTACTCTTCAGTGGTACCCCAAGAAGGAAGTGTTGGGCTGTGCTGGAGTAACAAGTATCTGCAAGCTCCCAAATCTTGGTGATTCCCAATAGCAAAGTCTCCTGTCCTCTCTATATGCCCACTCCATGCTGATGGTGAGGGGGATGAAAGGACCAGCTTCCCATCGTCACTCGGAGATTTAAGTTCTCTTAGTGTCTTGTCAAGAGCTTTAGAAAGGCCTTGAAATGTGATGTTTAGGCCTGGAGACTCTCCATTTCTGTCCACAGTACAAGTACCACAGTTATTTGGGAGGTACCACCCATCATAAGAGGCCAGGAGAGACAGCTCTCCCCTGGGCCAGCAGGAAGGACTGGGAACATAGGACAAGCAGCACTAATGACCAAGACAGGTGGGGAGAATGTTGCTTTAGGGGCAGAAAACCCTAAGCTGAAGTTTGAGGACTCCATCTTTCTCAGGTATGGTACAGTGAGCAAAATGTTGGAGTCTATGACCTTCAGTTTTGTCATCTGAAAAATGAGGACATCACAGATTCTCTGGGACATCTAATAGCATTGCATGCATAAAACAAGGCCCCCACAAATATGAGTTCTCCTTCCTTTTCTTGCTAAATATCTTATTGCAGGTAAATATTTTGATTTATAGTTTGAGTCAAGTTCTCTCTGTAGCTGAGGTTGGCCTGGAACTTGCTATGTATCCTGAGAAAGTCACAGAAAACCTTTAGTCTCTGCCTCCTAAGAACTGAGATTACAGGAATGTAAGCACCTGGTTAGCAGGTAATTACAACGATCGTCCCTTTCAACCTGGAGGCTAAATGCAGATAATGAGTTCACTGGGTTTTGTTTTCCAAGTCCCACAAGGGATATTTGTAGCTTGATGAGCAAAGTTCAATTGAACAGGCTTTGGATACTGTGGAGTAAAGCCCTGCAAATAGTTCCCAGGATTTCCACTCCTTAATACTAACACCGCTGTGGCATTTCCTCATTTCAACTGCTGCCTATACCTAGAGATGAGATATCATTTCCAACCCAGTCATAAAGCACTGGGATTTCCATCTCTCTGCTGCTGTCCCTTCCTTGCCTGACCTGTAGATCACTCTGTAGACGTGCTGGCATGTCGGAGAGCTGAGGTCAACATCTAGACAGTAGCCACAGAGGAACTGAGAGCTCCTTTCCTAAAACCTGCATTGAAATGTATCCCATCACAGTGACATGGCAGTGATGGACACTTTCCCACAGCCTTCAGATGATGCTAACACCAATCACAGTGCGATCACAGACTTGTGGGAAACCCTGAGCCAGAGGGACACACCTACTTTAGGCCTGATTTACAACTCACAGAAACCGAAAGAATAGTTTAAGCCATGATGTTTGGGGTTAACTCATTATGCAGCAATAAACACTGATACAAACCCAGCTATATACCAAGCACTGTCCCAGCTATAGAAAGCAAGATGGATAGAACGTATCCTTTTGTGGTTATCACACAGTACCCACACTTACATCTTTGATGGCATGACGATTCTTGCTTTCAGCATGCTTGAGTGAGTCATCCGAGGACACACATGTGTCTTTCTTGACCTCTGATTTCCTCCGCCTCAGTTGTTTCAAGAGACTGAGCACATCATGTTTCTTCCCACCCTTACTGAAGTTCTTTTATTGAAAGACAGTTTATTGTGTTGGTAAAAATTGGAGATTCTGGAGTTTGGTGTGGTACCATTTATGATGGTATACACTTTGGGGGGAAGTTATCCTACCTTGTTGTAGAATATTAGTTTAAGGTGTGTTACATTTATTTATGCTGTGGAATATTTGTTTAATGATGCAAATGTGTGTTGCATTCTTTTATGTTGCATTTGTTTTACTCTGTGAAGCTGTGTTGCTTTGCCTACCTAAAACACCTGATTGGTCCAATAGAGAGCCAACCTGCCAATAGCTAGTCAGAAGTGAGAAATAGGTGAGGCTGGCAGGCAGAGAGAATAAATAGGAGGAGAAATCTAGGGAAGATAGCAAGGAGTACGAAAAGCAGAAGGGGAGGAGGACACCAAGAGTCAGCCACCCAGCCACACCAGCCAGCCATGAATTAAGTTACAAAAGCTGGCTAGAAACTAGCCAAGCTAAGGCTGGATATTCATAAATAAGAATAGGCCCCAAAGAGTAAAATAAAGAACCAACTTCTTTATTTTCTACGTCTCTGGACTGCCACCTTCTTCTGTATTGTCAGGGAATAACTATCATTTGGGGGTGTGACTGTGCGAAGGTCAGATGAGCAGACACCTAGTGCATAGCCTAGGACACAGCCTTTGCCTGACATGGGGCTCCGTGGAGGCTAAGCACCATTTATCTCAGACTCAGGCCTCACAATGTAGGCAGGGTATAGGGTACATCCATACATCTCCATGTTGTTCTGGTCTCATCAAATGAGCACAGTATGAATTAATAAAACTAGGGGCATCCAGAACCATAGATGGTCACAAATGCAGCTTTTGCGTCCATCCATAAACCCTTGCTATATTTAAGGGTCAGGGTTTTTTTTTTTTCTTCCTTTATGAGTAGATTTGGGTTTTCTTTCTTTTTTTTTTTTTTTGGTGTGTGTGTGTGTGTGTGTGTGTGTGTGTGTGTGTGTGTGTTGTCCTTTTCAGTTCACACTAGCGCTTATAGGCCACTCAGTTCTGATGGGAAGAAAGTCCTTTAGCACAATCCATAAAACTTACATAATTAACACAAACAACCTTATATCATGAACACAAACCACAAGAGGCAAAGCCCGACACAGCAAATATCTCTTAAGTGAATGAATGGGTTTATTAACTTGAGGATGTTTTTTCATGAACAGCTAGAATCTGTGGTAGAACAGGACTTGGGAAAGCAGCACTGGGGTATGTGTGTGTGTGTCGGTGGTGGGGGGAAAGACTTGTGATGAGAGCCAGTGCAATAATGCTGTGGGCTGGAGGAACAGGAGCTGAAAGTGAAATGCATAAGAAAGAGGGTCTGCTGTGTGCCTAATTAAAAGGCAACCAGATAATAACTTTAAGAAACTTTTGCAATGTCCTCAGGGCTCCTGTGTGCATCCACAATTTACATTAATGGGTAATGCCGAGTTGTTTGGGTTATGTCTTTTTCAGCCTGGGCAGTGGCTGATAGGGAGTTGCCTCTAACTTTTGTTCTTTTGGGGACAAAGGGGAGGAAGAGGGGAAGTTGGAGCAAATATGGTGAGGTGGAAGATCTAGAACAGCTGGATCAGAGGAGCAGGGAAATGGTCCCCTAATGCTTTCTTGTCCCCTGCATGTTAACGATCCCCACTTCCTGAATTATCTAACTCTATGGGAATCATATCTGGCAAATATTTACTGCTCACTATTATGTAAACATCTATGTTATTTTAAATGCACTACAACGTTTATTTAGATTTATTGTGTTTTGAGAGTGGTTCAGAAATAAATGTAATTTTCTCTCACAGTTCTGTGAAGATAAATGACTTACAGAGTCTCCTGTTCTATTTCTGGCAGAGGTGCCGTGGGCACAGTTGATGCCTGCCTTATGCAGCCCCGTCTCTGTGGGTCTCCTCTGTGACAGCAAGGTTTTTGCTCCACTGTCCACAAATCTCTATAAGCGCATCTTAAACCCAATACCCTTCATTTTCACTATTTGGAAAGAGCAATCTGGCCCGCCCTTCTCATGACTGTATCTTTCATTCCCATTAGAAGTGAACTTAACTGACACTTCAGCCTCTCTCAAGATAAACAGGCCCTGTGCCTGGTGTGCTCTGCTGGCATTGAGGCTAAGGTATGCCTGCCATTACTTAAGTCCTTTCTGTGCTTAGAATGCCCCTCACTAAAACTGTGAGATCTCTTAATCTCCTCCAATACTTCTTTCATTCTGTATAAACTAAAAATAAATTCTGAAGTTGTCCTTCTGGGACTCCAGTTGTGTGGTGTGATGGGCATTTGTCACCCAACAGCCACTCATTCCCCAACTGGCATCCGCATCCTATTTTTTATCTGGGGGAAGAAAATGTTTTTCCATACTCCTCGGCTATATGGCTGAGATGAGGTTGTGCTCTGCTTTAGTACCCAAAGGCCCATGTATGGAAAGCTTGGGCCCCAGGATGGTATTGCTGGGAAGTGTGGCCTGTGAGAGGCCTTTAATCATTAGAGATATGATTCCTAAAGAGGATTATGGTCCTGGCAGTCATTTTGTTTGCTTCATAGCCTGTGATGTCAACAGTTTATCTCTGGCATTTGCCATGCCATGGCACCTACAGTTTGGGACTAACCAGTCGTAGACTGGAACTTCCAAAATTGGGAGCCCAAATCAACCTTATCTATTTATGATTGTGATTTCTGCCTTACACATGCTATATTCTCCCTGGGAGTATGGGCAAAGCTCACGCTGATGGGTGCATAACGTGCCTCCATCTATGGTGAGTGGCACGATGATGGCCTGAGGACTCCGTCACAGCTAATGAGACACAATGAGTGTTTCACTGAGACTTTATTGAAAGAGACTTTTCTTTTCTTACTGTGCATTTTGGGGCTGGATGTGGGGGCTGGAGTGGCATCACCACCTGGATAACCACATGGTGGAGAAGAAAGTCGGCGTGCCTGAATGCACAGCAGAGATAAAAGAATGAAGACAGCCGGAGCTCAGAGCAGTGTTTCAGAACCCTAAAGCTCACAGCGCTTAGAGCCTCACCAGGTCCTGAGGTTTTTTAATCTTGCAAAACACAGAACTACACCACCTTAATTAAGACAATCTGAAAGAATTTTCTGTCACTTGAAGCAAAGGGAATCTTTACTAACATGTCTGTGAGAAGATTCTTTTGTGGCAGGCTATGTAGCCATCTGAAAACTCAGGGGACAGGAAAAGCGGTGCAAAGGAACAAGTCTTTCTGATTAGCCTGGTCCCAATAATTGCAGGACAAGGGAGCTGAGAGTCTAAGAGGGCTGTTAGTACCTCTATTCATGTCATTGCTGGGGGCAGAGGTAGGGACATGGTCTGTGCTGGAATCCAGCCTCTTGTCACCTCATTCTACCCAGACTGGAATTGATTCTCCTTTTCCATAAAGGAGAGGGCTTTCGGGCCTCTTTTCCAATTGCTCACAAGTACCCACCCTACTGAGCAACCTCCCTCCATAGCCTCTCTTTCATTCTTTCAATCTGGTGTAGATTTACTTCTTTAATTAGCTTCCAACATGTAATGTGATCTGGTGCCCTCTTGAGGAAGAGACCTGATCAGTTGTCCTCATCAACTTAGACCATAAAACCCAATATGGACAAGTTCAACAGAACCGCCATATACAGGCTGCCCATGCATGCTTCAGCACTGCCCTGGCAACAGTTTCAATTTTAAAAACCAGTGCCTTAAATGTGATGGTGTTTTTCCTACCACTGTTTTGTATATTTGGTATTTGAAGAGTGTGTGCTTTGGCGTGGAGCTTTATGACTTTCCAACATTATCACAGTGCACATCCTGTTTGGAGCTTACTTTTCTCGCTCGGTGCTATGTCTCGGGATTCGTAGCGCCTGGGTGATAGTTTAGCTGGCTACAGACTGCTAGAATGGTGGTCTTTCTCAGTGCCTCAGCGCTGCGCCATCTGGCAATGCTGAGCATGTTGAGAAGCCAGCTGCCGCTTCAAGTTCTTTGCCAGGCAAGGACCTTTCTATCTACTTTAGAATACAAACGTGATGGGAAGGGTGGATTGTTTGAAGCATTTGGATATTCTGGGTCATTCTTTCACTCCAGTGGAGTTATCAATCTTCTTGAATCTGTAGATTTGTCAGTATTGGGCATACCGTTATCTATATAGCATTGCTTCTCTCTTGTTCTTACACCATTTCGTCCTGGGAGTGCTGCTAGATGCCTACAGTCCACGGTTTTTAGCTTCACCCAGTCTTTATGTATACCACCTCTCTGCAGTCTTGTTTCCTTGAGTTCATTTTCCGACTCACTGGTTCTCTCTTAGGAGATGTTTAAACTATTAATTCATCTCCTCATTGGGGTTCTGTTGGCTGCTTTTTTTTCAAATCGAAAAACTGTATTCTGTGCTTTCCCATAGTTGCCTTTTCTGTGTTTAATAAGGTCTCAATCTCTCTTTATTGGCTTTAATACCTTTGTTTATTATATTGTTAATCCACTGCTCACATTGCTCCTCACACACTTCATTTTCAAGTTCCAGAAGTCTAACTGCCATGAAATGGTCTTGACCTATGGTTGACAGGTGTTCTCACTTACTTCAGACATCCCATGGCTTCCCTTTAAAGTACATCTCCGATTTTGCCACTGCTGCACATCCTAGGAGCGTACCCGTTGGAGAATCAATTTTTATGATGGCTTTTAAGATAGAGTTTCACTTCATGGTTCCCTATACCTCTCTAGAAATACAAAATTAGACTTCAAACCTTTAGGGCCTGTTTTCTCCTTAAACTGTGTCCTGTAGTAACAGGCACTGTGCCAGGTTCTGTGCATGTATCACAGGACAGAACTATGTCATATTACTGTTCCCAGCAATTCACTTCATTACCAAGAAAATCTTTCATTTTATTCTTTGTAACTCCGGGTGCTGGTGTGTGGTTTAGTCATTAGAAACACCTTTGGAAGAGGGGTATATATTTTGCACAGGTGCTTCAAGGAGAGAGACACATTTTAATCTGTAGGTGCTGTTTGCTCTCTCGCTTAGATAACTGAGAAGATGGGAAAACATTCTGGAGACATTTTTCTCACACACCCTCTGCGAGGCAGAACTGGGCTGGGCTGGTGCGGTGGGCACAGAGAGGCAGCCTCAGGGCTGACAGATGAGATGTTCTGCACCAATATGGTGCTTTTATCCCAAGTTAAGAAGATTTAAAATGTTTACAAGTAAAAAAATAATTTATAGGGCTAACTTAGCAAAAGAAATAAATTAATGAAGAAGAGAAGGTTGGGGAAGGGGAGGGACATGAGAGAGGAGGATGGGAGGGAGGAAGGATGAGAGGAAAGGAAATTACTGTTCTCTAAGTTAATGTTAGTAGGTTCCCTCTTCTTTAGCTCTAAAACCTGCTGTTCAGCATTCGGGCTAGACTGGCCAGGGGTCCCCAGGATCTGCCTGTCTCTGCCTCAGGCTACATGTTCTGGGGATCCGAACTCACGTCCTCATGCCTTCAACACATACGTATCTTTCCAGTCCTTCCAACAGTGCAGTGATCCTTCTACTTTTCAGTCAGTGCTGATAGCCTGGGAAAGACCCCCAGCCCTCTGTGCTTCCACCTCACAGCCACAGTGTATCTTGGAGCCAAGTAGAAGCTAAGTGAGAGTGGTAAATGGAAATGACATTCAACACACGAGGTGAAGGGAGCCAGTGCCTAGATCCATGTTTAAGCCTCGAAGTCCCTCGAAGCATATGACCCACTGTTTGATTTGCATAATAAACTTAAACAGTGACTATTGCTGGGGCCCAGGACTCTCTCCCCACCTCTGTGCTGTTATTTCCCTTTTCCATTTTGCTGAACAAATTACCTTCCCCAGCGATGCTTCTGCTGAATCTGCAGGATGTGTCTGATAGTAATCTTCATTTTAAATTTAAAGCTCTCTAAAATTTCATTGTGAAAACAATGTTCTCCACATGGTGCTTTATCACCAGGAAAATGCTACATGGATACACATCCTAATAAGGCCTCAGACCAGGAGAGCCAGGAGAACGTGCCCACGCTGATGTATGGGGGAGAGACAGCATTTAAAAGACTGGGCACATTCAGATGAGGACTCGCGAAAGGATGACAAGGTCCCAGGGACTTGGGATGAGTAGACATGGGACTCCACCTTAGGAGTAATAAATTGCCCCCTACCCAAGAAACTCATTTAACCCACATGGTCCTGAAGGGGATCCCTAAGCGCCCTTTCTATGTGGGGAGCAATCCTGAGAAAGGTTGATGATAAGATTTTGCCTCCTACTATGAAACAAAGGAAGGTCAGATACAACACAACCTGGTTGTCCTGGCAACCCGAATGTAGGCGGACAATCTAATCTTAGTCAACTGACTGATCTCACCCAGGATGCTAAACACAGGGACACAGGGAGATGATGCTACCAGAGCATGGCTACTTACAATTGTTTGATCATCCCTCTTTGAGGGTCATTGGTGTGGCCAGAAGTGGTGGCAACAGCAATGTCCAATTACATATTTCCAGTAGTGTGTGATATGTTGGTACCAGCATAGCTTTTATTACAATGCATTCATTGGGTTTAGTATGATGTACTAGCATGCCCCAAGGAAATATAGCTTCCCCTTTCCTTCCTTTCTCACACCCCTTACTACCTGCAGTAGTTGGTTTTTCTCATCCTTCTTTATGGCTGGGTAATATTTCATTGTATATACAAACCACATTTCTTTTATTCATCTGTTGCAAGCACGTATGATTTCATATCATAACCACTGTGACTAGCGAAGCAATAAATATGGGTGTGCAGCTATCTGTTTGATATACTGGTTTCATTTCTTTGAGTATATAACCAGGAAAGGGATAGGTGGATTCTATGGTAGCCATATTTTGAATATTCAGCTGCTCTGTGGGGGTCTCTGATATTGGTATTTTTCTGTTTCACCAGAGTTGGTTTCCCATTAGTTAAAGGTCTAGAAGTCTCCCCATTAAAACCCCACGTGACTTGCTTCATGCAAAGACCCTTTACACACATAGCTTTGTTGTCTTCTGAATAGACACTCCTGAGCTGGGGATACTTTATTAACCATGTTACATGGATGAGAACAAACAAGTAACAAGTACACAGAGATGAACGGTTGTCTGACTCGATAGGGGCCAGAGCTTGTGTTTTCTCTGTCTCCAATGTCACGGTGTCCGATTTCAAACTGAGATCATGACCTTGACCACACATTCACAGCTAATGGTAACTAAGTGCTGGGATTACTGTTCCAGGTCACCTGGGAAGAAGGTGGAAGCAATCTTAACGCCAGACCAGAGACATTCCATTATTTATACCCTCTCCTTCCAAAGGATTCCTTTAATTAAACCTGTATGCTGCCTGGTTTGGTGTTTATTTCTACACGTGATGTTAGTATAGAAATAAATCATTTATAAGCCATATTAAAAGAATTCAAGAAATCTTAGCTCAGGGTTTTCAACACACACACAAACACACACACACAAAAAATGTCTCCAGCCCTTGCTTTAATCTCTAATGATCTGCTCAAGTTATAGCACCTACCAAAACAGCAACTGTGATTTAAACATCTCATATGTAAATTAATGATGATATTGGATAATATTCAATTATCTCAACAACCTGCACACTGTCTCAATGTTCTCTGTTCCCATCTCGCCTGCCCTCTGCCCTTGTTGAGTCCGGTGATGTAATCACATTCCTTAACATTCTTGGCAAACTCTCTGACTCCTGGTCTAGGAGAAAGCCAGGCAAGCAGGGGAATGGGGAAACAGGCAGAGAGGAATTAGTAGTGAACTGAGCAGGTAAAACACAGCAAGAAGGACCTGATCTCCGAGAGCGAGAAGACCAAATCCGTTATGCATTCCAGAGTGTGACAGCAGGGATAGATGGATGAGGTCGTGGGGAGGGATTTCATTTCTTATCATCCCTTTCATTAAGCAAAATGATTAATAGCTTCAACCAGGGGCATGCTCATGTCAAAACAGAGGTGGAGATCTAGTTTTAGAACAGGGCACAAACTTATATTTAGATAGCAGTTTACAGTTTGCAAAGCAAGGTGGCTAGAGGAGTCAATCATTTCCTGTACATAGTCGGCCAAACATCTCATCACCATCATAAGAAAGAAATAATTGCATTCCAGTTTAGCATGTGCTGTCTTTAGAGCACACCAGAGAGGCAGGGACATTAGGCTCCCGTAACTGCCAGACGGTACCTGCTTGCTTAGAAGCTCCCAGTGAATCCTAGTGTTGAAAGTCAGAGGTAGTCTGCTATGTGACTGAACCCAGGTATCAAAAAAGGGAAGACTCTCAAACCCCAGAATATACTCCTCTGAGCCAATAAGAGAATTTTAAGTGGGGACAATACTAGACACCTGAGTTTTTCACACAGACAATGAGACACAAAAGGGGCTAAGGGATGTGACCAGAAACATAAAAAGCACTGTTTTGTGAGAAACTGGCACCCTGTACATCTCTGCCTCTTGTCCAAGCTGATGCCCAGCTTCTGCAGAACTGAAAATTGGCCCCACTTTCCCTGCTCTGAGTCTTAGGGGCTCTTATAATGGAGTGAGAGCCATTGCTTTTCACTGTCATTAAATAGTAGCAGCAGGAATCGAGTTAAAGTGACCCAGAAGAAAGATAGGCTAGATAAGGAAGGGAAAGGAGCAAAGAAGAAAGGAGGGCTGGTAGAGAAGACAACCTTCAAATCTGGTGAAAGGACCACCATGATGAAATCTTCCTCTGCAAATGATCTTCTAGCTGGGCAGAATCCCAGCAGAGGAGAGACAGTACAAACAGAACCATCATCGCACACACTAAGCTAGTCCTAGACTTCACACAACAATGCGGAGCATAAAGAACCGCGACTTAGATGTCACACGTTATCACGGGGCTCTAGACATGCTGTCTTTGATTCTCCATGTGGAAGATTTTTGCTGCTCTGTGAGTCTTGAGGTTTAGAAAGGAGCCCAAAGGCCTGCTTACATGTGCCAGGTCAGAAGACGTCAGATGAGCGTTTCTCACGTCTTGTCACCTTTGCCTTCAACTAGACAAAGCATCTTCTCAGTTCTCCTCTCACGCTAAGGGAGGTTAGATTTACTAGGATGGGAGTCTACATCCTAAATTATACGGTACATTCTAAAATTATACAGGTTGCTTCCCTGAAGCCCAGGCTCTCTCTAAGCCCAGAAGCTTCATTCCTTCCCTGACCACAATGTCCACAATAACTTGGCTCAAAAGACTCACTTGCAACACCAGAAGGCTGTGTCTTCAAAGTGTCACCCAGCATATCTGGACCAGCATCTCAACTGTGACTTGTCAATATCCAGTGGTAGCTCTGCAATTCCCATTAAACTAAACTGAATGGTCAGCAGAGCACAGGGCATCAACAAGGCATGTATTTATTGTAAGCAAGCAGGCTTGTCTTACATGACCTTGAGAGAACAGATTAGGGTGTGGGGCGGGTCCACAGTTGTAGAGAATGCGAACCCTGCACATGGCCTTGGGCTGGCTAGCACAGGGCTGACACAAACATCAAGGCTGCTTTGCTGGAGAGCACTGTCCCCTCACTTGGGCCCTCATGGCAACTGAAGCAGGATGAAATGCTGACATCTTTGACTGCATTTCATGTCTGTCCCCCTTCTGGGCTGAAAGCTCAGAGGTTAGTCAATGATCTTACCATTTCCCTTTTGAACCACAGTGGATTCTTAGAGTTTGGGGAGAAAGCAGAATATTCTTCAGATTATCCATAGGTTGAGGTTCCATCTCCTTAGAGATACCCTGTCCCTTCAAGTACCAGAGACTTCTTCACCCATTCCCTTTTTCAGAGAGTATCCTACAGTGTAAGTTGGCCTGAAGCTTCCCACATAGCTAAAGATGACCTTGAATTTATGATCCTCTTGCCTCCACTTCTTCTGAGGGCTGGGATTGAAGGCGTGTGCCATCTGCCTTTTTTTTTTTTTTTGTGCAGTGCTGGGAATTGAACTCAAGGCTTTTGTGAGTGCCAGGCAAGCACCCAGCTAACCGAGCCATGTTGCATCTACATTCCTATGTCCTGATGGGTTTCTTTTTTGTTTTGTTTTGTTCCTTTGCTTGTTTTTTGAGATAGAGTGTCTCTGTATAACAACCCTGGCTGTCCTGGAACACACTCCATAGACCAGGCTGGCCTTGAACTCACAGAGATCTACCTGACTCTTCCTCCCAAATCCTGGGATTAAAGGGATGCACCACCACCACCTGGCTCCTTCATTATCATCTGTGGTTTAGCAGAAACAGATTCTACCTCACTTTAGAATTTTCTGTCGCAAGAAAATTGTTATTATAATTATAATCATTATTGGTGTTCAGTTATCTGAGAATGGAAGCCAGGGCCTGGTGCATGCTTGGCAAGCACTCTGCCTCCAAGTTACAGTCCTAGACCCCAAGCAGCTATTATCATTGGTTTATCAACCATATTTGTTTTCAAATGGCGGGTTTCCCACCTTTGGTTTATTTATTCATAGTAAGTAAAGCATGAATTCTAGAGTCACATCATTTGGGGTTCAAGTCCTATTTCCTCTGTTTTCTTATTTGTATAGACTTAAACTGCTTGCTTTCCCTGGGATAAATGTTTTAAGGCCTTGATGTGAGAGTTTATGCTTAGTCTTCTTCTAACTAGTTATGCTATATTTGGGTGATTTCCCTGGGAGGCCTGCTTTTTTTCTGAAGGGAAACAATGGTAGAAGAATGGATCTGGGGGAGAGCAGAGGTGGGGGAAGGGATGGGGAGGGAAAACTGAGGTTGGGAAGTAACCTAAGAGAAAAGAATCCATTTAAAAACAGAAAATTGGAGGGACAGGGGTGGATGCCTTTAATCCCAGCACTTGGGAGGCAAAGGCAGGCAGATCTCAGTGAGTTCTATGGCAGCCTAGTCTACAAAGAAAGTTCCAGGACCTCCAGGACTACATACAGAAACCCTGTCTCAAAAACTTAACTCAGACATGGACATGACTTTTGCATGGGAAATGTTTCAAAATGTAATTCCTTTCAGGTCACCTCAGCTTTATTTCATGTTGAATCTGGTACAAGAAATAAAATAATATTCAAGTCTATCTGGGTATACATCATGCTGCACAAAAAACATATATATAGTGAATGATCATTGATGTTGGAAAGCCAAATATAAATTGTGTTCTTATTTATTTTTAGCTAAGTCAACACAGGAAGTCATAAATCACTAAAATCTAAGCAATTCTCATTCCAGACAGAACACAATTTAGAAGAATAAGGAGAAGATAATTTTGATATGCCTTAAACATGGTTATATTGATGAAGCCCATACAGTTGTATGGACATTTATGAAGCTTGAGCAATGACAATGACACAGAACTGACCAGCAATTGGACAGTGTGCTACATTTTACCATCAGTCGAGTGTAGCCAACAACACAAACCACTTCATCCAGGAAATATACAGCAGACTATATGCTTCCACAGCTCTGATGAGTCTTGCCCTTAATATGTCTGGGGCCTATATTTTATGAGCATTGTGACCTTAAGAACTGTTGTGTTTATGTAAAACTAAGAATCAAGTTTATAGATAGAGTGTTCATGTCCTCGCCCCTCAAATTCACAGTTAAAGATGAAGGTCTTGGAGGTGGGCTTTAGAGAGGCTAATTAACTCATAAGGGTAGAGTTCACATGGTGTGACCAGAGCTTCTATAAGAAGTCTGAGAGGGATGCTCCCCTCTGTCTGCTTGCCCATTGTCTCCCTCCTTTCTTCCCTCTCCCTTCTCCTTCATCCTTCTTTCTTCTCTCTCCTCCTCTCTCCTCTTTTCTTTGTTCTTTTCGACTTCCCCCTCTCTTGCCTTTCTTTTCTCCCATTTACTGATAGATCATCTGTAAACCAGGAAGCCAACCTCACCAGATATCGAATCTATTGGCACTGTGTCTTTGGACTTCTAGCTTCTAGAACTCTGAGAAATAATGTCTGCCATCTAAGCCTTCTAGTTGATGGTATTTTGTTACAGATGCCCAAGATGACTGACACCCGCATATAACAGAGGTTACCAGTCTCCTGGGTCAGTTAGTTTTCTGCTCACTGACCAAATACCCAACAAAACAACTCAAGTAGGGAAGAAACGATTTCTTTACCTTTGGTTTCAGATTAGTGTAGCAGGAAGGACCTGCGGGAACGTAGTGGGGGCATTAATGGGACAGGACAAGATGAAGCCCTCCAAGACATGCCCCAACCAGGCCACACTCCCCACAATTTCAAGATAACACCATCCCTAGTCATCCATTTCAATTTGAGTCCATCCATACATTAAATCATTCATTAGGTCCAAATCTTCAAGGTTAAATTCTCCCCGGAAACAACCTCAAAGGCACACCCTAAACCTGCCTCATCCAATCACCTCATCACCCTAAACCCAATCAAGGTGACAGTGAAAACTAAACCCTGGCTCTCCTAAGGGACAGTTTGAGAAATTCTAATCTGCCAGATGACAACAAAATTCTGTGGCCTAAAAACAAAAAAGTGAACAACGATCAGAAATTGTAACGTTCACAACTAACTCCAAGCTACTTAATGACATTTAATATTGTAATACATAAATGACAGAGCTAATGAACAACTCCGTTAATAAAGATCATGTTTACAACTTTTTAAAACTATCAATAATCATCTGGCTTGGGTAATACATTCATTAAGTAATACTTCATTACGGAAAGGCATGGCCAGTAGAGCTTGCAAGAAACTGCAGACTCATCTGGGTTTCAATTGTCTTGGCTCGCACACGCGGACAGCAGCCCAGTCAAGACTGTCTGCTGATTTCTATGACACATTAATTACTTTCTGTTTACTCATAATTAATTTTGCACATGGATTACAACGTAACAGAATGTGGTGAACACTGATGGTCAGGAGTGAGGGTTGGAAAACACAGAGGTGAGATTGACTCCTGACTCTACAAGTGCCAATAACTTCCCTATCTGTGACTCAGTTTCCTCATGTGTAAAGAGGGGATATTTCCTACTTTATTAAACTGTGTGAAAATGAAGTCATATGATAATACTTATGAAATTGCCAGGCACGAAAGTGCTTAATAAATGTTGTTGCTTTATGAACTTCAGACCAGGGATTTACCACTTCTCTTCATCCTCAGAATACATCCTGCCACTGGAATACCAAGACAGCCAGCACATGTCTGCACACAGACTAGTATTTCTCTATGTACCATTTATAAATCATTTGACTTTCAAGTGAAAATCCTTGGGGAGGGCTATTGTCGCATGCAGCTGTCTGAAGGCCTCTTTCATACCTTGTCATAGATATGCTTCTGAGGAGGGCTGAGCAAACTCCAGAGAAGCCAAGCAGCCACATTGTGCTTATATGTGCTCTGTAAGAGTTCCCACTGACTGTCATTTCAATGAAAGGGAGGGGCAATGGAAAAAGAAGCAGGCTTTCTATATCACTTAAGTGCCTTCAATGCCTCAACAGGAACCCGATGCCATTCTGAGGTCTGCAGGAGTCACAAAGAGTACTTCTAGTGATTGGCCAATGGGAAGAAGGGAGCACTGCAGCTCTAATTTGTAGGTAACAAGTAGCAGGCTCACAGAATAGGGGGCTGGTCCAAGACCTTTCTTAGCCAAGTTAGCAGTGAGGGATAAAGTGTATGATATATACCGCAAGGTGTTTCACCCCAATGACCTGTCTTAGTGCTTTTTCCAGTTTGCCTTTATTTTAGAGTCCTATGGGGCTTATAGGAAGAAAGGAAAAGAGGATGAGAAGGGAAGGAGAAAGGGAAGGAGAGGTAGGAGGTAGAGGAGGGGAAAGGAGAAGAAAGAATGGAAGGATAGGAAGGCAGCACAGAAGAAAGAAAGGAAAGAAGAAAGCAAAGAAGAGAAAGAAGTAAAGAAAGAAGGAAGGGAGGGAGGAAGGAAGGAGGGAAGGGTAGATGGACATGCAAGAAAAAAATCCCTATTCCCAGTTTCAGATTGATTGATCAGTGTTTGATAGATTGATGGCCCAACTCCAGCCCTCTCTGTGTGCGTATCTTTGTGGGTTTTGACTCTCAACCACCTCAGAGTCAATGCTTTAGTTAGGGTTTCTGTTGCTGTGAAGAGACACTATGACCATGGCAACTCTTATAAAGGAAAACATTTAATTTGAGCTAGCTTACTATGTGGTTCCAGAGGTTTAGTTCTATTATTGTCATGGAAGGAAGCAAGACAGCATGCTGTCAGACATGGTGCTGGAGAGGTAGCTGAGAGTATCACATTTTGATCTGCAGGCAACAGGAAGTGAACTCTGTGTTACACTGGGCATAGCTTGAACATAGAACACCTCAAAGCCCACCCCTACGGTGGCACACTTCCTCAAATGAGGCCATACCTACTTCAACAAGGCTACACCTCCTAATAGTGCCACTCCCTGTGGGGGGTCATTTTCTTTCAAGGCACTATAGTCTATTTTCCAACCATTTGGAAGCCAAAGTTACTTTGTGACTTGCTGAGGTCAACAAAATGAAGCAAAATGATATCACACAGATTCTGAGGCTAGGACCCAAGAAGCTTTGCATGACTCTGTTGTCACCTGGGAATGTTGTTGGGCTGGAGTCCAAGGAAGTCTCGGGGTGATGAAAGACACATGGTATGGCCCAAGTTGACATTCACTGGGCCTGTCCCACCTTGCTGACTTTGGTACACCCAGTATAGACACATGATCAGGGCATATTGCCTCCACACCTCTATGTCAGCTATGTCAGTAGCAGCTACATCATGCCAGTTTGGAGCAATCTGATGAGCAGAATAGAGAGGTAACACACAGACTGACACGGGCATCTGCTGTTGTTCCCTTGCCTCTGTTCCTGCCCTACTGAAACAAGTCACTGGGTTGGAGTGGCTGACAATAGTCATTATAGAAAGGCTTGTTTAAAGGACTTGGTGGTCTAAGGGTGTGGTCAGAATGACTGCATTCATTCACTCTGTCTTTTTAAAATAATGCTTTGATTTTTTTGAGATTATAATAGAATTACATTAATTCTCCTTCCTCCCTCTAGTTCCTCCTATGTACCATTCTTTGTTCTCATTCTAATTCACAGCTTCTTTTCCTTTGTTACATAGATTGTGTGTATAAGTATATATCTATACAAATATATACATTCTTAGATATATAAATACATTATGCTCAGTCCATATAATGTTTTTCTATATGTGTAGGTTTTCAGGGCTGCGTGGTACTGGATAACCAATTAGTGTGCTGCTCCCTGAAAAAGAGTATTTTTCCTGCTCTCGACATTCCTTAGTTGCCTATAGCTCTTTGCCTATGGTTAAGGCCTCATGGGTTTCCCCACGTACATGCTAGCAAGTTTACTGGTGCTGTCTTTGTTCTGGACTTTAGGAAGCCATATTGGTGAGACTTCATAAATACAGCTTCTCTGACATTCTAGAAGGCACATCCTGGCAACAAAGTGACTTTTGCTCTGAGTCTTACAATGTTTCTGCCCTCACTGCCCAGCTTTAGGTGCAGGAGTTTTGTTGTAGATATATCAGCTGGGACTCAACATTTTGTTCAGTTGTGGTTTTCTGTAATGGTCTCCATCTATTGCAGAGATGTTTTCTTGTTGAAGGCTGAGGACTAAATTTATCTGTTATAAGCATAAATGTGCATAGACTGTTGTCAGGGACTGTGCTGTTTTAGTAAATTGATGGTGTTAGTTTCTCCTCTAAGGTTCATGTCTTCACTAGCCCTGGGTATGTTACTAGGTTTCTAGTACCAGGCATCATTTCCTTCTTGAATGGTGGACCCTAAGTCCAATCACAGAGCAGTTGTCTGCTGACAAGGTATACACGCTACTATTGCACCCTTGGATCACATTGCCACACTGGTTACTGCTATGATTCATAAGCATAACAGCTATGTAGGGCTGTTGGATGTTTCCTTCCTCTGAAATCTTGCATGAAAACTTCTGAAACCAAAAACGCTACTCCTTAGGGAGGAGGCATTCAGGTCAGTTCTATATCAGGGGTCTCTGGGCCCTGTGTCTGAAGTTCATGCTGTTTTCAGCAATATGGACATATCTTCCCCTTCTGGGGGTAACCAAAGGCAATAGAGATAGCTTATAATGTTTTGGGAGTATAATGTACAACCCTTAACCAAGAACACAACAGAGGATTTCTCAAGCCTGGTGTTGAGGTTTTTCTTTTAGATAGTCTATAGCTCTTAGGGGATTATTGCTAGCCTAGATGGGAAATTTCTATTTAAACTATGTATACACACACACACATTCATACATATATACATACACACATATATATATATTTATATAGCATAGGTATTTTTAGGAAAGTCATTAATAATATCATTCATTATAGCTTTTTAAGAACGCTTTAATGTTATTTTAACCTTCTCCTACTTCTTCTGTATTTATCTACCCCTTCTTAATTAGAGACACCATTTTTCTAATTTCTCCTCCAGTTTTTCTTTTACTTAGTTGTTTAAACATGCAACGAGTGCCTATCTTCAGGCCTTTGCATATGGGAAGCCAGGTGGTTATGAATCATGTCCTACAGTTTTTCCCATCATTGGGAAAACTGTGAGGATTGACTAACCTCTACTTGGTCCCCAGTAGTCCCCTTTATGACACCTTCAATAGGTGGCTCCTCCCTACAATGTAACCATTTCTCTACTTTCTAGAAAGTGACATCCCCCTAAGCCATCATCTGCCTACTTATTGTACTGATACACTGGCCACAGACCTACTATCTAGTGTTTCTGGATTGTTCTTGAAGTGTGCCTAAGGGAATGTGAACCATACCCAGGTTCCAGCTTCATGATTACAGAGGAAATACACAAAGGTCAAGACTAAGATCAAGTCTGTAGAAGTCTCAATTTTCTTTAAAATCATGATTTATCTTAAGAATTAAAAAACATCAGAGAGATTAAACCAAAGATTGATTTATTTTAATGAGGAAATCATATTTGTATCTTACCCTGTGAAATAACTGTGGTCTTTGAAGAACAGATTCCACCTTGAGTTTGTGGCTTCTCTACCTCTATTCTCAAGATCAACTATTCTCCACAATAAGGAGTTAGCTGTTACCTAATACCTACACCATGCTAATCACTGTCCTCGACATGTCTCTTTCATAGGTCATAGAACTTTCATTACAGTCCACGTCTTATTACTTGTTCTTTATTAAAGATATAAAAAAATTAAAGTTTGGAGATTTAAAATAATTTTTCCCAAGGCCTCAAAACTGTGGCATGAAAATGATGCTTAAGCTCAGCTCTGAAGGTCTTCAAGGCTCACTCCTTACAAGACAACTTGCTGTTAATAAGCAGCAACCTCAGATACACACTCTTTTTCTCATCTTCTTCAAATATCCTTGAGGGAAAAGAAAGCTGAAGCAAAATAACATTCCCTTGCTGAACAAGAAGCATAGCTTGGTAGGCACTCATTAATTAGAGAAAACAGGAGTGCTGAGCTGTGTCTTGGAGCTGAGTCCCTATAGCCTAGGAGTCTCAGCCATAACTTGAACCCACCTGTGGAGTATATGTGCAGTGGACAGAAGTCCAAGGAAATCTTCAACACTTGGCAAGGTCAAAGTGAATATGCAAGGATTTTCCTTACTAGATGAAGGGGCTCTGCTGCCACGCTTGGGGGGCCCATGTTATCCTCAGCAACTTAAAAGCGATTTTGAAAACTCAAGAAACAAAAGCAACAAAATCAATCTAGTATTGTTTGAAAAGATAGAGAAGGCAGGGAATTATAGAGAAAGTAAGTAGAAGAGACTCAGTAGGGGTGAATTTGGCACCAGGCAGTGTTTTACAATCTTTCAAGGCATGCCTTGGACTGGTATGTCTTAGATCAGGCTCATACATCAAAGCCAACACTGATTAACGGTAAAAGCACAGATTAAAGAACCCAATCCCTATATCTTTGTCATTCAGTTTATCTGAGAATTTCTAACCTGTTCATGGTTGATATTTTATGGTGAGATCCAAAGGCCGTCCTTTGACCATCATGAACTCTTTAACTTTTCTCAGATCCAGCCTGGAGAAAGGGATGGGTGGAGACTCTTGGACCTAATGAATGGACTGGTGAGTGCTCCCTGACTATAATTCCATATTCATCACGTGGCATGGTTATTAGAGGACAGTTTATCACTGCGCCCTATTTTTATAAGAAGGGTCGAATGAAGCAGTGAGTCTGCTCTTTCACTGTTTTGTTTCGAGCTATTCCATAGAAACCTTTTGTCTCAGGACCCTTGAACCAAGAAGAGAAAAAAAATGGCTTAAGATATGTGTATCCATGTGTTAAGTCACACTGACGGTCCATCTGGGAAAAGTTGAACAGTGGCACACAAGCCAAACGGTATTTCTGGAATCCTAAGCCTCTGTAATATTACCTCTATGTGGCTGGGAACATATCCCCCAAACATTGAGCTCCTCAACCAGACACAATCTGCTATCTCACAGAAACAACCACATGGGAAACCCCAATTGCCCTGGAACTGAGGGTCTTCCATTTAGTGACCTTCTTTTTTATTCTTAGTCTTTCAAGTGAACCCACATCTAATTTCTCTTTTGAGAGGATAATTACAATGGCCATTCTCTGCAGAACAATATTAGAAAGGTAAGTGAGTTACCATCTGACCTAGTTAGGTCTGTAACTTCTAAAATGTACATGGACTCCTTCAAAGAGAAGAGCTGAGTTATTGCAGACACTGGAGCTGTAAAGAGACGAAGACGCATGGGTCTAATGAGCAATTTTATCAAATTAATTATTTCTGAAAGGTTACATTTTCTGCTCGGAAAAAAAGAAACACCCCAGCTTTTCTGCATTTTGATCTTTGTAGCCAATTTAAAGATTACACTACACGGGTTCCATAGGCTCTGCAGGTCTCTCCAGTTGCCCCAGTCAGAAGTAATAATATTCACATTTGCCCAGAGGCTCACACTGGTATCTTTATGGAACTTCTGAATGTGAGAATGAATGGGTCTCAGATTCCAGTGCCTGCTTTTGAAACTGTTGCCCTCATGATGGGCTGCCCAGTTCAACCTCAATGGAGTGGTTTTTCTATCTTAGTACAGTCTTTTTTGTCATGTTTGCTTGTTATGCCTTAGAAGCCTGTTCTTGAAAGGGAGTGGTTTCAGAGGGGAGGGAGGTGGAAAGGAGCTGGGAGAAGTAGAGAGAGGGGGAAAGAAACTACAATTGGGACATGAGACAAGAATATTTTGAATAAAAAATAAAAAGCAAGAAGTTTGAAAAAAGGTACTAAATTTATTTCTTTTTAAATTTTATTCTTGCATGTGTGTGAGCGCGCGCGTGTGTGTATGTATGAGAGTATTGTGGCAGGGGTTGTAGTATCTGTGCATGCGCTGGGTGTGCAGATGACTGTGGGGAGTCACAGCTTTGTGTGTGGTGGTCACAGGAGAGCACTGGGTGTTCTCCTTTGTCATTCTCCACCTTGTTCCTCCATGAACTTTCAGCTCACAGTTTTTTAAACTAGGCTAGAAGCCAGCAAGCTTCAGCCATTCTTCCACAGCACTGGGTTAAAAGAATGTGTGGAGCAATGCCCTGTTTGTTACATGGGTGCTGGGAGCCAGTCTCTCTTCTTCATGCCTGTGCATCAAGCATTCTTAATCAGTGAGCCATTTCTCCAGATACTACATCATGTCTGTTCTTTCCTTTTTGATGTGTGAATATGAGTGTGAGTATGGTGTGTGTGTGTGTGTGTGTGTGTGTGTGTGTGTGTGTGTGGTCATTCCTGCGCATGCATATGTGGGTGTATGTAGTGGCATTTCAATTGTATTTTCATAAATAAAGACTGCCTGAAGATCTTAGAGTATAACAGTCCCACTGATCAGTCTTACGGAGCAGATTATCGTAACACACACCTTTAATCTCAGTAGCCACACTAGTTGCCATAGAAATCAGGTGGTGCATGTGTTTAATCCCAGTGGTGTATGCCTTTAATCGCAGCCCTAGAAAGGAATTCAAGATGGGGAAAGACAGCTCTCAGGACAGTCTCATTTTGAGCTTCCTGGAGTCAGGATTGCCATTTCATACTAAGGACAAGGTAAGAGCCTGTGGTTGGCTGATTTGCTTTTCAGATCTTCAGGTAGAACCACAGTTTCTCTTTCTTGAGTTTCATTAGTCGTGCTTCATTTGGCACCCACGTGGTCCACGGCCGAAGGTCTTTATTAATCATGCTTCAGGTGGACCTATGTGCCTACCTGGTGCACACATGTAGAGGACAGAACAGGTGGTGGGTATTGCTCTTTGCCTTATTGCCTGAAGATCAGGGTCCCTCAGTGAACTAGAAGTTAAGCTAGCAGTGGGGGAAAAAACCCTTCCAGGATCTGTCTGTCTCCACACCCTCAAAGCTGGGGATACAGGTTTGTGCAACTATGACAGTGTTTGGTGTGGCTACCGAGGATTCAAATTCATGTCCAAAGGCTCGCAGAGTAGGTGCCCTCACCCACTGAGCCATTTTCCCAGCCCCAACACTATTTTTAAACGAAGGCTTAGTGGTTTGCCATGCAGCATAAGGACTGGAAAGGTAAGAAATGATATCATGTCCTTCCCTCACTCATTTTTCTCTCAAAGGAGAATCTGGAGGTGATGGTGGATGAGCAGATATGATCAAAACACATTGAATAATGCATTTGTGGGCCAGCAAAATATAAATACAATATTATTCATGGTTTATATCTTACATGTGATAATTACCAAGAAGTGTTTTTGTTTTTGTTTTGGTTTTGGTTTTGGTTTTTCGAGACAGGGTTTCTCTGTGGCTTTGGAGCCTGCACTGGAACTAGCTCTTGTAGACCGGGCTGGTCTCAAACTCACAAAGATCCGCCTGCCTCTGCCTCCCAAGTTCTGGGATTAAAGGAGTCTGCCACCACCTCTGCTTCCCGAGTGCTGGGATTAAAGGCGTGTGCCACCACTGCCCGGTGTAAGAAGTTTTTATATTAGAATTTTATTGGCGCATAGGCTATCCTTCCTAACCCAAATCCATTATATGATTACTTGGTATATGCGGTAATTTAAGATGGATAAAATCATTTGAAAGCAAAAAGTAACACATTGCATAAATGTATGAAAATTTCAACAAATAAATGAAAAGTATTGTTAGAAAAGATGAGTCTGCTGTGGAGAAGTTTGATGCTCACACTAGTTTCCAACTGTTCCCATGGAGATGGAAAGGACAGCATAGCTTTCTGGTCCAGGCAGAGCTTATACCACTTGTTTGTGGTCAGTCTCTTGGAAGAAGTGGACACACCATAGTACTGACTCCAAGTCTTAATGTTTCAAATGTGAGGTCCCCAATGGAGTCACTGTATACAGAAAGCAGACACTTGGTTGAGGATAGACTCATTCCTCAGAAGCATTTCCAAATTTGGGGCTGAGGCTCCTTATCTCTAGCTGTATTGCAGCAAAGACTGGACCCTCATTTCCAAAGCACACAGGGTAGCCTCAGGCTTCTGATAGACTTGGACCAGAACCACCAAGTAGCAGCAGAAAGTGAAGTCCATAGCAGAAGTGTTTTGGATTCAGAAGTCATCAACCACAACCCCATTTAAGGACTTCGGTCTAGTCTCCAAAGGCAAATGAAATGCCAGAAGGGAGACAAAAGTCTTCTCACTACAAATTCTTTTATTGCATTTGGTAAGCAGGTTGTCCCTTGAATGTCCCTAAATCAATGTCCTAAGGAAGCAGGGTGTGTGTGCATGTGTTTCAGAATGACTGAAAAGGAAACGGAAGTGCATATCTTAGCATTTGATGTCTGCTATTACAGCAAGATGGAGAATTTTAGTGTTGTCCTATACCCAAGGTTCAAGTTTGGTCTGCTATTTGTTAATGCCTGAACTATTTTATTAATACATTAGCTACAGGGATTGTTGAGAAAGGTAGTTAGTTTTTCTTTGGAGAAGTCCAGTTCCCAGAATAATCTAGCAGTGAGGTGAAGGTCATAGTCCTACCCTGGCTGGTCTCCTTGGTCCCAGTAGTGACACTACTACTGACCAGTTGTCATCTTAAGTAAGTTGCTAGTCTGAGCCTTGACCTCCTCACCTGTCAGATCAGATACTAACAGCTCTCCCCACTGTGGGCTGTGGTGTGGTGTTGAGTGGATGAGTCAATATATGTAAAGCACTTAGAGAGTGAACACAGAACATGCTAGATAAATGGTAGCCATTACTATTTATGACCAAATGCTGTGATGTACTTTTTCTCTAGTTCTATGCAAATCTCTCATGCTAATGGTATTTAAATTGGCTACCATCCAACATTGAGACTTCGACCATAATTATCTACATATGGCAGCAGGGTCCCTCTAGAACCACCCTAATGACTTTGATTAGAACCAATCACCAGTGACTGTTTACACACGGCATGACTGACAGGCTTTGGGAAGGACTGAGAATTCCAATCATCTTTTTGTAGGTGAGGACTGGTTGTAGCAAGTATGCCAGCCAGGACTGCATAAAACAAACCATTTTCCGTATGTATTTGTATTACCTAACAGACGCCGCAGA
>JAQHUG010000025.1:5091731-5157635 GCA_028555095.1 Dicrostonyx torquatus | reverse complement strand
AAAAAAAAAAAAGAATAGGAGCCATTGATGACTTCAGTGAGTGCTGTTGGAGCTTCTGAGGCATTCAGCGGGTGAGTTCAGACTGAAGCATCATGATGAGGGTTGAGAAGTGGATGAGGCGTCCTTACCCGAGAAGAGCACACAGTCAAGCGGGAAAGGCAAAATAGAAAATCAATCGGCACTGCACAGTGCATTAAGAATCGTCAAAGACATTCCCTTAGAATGCAGAGGAGCAGCCCGGCATTGTATTTCCTCTCTTAGCTTGCAAAGAAGGGTGTAAAGGTGAGCGGGGCAAACTGAAAGGCAAGTGGGAGCCAGCATGGTTACAACGTGGGTGAGGGCATTCCGAGGTGCACTGTGGATAAAAAGCTCAGAGATACAGGAAAACCCTGAAGAAACAGAAAGAGGCAATGAAGAAAAGCATTCCTTCCTGGGGCTGTTGAGGGACTGGGGAGTATAAAATGGTAGGGAAGACGCGGGGGCCATGTGAGTGGGAATTTACCTCATGCCTGCAGTGTGTCTGCACATCCCAGACTCTGCAATGGTAGGAGTGCACTGTGTAGATCGTCCCAGGAGAGGACAGAAACCAAGAAGCCAGAACCAACAACTGAGAATTAATTTTCTGTGCAAAGGGAATAGAAGGGATGTACAGGCTGCAGATGCCACTGTTGGTTATCTATGGAAACAGGTTTCATTGACTCTTCTGTGACAATAATATGTACTGCCTAGCTGTCTGGAAAACGTATGCGCTGCCCAGCTGCCTGGAAAATAAGCTTTGGAGAGTAGGTGGCGGGGCTGTGGTTGGGCTGGGAGCTGAGCAATGAATGGAGCCCAGATCTAGCCTGGTGAAAAACAGCTCCCAGATTAGTGGTCCTTTTGGGGGCTACACAACACAATACTATCATCTGGGGAACTGTCTATCTGACTCACGTCTGAGCCACACCTCTGGAACTGTTCTTTAGCTGGTAGGGGTTGCAGCCCGGGAACAGGGAATTTTCCAAGCTCCCTAGATGGCCTAACCTTCAGATGGGGTTGGAAACTCAAACTCTACGCTTTTGCTACCTCACATTTGTTTGTGGCCCAGCAGCTAATTCAGAAGCAACATGAAATACCACATCCTTTTGGTTCAGAATCTGTCTGGTGTGTGTGTGTGTGTGTGTGTGTGTGTGTGTGTGTGTGTGCTTGTGTGTGTCTGTGTGACATGCAGGAGTCCTTACCTAAGCTGGCATGTATAGAGGTCAGAGGTCAATATTGGAATGTCTGCCTCAATTGCTTCTCTCCTGTTCGTCTTTTGAAACTGGGGTCTCTCACTGAGTTTAGAGATTGCCACTTCAGCTAGACTGGCTGGCCAGCTAGCCTCCAGGACCTAACTGTTGCCACACTCCAGAACTGGGCTTCCAGATGCACATGAATGCCAGGAATTGAAACTTGGGTACTCACACTTGCTCAGCAAGCACCTTACCCACCGAGTCACCATCTCCCCAGTACCCAGAAACTGTATTTTAACATCTTCAGCTGATCCAGATGGGCACGGCCACTTGAAAGATACTGAGAACGGTTGTGCAACAGAATCACCTGGGGAGCTTATTAACGATGGGTTCCCACTTTGTACTGCAGCTTATGATCCAGGCAGTATTGGGTAGGGTCTTTAAAGAGAGCATGTATTCTATGATGCCGGAGGGTCTGAAATGCAGTTGTAACCATATTCCGTTATCCTAGCTGGTGTGGGGGTGCATACTTGCCATCACAGCACTTGAGAGTCCCAGGATCCTCTGGGATACCTAGTTGTTGCAGCTGTTTTGCTCTTGCACAGTTAGTGTGGCTGGGGGAAGGCAGAGGGCCCTCATATAAGGGAAGTTTTACTTAGAGAAGGGCTTTTGTTGGAAAGATGCATGGCCCCAGGTAGCAGAAAGAGGCTGGGGCGCAGGTGAAGGGTATAAACATGTTCTCCCATATCTATGTGTTGGATTCTTAACCTCAAAGTCACAGGCTGACACTTAAAAGGCAGATCTTTGGGGAGGTGACTGTGTCATGTGAGTCCTGCTGTCACAGATCTCCACAGGGTTATGGATTATTGAGTTATAATAGAAGAGGCTTCTATTTTAAAAGTAACCCACCCTTTCTCTCTTTCTCCCCATCCCCTCTTCCTGGCTTGTTTTCTCTGTTGCACTTTGTGATAACCACCATGACATCAGGTTCTAGAAAGAAGACCCCTACTAAATGCCAGCAGAAGCTAGCACCACATGGACTTCTTAACCTCCAGAACTGTGAGCTAGGATAAACCTCTTTGCTTAATAAGTTTACTAGCCGCAAGCATTTTGCTATAGCAATAGAAGGCGCACAATATGGGCCATTCCTTTACTATAAAACAATGCACAACTCCAACGTGGCCTTTTTAGAAAAGAAAACCAACAGTCAAAGAGTTTAACTATCTTTGTGCTTTCTGTGTGGGGAGGAAGGAGGCAGAGGGCGTGTGCTTGGGCATCCCTCCATGCTTATAAAAATGTCTAGCCAGCTCAGGAGTTTCCATGATTCATCCATCTCACTGACCTTCCCCGTCTGGCCCACAATTGGCAGAAGGTTCTGGGTCCCGAAAAGTGTGAGGACAAATGAGAAGACAGCCAAACATGAATGGCCATGATAGCCACAGCCAGGAAGCATCTTTTCTTTTCTTCCTTAAGAGGTTGCTGGGGGCAGTTTGGTGCTGGGGTATACACAGATGGGGGCCCAGCACTGTCTCCCTCCTTATTCCATTCCATTGTCCACATTTTCACTCTCTGACCTATAGATTCTTACTAATAGACCTCCCGCAGGATCAAATGCATGTAATGAATGAATGCATGGAGAAAATGTGCTATTCCCCTTGCAATGAATCCTTTCATTCAAAAGGGCAACGGTGACAGCCTTAGCCTCACCTGGTTCTGGAGCTACTATTGAGTCTGCCTTTCAATTCCCTGGACATTACATAATATTTTTATTTTTTTTCCTTTGGTAGGAAAACCACCCCTTTAAATAAGTACATAATTTCCTCTATGGTTCTCAGGTAGTTCCTTAGTCCCTGTGTTCAGAAGTGGAAAAGCAGCTGGGAGAGCTCTCTGGGCCTGGGGTATGCCTGGGAGGTGCAGGGCACATCCTCCTCTGCTCTCCATCCCCTGTGGTTTCCAGCCTCTCTGTTCCTGCACGGCCCCAGGGAGACCTGCCTGGGACTCTGGGGCTGATTGACAGGAGACCTCTGGGAATACCATCCAACTCTTCTTTTTGTCTGCCTCCAATTACTGAGGGAAGGAGCAGATTTAGAACATATTTAGAAAATGTTTCGTTGTTGCTTTTAAAAATCTCCTCTGTAATTAGGTACTCTGGGGGTAGTCAACCACGAAAAGCCACAACCACCGCTGTCAAGTTCCATAAAACAAAGGAGAAACCAATTAATCAAAAGGAAGAAGAGGCTGGCAGAGTATGAGCACCTGTCTCAATCACTCCACATCCACTCCCACCCCCACCCACCCATACCCACCCCCACCCACCATCTACCCCACCCATGCCTATTCCCACTCATGCCTACTCCCACCCATGCCTACCCCCAGCCATACCTACGCCTACCCATGCCCACCCCACCCATACCCACTCCCATATATCCTTGACAATCAGGCCAGCCCCACTCAACTGGTGTGTGTCCAGGTCCTGTGTGGATAGGTCACTGAGCTTTTAACTTTTGTTCCACAAACCCATCAACATTAAGGACAACAATCTCATTGTGCTCTGAATATGACAATTTCAAAACCCAGAAAGAAAGGAATTAACAAAGTAGTGACATTCCAAACACAGTTTGAGGTGCACTGGCTCTTACTGCTTGCAACTCGGTGAAATGACAGAGTGTGCAAAGTCCTGCTCAGACTCCAGCGTCTTCACTGACAGCTTTTGCACCAACAAGCCTTAGGAAGCATTGGAAGCAATTGTTGCTCAGCACATTACATTATTCCAGGGAGTTGAGCTCACTAGAGTAAGTCTCACTAATGGAGTGGGACATTCACCACAGCTTCTCTTGTGGTCTTGGAGACTCCTCTCACTGTATTGACAGGGTGTGCTCTTGCAGGGATTATTTTGTGTGAAATTCCAAACTTCACACCAGTGAGTTCTCAGGCGATATTGTTTCTGAGGGAGTGGTTTCAAGGTATCAAGGTCAATAGAGAGGAAGAGGACCAGGGCCTTTCTATGGTGTGTGTTAACTGCCTCTTTGTCTGACCTTGGTCTGAAGGGAGAAGCCACACCTGTAACCTGCTCAACACCATTGCTTGCTGCCTTGCTAAACCTGGCAGACTGTCCCTCACAGTTGATCCTCAGTCCATTCTATAGTGACCATGCTATCTCTGTCTCTTCTTTCTATCCCAATGCACAGGTGGACACATTTCTTTGCTTGCTTTAAGTGTGCAGAAGCTTGATATGAGATGGTTCTCATAGACATCATAAAAAATGGAAACACTGAAGAAGCATTTTCTATGCTGCTCTTCCCCGGGTACCTCGGCTAAGAAGACTGACATTTTAAGTGGTTTTAAGTGGCTCTAGCAACTTAATGCAAAGGGCCTAAGGCTGATAGGCTTAGAACACTTCCTATGAAGTGGGGAAAGAGGTGTGACCTTAGAGAGCAAAGGAGACAGGGGTTCAGAGGGCTAGATCTGTGCATATTTCCCAGCATGTAGAATAGACTGGAATCAAAAAGGGGAGAAAGAAACCTCATACCCGAACAGTTGCTGTAGCAAACGAACAGGAGCTCTCAGACTCTGAAGGCTGTCAAGCAGGCCAGGAGCTACGAGAAGCTAGGGAAGCTAAGATGAGGAAGCCAGGGTGTTTTAGTCACTTCGCACATGGCTGAAGGAGGCAAGGGAAAATGGAAAGCCCTTCCATAAAACACTTGTAGAGCCAGGCACCATGATACCCAAAAGGCAAGGAGGCCCCTCCCCAGAGAAAGACTGAACCAAGGAAACTTCTTCACCCAGATTGTCAGACATGCACAACATCTGATCACAGGGATTTCAAAACTGCTAAGGACCAATTTGATAAGTGCCTGTTTCTTTTCTTTTCTATTCTTTTATAGTGTGTGTGTGTGTGTGTGTGTGTGTGTGTGTGTGTGTGTGTACTCAGAGAGAGGATATCTTTTGTTTTGGGGGATGGTTTTGGAATTATAGACTTGTAAGGGTATGAAGAGACGGTCCTGTAGGTCAGATATAGAGGCTGTCGTTCATCGCTCAGTGATCGGAGACTTAAACTCTCTATATCATGACGTAGGGCATTTAGTGTTTGGAAAAGGAGGGAGAATATTTTGTGCACAGGAGAAGGCAATCTGAACATTTAAATTTCAGGTCATAAAAAGCATCCTTGAGTTCCCCATTAAAGACCATGATCCTCTCTTCCTGGAAGTGTGAAACTGTCACAGTTCCCTGGAAGGCTGAATTTTACCTTCTCCTGAGGGCTCGGCATGGTATGTGACCAGTAGCTATCGATGTGAGCAGGCGTGACATGGCACTTCACGGTGGATGTGGACATGAAGCAGTGTATGGGTTTCTTCTTCCTCTGCTGTATCAACACAGAGGCTGCTTGCTCCAAGCAGCTACATGGTGCTGCAGCCCCTATTAGTCTCCATTTCTGAGCAACACATGGAACAAAATTGCTTCAAAGGGTTATCCAAATGGAGAGTCAAATGCATGTGGGAAAAAGACCTTTGCAAGTGTTTGTCCTCCAATTCTCTCTATTGCTGGATCTCACCATAGGCTGTTTGATGCCCAGAGAACTTTACCACGTAAACTCCAGTCCACGATGACTTATTCTGAGCTTTCCACTAAATATGCTGAAAGCTACTTCTAATACAATGCAAGTGTCAGGCCTTGGAAACAAGTGTTAGATACAGAGGTCAAAGGTAAGACCCGTGGGTTTTTTTGTTTGTTTGTTTTGGTTTGGTTTGGTTTTTTGGCTTTGTTTTGCTCAATATTATTGCCCTAAGTCTGGTTTAATCAAAGGGATGAGAGTCCCACTAAAACACATAGCATATAGATACATACAAACCATTAAGTAAATTACAATATAACAAACACTTTAAAGACTGCCATGTTAGTAGAACAACTGCTCCAGGCCCCAGATGTGGGAAATCCTTCAGAGGCTGAAATGCATGGGGGAAAAAAAATAAAGCCAAGACTTGTCTAGAGCAATAAAATAAGTAGAGGATGAAAGTAATTAAAAATGTAGGAAAGCAAACATTTCTGGTTTTATGGATGTGGAAAGAACATGTGCACTCAGTAAATGGCACCCAAGAAAGGCTTGAACCAAGGGTAAGCACAAGCAGAATGACTGGGAAGCTGGAGAAGCTGACAAGCCTAGGTCATGGACTGAGAGCCCTGCTACGTTTCCAAGCACAAGTAAGACTTACAGAAAATGGTATGGAAGGAAGCTTCATTTACAGTGGACTATGGGGAAGGGGAGGGCAGAGCAAGGGGGGGTAGGAATTCCAGGCAGGCAAATTAAACTAAATTACAAAGGAGTTGTTGCATGCTTCTATTGAGGGAATAGACAAATACATAAGAGCCCAAGGATATTTTGAAGGAGAATACATTCAGCGAGGATGAGGTAAGAAATGTGAAATCAACAGAATCGTGCAAAATGATGTCATGACTCCAGCCTGGGAAGCTAGAGGGGACTGTCAATAAACTTCTGTTTAAGACAGCTGGTCCCTGAAGGAAGGAGTAGATCCACTGCATGAGCCCCTGTTTGAGGTGAAGCAGAAAATGTAGGTAGAGCTCTCTCTTTTCTATGCCCAATGACACTTCTCTGCTAACAGGTTTTTATTAATGGGTATTCTGGAAAATGGTCAGGGCTCAGGGAGAGGGATTTTGGATGTCTGGCCTAGGAAGGATGGCATGCAAATGTCTGAGTAAAACTAACAGGCTTAAAGACAACAACCCAAACTACAAAAAATGCCCCCCACCACACAAAATCAAGGCATTAAAAAGATCAATAACTTACAAGAGCAGAAGACGTAAGCTGTCATCGGACTTTTAAAAATATATGCAAAGCAATGCAACAGCAAGGAACAATGTTTGCAAAAATCAGAAGTATGAACCTAGAATTTTACTACTGAACCGACTTTCCTTCACATGCCAAGTCTATAGAGCAAGAGCTTAAGATACAAGAATACAGGGAATTCTATACCCATAAGTGGTTCTTAAGCAATATGTTGGAAGATGAATTTTATCTAACAGACAAGTGGGCAAATTGCAGATGAAAAATAATAATTCCAAATATATATTATATAGTGTGCACGTATATAAAGTCATATATATGACTAAAATGGAAAGAAACAAAAGAGAATAAGAGTGGAGAGCTACTGTAGTATATATGACAAAGCAAAAAATAATACGAGTAAAACTTGGAAGGAAACACTTAGGAGGTAGGAGACCTCAAGTTCTATGCAATCCTAAATACCTAATGTTAACAATAAATTGTACATAAAATGCACATATTAAATAAAAATAATCAAGAAACTATTATTATTATAATTATTAATAAAATGTTGTTCCCTGATGGGTTCACAGAATAATGATTTTCAACCTTCAAAAAGATAGTCTCAATGTGCACATATGTTCAGAGAACACTGAAAATGAAAGGAAGGCTTTTTTGTTTTGTGTAGCTTTGACGCCTGTTCTGGAACTCACCCTGTAGACCACATTGGCCTTGAACTCACAGAGATCTGCCTGCCTCTGCCTCCTGAGTGCTGGGTTTAAAGGTATACACCACTACCACCCAGCTGAAAGCAAGTCTTAATTCTTTTAGTAAAGTGAATAGAATATTAAGTTAAACATGGTAATATATATATATATATATATAAAGCAAACTATACATTGCACCATTGATGATGCAAAAACATAGTGAAATGTCAATAATCACAACAGTAAGAAAACAACTCAGTATGATCAAGAAGAATTCCTTCCAGACCAGAAATGCAAGACAGAATAAGTGTTATGAAAGCCAATGCTGTATGTACTATTTTGACAGAACTAAAGAAGAAAGCATGGTTATCTCCATAGATGTTGACAAAGCTTTTGAAAGAACTTTGTAATAATATTTTTACAAGTCTTCATAAAATATGAGTGAGGGAGCCCTCTCTTGAGTCTTTCTACAGCTGCATATTTGCTTATTATCCACCTGCCTCTCTAGCTGTGCACTCTTCCTATATATCTGTCTTATTCCCAGGAGGGTGATTTAGGAACAGTCTAGGATCATTCCCATTGACCAGCGCTGCCCCTCCACACTGCTACTGTCCAACTCTGGGTTGGTGGCATTGAGCTTATGCCGGCAGACAAGCCAGATTCATTCGATAAAAAGAAACTGCCTCCTTATGCATAGGATATGATAGACTACCTGGAATATCAATGATAAAAAAAAAGATCCAACAATAAAAGGAAATCACCGAGGGGACAGGATGTATGATGAACAGAATCAATAATCTGCATCCACAGAAATGTAATCAGTTACAGAGTGCAACAGTGCCAGAACCCAATTTACAAACACAGTCAGATATGCAGAAATCAACCTAATAACTTGTGAGCTTAGTTAGCTGCAGTTTCCCTTAGTAGCATAGCTGAGTAAAATCGGTAGTTAGGTCCGTGTTTTCCACCAGTGCCAATTTTCTGATTTTGCTAGTTACACTGTGGTTATAAAAGGAAGAGTTAACGTTATGGGGTATTCACTTGAGTATTTGGGGCTAAGTGACCATCATATCTGCAATTTATTTTTGAGAAAGCAGGAAAATTTTGTACACACTTAGAAAAACATATGTAATGTGTCTATGCATACATTTGCATATGTGTAGTTACATGTAAGGATATAGAGACAGAAAAAGAAAGAATGATAAAGCAAATGTGATCAAGTGTTAAAATTTGAAAATTGAAGGAGACTATAGAAATCATGAGTACTATTTTTATAAGTTTCATGTAAGTTGGAAAGTAGTTTTAAATAACAACATAAAAAAGACTATTGGCTATATAAACAATGACAGAATTGGCTGTTTTGTTTGTTTGTTTTTAAGTTTGTATAAGTGTTTATCTGCATACATATACACAGTGTGTGTACCTGGTGCCCACAGAGACCAGAAAGGGTGTTAAGAAACAGGAATTAAGGATGGCTGTGAGCCACCATTTAAGTTCTGGGAATCAAACACGGGTCCTCTACAAGAGCAGCAAATGCTCTTGACCACTGAGCAATTCCTCTGACTCCAAACAGGATACGTTATTAAGCATTCATTGTGGATGAAAAGACATTGAATAAATTTGTATGTCCAGATATAAAAGTTCTATGTTCAAGAGGGGATAGATGCTGTCACTGTGGCAATGGTGTCTTCAGTGCAAGGATGTACCTGCCAGTGGCCTCTCTCAATGTTGAACTTCCTACCCTCCAGAATGTGAGTGGAATAAGTAATTCATTCATAAATTACTCTAGCAATAAGATTAAGAAAAGGAAATTCAAGTAGAGTTCTGAGCAGTGATCTATAGGTACGGTAAGTCCATTACAGACTTGAGGAACAGCCTACATAAAGGTCATAGGAATGATGCCCATCAACGAAGTCTGTGTGTTGGCCAGAGTATGGTTACCAAAGAGGAACATTGAGCAGAAAGCTAGACAGTGTAGGGCCTTTAGTTTTTGGTCTTGAGTCATGCCAACAAATGAATATGGAAAGAAAGGAAGAGAAGGTACATAACATATTGACATTTAAGAGAGTTTTAACTCCGTCAGCAATTTTATGATGGATGAATGCTGTTCCAGGTTTCTAACAGACAGCCTTTGAGGGTGTATAAAATAAACAGTCACAACAGACGTGAGCTTGAGACTAAGTAGGTAAGATGTGGTAAGTCACATTAAATCAGCATAGAGTAAGATCATTCTGATTGCATAGAACAGCATGGAATATGTGGGGGTGCATTTTTTAAAAGAGGTTTTTTGCAAGTTATCTGGACAGGAAGCAAGAGAAGTGTAGAGTGTCATGATGCCTAAGCAGGGGCAAATGTGCCTAACATGCAAGAGAAGGGAACAGAATGGGGACAGTTTAGAGCTGACCATGAAAGAGACAACTGTGACAAGGATCGTGAATGGTGTCCAGGGCTTTGTTTGAGTGATCAAGTTGCAAGCGAAATGGGGACACCAGGGAGCCAAAGAACCATTGCACAGTTACAGACTTTGACTTTCCCAATTTGAGAGAGAAAGGGTCTCTTAAATGGGGTCTCCTGCAGGCGAGGATGAGGCATCCTGTCTAGAGAAAACGTTCAAACAACAGAATTGGGGCTGAGGAGTAAAGACTAAAGCCTCCCCAGAGCTAGATAGCTCACAAAGTCTACAGGAGAAGCTGCTCCTTTGACCAACTGCCATCATCTGTCCCTGCTCAAGGCTGCCAAAGACCCCGTGTCCTTTAGTTCTAGGCATTTGGGCCTTTCTCCTTGGAGCCTAACTGTCTGAAGCTCCAGCCATCCCTGACCCAGAGGCTCACATGCTTGGTCCCCTATTCTTTCCTCACTGTGGGGCCGCTGCCTTCATCAGCAAGCACACAGGATCCTCTGAAGGATCCTCCTTCCACCCCCGGTCTGCATAGCTGGCTCTTGCACCATGGCCCTGGATGTTAACACTGAATGGATTCCAGGCATCTGTGTTCAATTGCTCTTAGTGAAAAACCAGAAAACCATTATGCTCCCCCAGAATTACTCCCCCAGGACAAGAGGACAAATGATTCACTGGGAAGGAACAGAGAGCACAAGCACAGACATTTATCTGATTCAGGACTGAATACTTCATAAGCTTGGGGCCCTGAGAGACCAGACTGCACGTTTAAGAACAGTTGGAAGAAGGACCTTGCAGGCTGAGGTACAAACTTCTGTTGTTAACTCCTGGGGGACCACCTTTCTCTGTCACTGTGCTTACAAGAATAAGGGCTTCTCATCACTGCTCCGCTGAGTTGAAAAACAGGCCACTCAGAGTACACGGGGTGTTCTAACTCTCAGATTACCTCCAAGGTAAAACTCCCTGCTTCATCTCATGCAGCATCTGTATGTTCAGTAGATGCCTGATCAACGTGACCATAGAATATCCAAGAAGAAGGAGCCTCACAAATCTCTGATTAGTAGGAGGAAACTTGAGACCTAGCATGATGGAACATTTTCAATAGAGGCCATAGCTGAGTCTCCAGGGACCACCAATCCATGAGCCCACTCAGTTCCTTCTAGTTCTGCTGCCTGGGCTACTGTAGGATGGATTCATGTGAGAGGGGACACTTTCCAGGAAGGAGCAAGGCCGGGTGGGTGACATGTCACTGCTATGCCCATCGCTGCCTAGAGAGTAGTCAGAGGAGGCTGACAATAGGGGTCTTTGTAACGAATGCTTTGCAATTTTGTTCCAGAGTAGAAAGGAAGAGGTGGATGTGGGCAGTGGTATCCAGAATATTTTAAATTAAATATGGTTCTTATCTGATACATAAAAATACAAACACTAGATATATTAATGGGGTGATATAAGATATGCTGACACCTCTTTACAAGGTGTAATGGTCACATTATGGTAATACCATCAGTACCATTAAGTGTTTATCTTTATGATAAAAAAAATGTTTGAATTCCCTTTCTTCAGTTCATTAAAGAGGGAGCACAATACTGTTGCCTAGAGTCACTTTGCCATACTAAAGCACACTAGAACATCCTAGTGCCATCCAGCTGTGCCTTGGCACCCACCCATCATCTTTCCCCATCTCTCCTCCATCTCTAGTCTTTGTAGCTTCCAGTTGAATTTTTAATGCAACCTATACTTTGTTCCTGGGATAATTTGGAACACTGCCTCCAACTTACCTCTCTAGCTCCTTTTCCTGTGTCCTCCCTGCATGCATCCTGTGCTCTGGCTGCTTTGCTGCCCTACCCCTACAGCATCCGGCACTCTCACCACGCTGGCATTTCCACATCCATACCTCCGTAGATGCTCCTGTACCAGAAATGCATTCTCCAGCCAACTGTCAGCTAGCCCCTCTTTCCTCACCTACAGAGACTGTCTCAGCTCACTACCTCAAGCAGTGGCCATGCTTTTTTTCCTTTAACCGTCCTGTTCTTCTTTTTACTGTTCAGAAGTTTCAACTTACTTTCCAGGGAGTATATTGCTCTACCTCTTGAATGACAATAGTGTTTTGTTCATCTTATTCAACTTACATATTAACATGAATGAAATAGGCAAATACTCATGTCTCGGTTGCCATTTTTCAATGGCTAAGGCATTGCAATCCTCAGAAATGTCTTTGTATCACCCATCCAACCTCAAATATTCCTCATGCTTCAGTTGTCTTCCTTCCTGGCCAGGGAAGCTGGCTTCTGATGTGCTTGGTATGACAGACAAATCTCAGACATGGAAGTAACCTTCAGATCCCTCACGAGATTTTACCCAGGATTTTAAAAAGGGAAATTGTAACAGCATTGCTCAAATCTTCATGTGTATATAAATGATCTGCAATCTTCTTAAAAGGATATTTCTGTGTCAGTTTGTGCTGGGGCATAAGCGCCTAGATTTCTCACTAGCTCTAGCAATGCCCTGTTGATTGTGCTTGGGTTGTACTATAGTCCCCTGAGAGGGCAGTGATAGGAATGCTGGCCTTGAGTCCTTAGTGTGCTAGTGCATGGGTTTCTCCTTCAGTGTCCATATAGAAACCCTGAGAGATGGGTGGCATTATGATATTATCTTACCAATGGATGCCACTGAGGTCCAGGACACACAGAGTTAGTTGAGACAGGGTTGAGCATGTGTTCCTCTAGTGACAGTCTTCTTTCTGTCATTTTTTTATTTACAATCATCTAATGAGGGAAGTTTATAACAATATTTAGAGGGGCAAATGGCTGAGCCTGAGGCCATAACTCTAGGCAGAAAGGCCGAGGATTTACTTATTCCTCCATGATAATAACTCGCATAGAATCCAAGCTTCAGCATAACATGGTTTTGATTAATACAGTAGAGAAAGCCCATCCTCTAATTACTTGATATAGTCCATAGCTTGGCTGCTGTGACATGGCAGAGGACAAGGGAGGCTAATGCCAAGAGTGGCTTGTGGGCAGGGAGATTTCCAAATTAAGATGGTCAGTCAGCAGCACCAAGATCAGTGCTAGGCAGCTAGGACACTGGTTTACAAACTTACTCGAAACCTAGGCTCATGGAAATGAAAGCATAAACATAGTACTAGCAAGGAATCAGAAAATGGATGGCTAGCAGCCTGACGGGTTGGGCACGCCAACCTCCAGAAGAACCTAGTGGTCTCATCTCTCCCAAAGAGGCTCTGAGAACAGTGCTGCACTCAAAGGCATAACAGATTTTGTGTAAGCCCCCCTCCTGCCTGTTAGGAAGCAGTCAGAGTGGTAGATATTGCAGAATAAGGAATGAACTCATCACTCCAAAGTTCCCACAGCCTTCTCTCATGCCCTATTCCTGGAGACCATAGGGGAATCTGGTGGTACCCAAATTTTCTGCTTTTAATGAGGACATCTGTGTTGAGACGGATGAATTGGCATTTCTTAGAGCAGGGACCCTTTGCAGCACACCCTGATGCTGAGCCCTTGTATTCCACTACCTCTTCTTTCCAGAAGAATATTCTCCAAGCCTGGCATAGTTAGTTACATAGGCCAATGATGGTGGGTCTACAAGTAAGCATGACCCAGGGACATATGTGTCCCAGGACTCAGAATGTAGATTAAGTTTCAATAACACCATTAATCAAGGCAGGGAGTGACAGAGTTCAGCTTAGATATCACACGAATATATCAGGCAGTGTGGCATTTCAACTAAATCCTTTCTCAGAATGAATTGAGCCCAAGGGGAACGACATCCATTTCCTTGGCCAGCTTGTAGCCTGACTTCCTCAATGGAAAGTAACCTGTTTCCTCATGTAGGTGCCATGAAGACATACAGGTTTGTTCTAGCCTACAGGTGGACTTTGGGTGGTTCAGGAAATGCATGTAGGATGTTATAATCTTCATATTGCCTCCCATGGTTGGATTGCTGCTGGTACTACTCTAGGTAGGGACAGACTTCTGTACCAGATGGAGGTGAGTGACAGTACCCTTTAAAGTTCCTAGAGGATAGTAGTGTTCTTGTCAATAGACCGAGACCACATGGAGAGCTCCACAGAATGATTGCTGTTCAGCAAAATGGAAGAACTTGCAAACAGAAGACCCCAACAGAGACTCTCAAATATATTGTGGTTGGTTTTGTTCATTTGATATATTTTGAGTTTATTTGAAAAGTAGGTATGTAGGATGTCAAAAGATGGGATTCACTGGCACACAGCATTCTCAATTGGCTCCGGTCCATCCTTGATTGTATATATCAACTTTAGCAAGTAGATACCATGTGAGGTTGACTCAAAGATTATAAAACAGCATCAGATGGTTGTCATGCACTTTCTTAACAGCAGGACTTAGTGATGACCCTGTGTGCTGTCTCGGACCATGTGAAATAGACTGGAATAGATCTGGACACTCCAAACCAATTACTGATTCTTGGTATTCAATCATTGCTCAACAGTGAATAAGACTGGACTATATAAGGAAGTTGCCCCATGTGAACAGATCAGACAGCAAGGAGTGCCTTACAGTCATGGTACTTTGGGCTGTGAATACAAGAGCTTCCCCTGCTCTGCTCCTATGGGCCCATACACCTTCCTTCATAGAAAGGTACAGTATACAGTGTTCCTAGGTAGTATTGGCTTCATACGGGCCATTTTCAGGTAAGCTGGTTGAGCCTCCTCTCTTTCTTGCTGTTCCTCCTGCCTCACTGTTGCCATGGAGACTAAAACGCCTTCTGAGCTTTGTGCTTTATCTGGAGTCCAGCCTTCAAATACCTTAGCACAGTTCAACCCACTCACTCCCCTGGCTTCTGAGACTGTGAAAGTATCTAAGCTGGATTCGTTCAGTCAGATGGCTCAGGAGTCTTCTTACCACCGTCGATTGGTGATCGGAGGGCTCATGCTCAATTCTAGTGGGTGAATGGTAGTCAGGTTTCCCTGGAGGCCCACACATGCACATCTCATTATTTATAGACAAGAACATCTGATTTCAATCCTTACAGAAAACAGAACCTCCCTAGCATTAGACCACTGCAAAGGAGAAACACGTCAGCCTGGCCACAGAGTAGTGTGGGTCAAACCAGGAGGTGGGCCTGGTGGAGGGGGGCAAGAAGGCAACAGAGAGCTCAGACACAGGAAGGAGTGCTGAGTGGAGCATGCTCAGTTGATGCGGTGACTGTGTGTGGAAGGGGATCTCTGAAAGCAGCCTTAACTTCTCTCCTCCTTCCAGCCACCCAAGAGCACAGCAGTTTCTTGACCCTGGTCATCATTCAAAGCTATGGATAGCTATGGATAGAAAACAGCATGCCTCTCTATGTTCTTCCTCCCTAAAATAAACACAGCAAATGCTGGGTTCATGGGCACTGTTACCCATCAGGCTGCCTTTGGTCCCTTTCCAAATGTCCCTCCTGTACTACAAAATCCCCTTCCCATCTCACTGACCATCTACTCTCTTTCATCCTTATTCTTGTTATGTCATTTGTCCAGAATCGTCACTGGCTAAAATCTATGCATTTGATTAATTTTAAAGCTGTATCCTGGCTTATTTTCTTCTCAGGGAGTAAGAGATAAATCAGGTATTACTTGTATAATCTCTAGAATTTCCATAGCCCTACCACAGCTCTTGCTCAGATCTGGGACTTAAACTGCCAAAAAGACACATTGTCACTTCCATTTTTTCTGAGATTACAAGCTTAGCATCAGGGCTATGAGTTCCGCAGCTGAAAACCCCATCAGTTTTCTTAGCACTTGTTTCTTTCTTTTGTTTCTTGCCATAGACCCCATGATGTGGCTTGCTGGACATCGAGATTGATCATAACCAGCCCCTTCTCCAGCAAATATTATTTAGAGAAAATGATCTACTCAAGAACTTCCAGTGAGATCTGGAAGTATCTTTACTGGGCAAAAGTTCTGACATTTTCCCTAAGTCTCCATCTCCTAGAGAACTCGGGAGCCATCCCAGTACCTTCTATGGCCTTGTAGCTCTTCTGCCCTGCTTTCCCATGCCTGGGGGACAGGTCTCTGTTAACCTTACCTCAGCATCCATCCCTGGCAGGAATAACATCCTCCTACAATACTCTTCAGACTCGTCTCTTTTGCACTTCTTCTACTTACTGTGAAGACTTGACTTTGCTTCCCCAGTGCAAAGAGAAGAACATAAGGGAGCATTGTATTTTGCCTCCTATTTGCCTCCTGTTCAACAGAGAGTTCACTACTTGATATTATGGCTTGAACCACCTTCAAAGGGTAGGGTAAGGGTGGGAAACCACACAGTTGAGAAGTCTTGGTAAGTTGTTGGATTCTGTATAAAAAACAGATTCATAGCTCCACTTCTTGAAGTATATGTAATAGAAAGCCAGCCTTTAAAATGGTCTCCAAATATCCTGGCCCTCCTGATAATTCTTGTTTCTGGATAGTCATCTCTTATCCTGAAGAGAAATCCTGAAGAGAACTGACATTTATACGCTATAAGACCTTATGAAAATGGTGGTGTATATAACCAATACATTTGGTCATGAAAGACATTGGGGTTTATGTCTTTTTTCTTCTGTGAATCAACCACTGTTGAGATACCCAGTCAACCCATCATGAAATCATTCAAGCGGACCACAGAGACAGTGTTATGGGAGGGATGGAGGCCTCCTGCTAATATAGCACCATGTAAGTATGACATCTTGGAATTACATTTGCCATTGTCGGTCAATACTTTACGTGACCCAGCCATGCCTAACTTGGTAGCTAAAATCTCACAAGAGACTCCCCCAATTTAGGAGCTCTGAAATCCCTGACCCACAGAAACCATGCTTCATGATAAATGTTTATTTTACTTTAAAGTGTTGAGTTTCAAGCCTTCTGTTTCATGGCAATAGGTATTTACCACTAAGTGGATATGCAGGGGTTGGTAACTCCAGGTTTCCATTGATACAAGTGTCTCTATGTTCTTTTCTGTGTTGAACTGTGAAGCCCATTCCCCCATCTGTAGCAGCTGGTTTCATTTTGATTCTGCAACTCTTAATAGCCACAAATGCCACCCGTATCCTCAATAAACTTTATTTAGACACAAAGAGACAACAGAAAATACATACACAGATACAGTTATCTTTTTCTCTATAGGATAAACACACATCACAGGGAATTTAAAAAGTAGGAGCATTGAACGTAAGAAAATAATGCAAAGTCCTTGTTCACTCACACTTGAGACAGACACATATTTCAGAGAAAGACAGAAATGGAACATCCCAACTACAGGGTTCACATTTAGTCTGTAACAGCACACAGGTGTTGGGAAGGTAATCTAAGGAGTCGGGGATCTGGAGACAGAATGCTCACAACACTAGTAGGGCTATTTAAACAAAAGACAGAGTAGGGGAGGATTCCATACCCCCGTGCAGATGCTCTGCAAGCTGTCAGCTAGGTCGTAAAGCAGCTTGGCAGAAAGGCTAGCTTAGCTCTCATCTTGCAGCTTGAAGGTCTGGACAACCTCTACCTTTGTGCCCACATCACAGAGTTTTACAGAGACACACCAAGGATGCCGGACCTGTCCACATACACGCTGGCTTAGAAACTCACGGTACAGAACATTGACATTGGGTATGAGACAGGGCTTTTGCAAGGGAAGGGGATAAGGGAATAACAGCCCAGAGACAAACACACATTTTACAAGTACTGCATCCATTGGTAGCATTTCCCACCATGCTGCCTGTGGTCCCCTCTCATGGGGAGCCACCAGCATTTGTGTCCCCATCAGGTACAGAGTGGGATGGGTGTCTCTTGGAGGTCTGTTACCATCTAAAGTCATAAATGTGACCACCTGGTCATCTCTGTGCCCAGGACATGCTGCCATGGAACAACCCCATATATTCCTGATTCTAGTAAGCCTCAGGACTCCATACCATCTTCACACTTCAGACTGGGGTTCCCTAGGCAACCTCTGTATTTTAGTAAAAAATTGTTTCCACTGTACCCTTCGTGTGTCCTCTTCCTAACGTGACAAATCCAGATGAGATGAAGTTATGGAGATCTGGTCCTCCACTTCGGTAAGCATCCTTCCCATAATGCCCTGCAAGAAGATGGGCAGAATTACCTGACACAGCCATGACAGCAACACAGAAGACAATCACAGCTCCATCTTGCCCAGCAATGGTGGTGAGCTTATATTCAAACCAGCAGCTAAGCCATAAGGTCAAATATATATATAATAATATATATATTAATTAAATATATTATATTAATTAATATAATATATATTAATAAGTATAATATATAAACACATATATATTACTGAGAATATATTGCTGTATATATAGACATATGTGCACATACATTATACATACACATCTTACATGTATATATTGCTATGTGACAAAGACTAATGCCACATTGAAAGAAGAAGAAAGGGAGACACATGATTTGACTGTGACATTTCTGAGTGACCACAAAGTACACTAGAATGTTACTTTATAGATGGTCCTCAACTTACAGTGGGGTTGCACCCTGATCAACCCATGGCAAGTTGAAGCATCTAAAGTTGAAAATGCAGAACACAGTAGCTTGGCAACACAGCACAACAGAGTGTCAGCTGTTTCTGCTGTGACCACAGCTCCCAGGCTGCTATTGCTCATGGACACTACCCAGCATCACTAAAGAATACCATAACTGCATCTTGGAAGCCCAGCTAGAGATGAAAATTCCAAATGTGAAAGTATAGCTACTGACTGTGTATTGCTTGTGTATCATCACAAAGTCCATCAAGTCAGACAGTGAACCAACAGGAGGACCTCTGTACTTGTCCCACCATCCTTTCTTAAACTTAACAGGTTTCAAGGAAGCAATACATTAAACACAATAATAGGGCTGCAAAAATTCAAATCAGTGCATTACAAAAAGATATTAAAACATTGGAAGAAAACACACAAAGAGAGGTTGGAAGGATGGTTCAGTGGTTAAGAGCTCTTGTCTGCACCCACACAGTTAAGAATCATTTGTAATTCCAGAGAGTCCGACACCCTCTCCTGGCCTCTGTGGCCACTGCACACATGTATAGTGTATGTACATGCAAATGAAACATCCATACACATAAAAATAAACAAATAAACAAAATTAAAAATTTCAAAACAAAGAACACTGTAAAAACAGAAGACACACAGATACTGTCAGCTCCCTTGGAGAAATTGGAGCATGGGTTTACCTAATGCCTCCTTCTGACATTTCTGTATTTCCCAAGTTCTTTTCTATAATTACTAGGTTGTCTTTGTTGCCTTGTATCTTTATCTTTTCCCTTCCAGAATATGGAGGAATGGGCCTGATGGCAGCTTCTCTCTCTGTCTCTGTCTCTCTCACTCTCTCTCTCTCTGTGTGTGTGTGTGTGTGTGTATCTATGAATCATGCACAACCTGTGGGACCACAGACTAGCAACTTAAGAGAAACTCAGCAACCGCTAAGCTGGCAGGTGGAATGGTGGCCATAAAACACTGGCAAGATCTTTATGTTTTCCTTTCTTGACTCCCTGCAATAAAACTGTATTCTCTGACTGGCAAAATACAGACATATGCATTGAGGTAAGGAAAAGACAAGGGCAGGTTGAGGACTGTGGGAGAAGAAATTTAGAGAGAAAGGAGTAAATATTCTACTTCTGACATTTAAATGGGAATCTATGATGTGCTTGAAACATGAGCATTGTAAACACTGTAAAGCACGAAGCCTTCTCAGTACCATCCTCAGTGCACACACACAAGGACGGAAGCAAGTTGCTAGGCATTCCTACTGCCACAGTGTGGATTATAAATTGAACGTCTAATATATAAAGTTAAAAAGGTTTCTGAAAATGAGATATTAAATATGGCAACAGCATTATAAAATTTCAAGCAAGTGCATTAAAAAACAGAAATGATTGAAAGAAAACACACAAGTATCTTGTCAGCTGAGAGCTAATTATTTCTCTTTTCAACTAGTCATTCATTTGTAAGGTGTTTATTCTATAGTGAACACACAATTCTCTAGTACAAACACAAAAATAAATACCTAGAAAAAATACCCCATGTCAATAAAATAAAATTCATATTTCTTAGCAAGCCATGTTCCAGAGCTTTCAACACAGGGTAACTTGGGAATCACATGGGACTTTAAATTGTTCAGATGCCCAGACAAACTTCAGACTTTCTGACAGTCAATGAAGCAGGACTATTTTAAACATGCACTTTTGGGTTCTAATGAATGACCAGTTTCTGAGAACTGCTGCCCCAACAACCAAAGATGGGGGATTTATGTGAGCAAGAAAAGTTGCTGACCCCTTGTGGGGGTGACCATTTAAATGCTATTTATATTGAGGGCTCCACCACTCGTCCTCTGGAAGGTGAAATCTGTCCTCAGTTTCTTACTTATCCCAGTTCCCAAATCTGACTGTGCATCAGAATACTACAAACACTTTAAATTGATGGATTCAACAGACATGAGACAGGATTCAAGAATTGGCAAATTCTCTCAAGGGCCCCCCTGGGTCAGGGCTAACAAACCATGAGAATCCTGCCACTGATTTCCTTGACCCTGAAACATATTACATCATTTGTTCTTCCGCTTTCCACAAGGGAGGTACTTGTTGGAAACTGTGGAAACAATTCATAATTCCATGGCATTGTCAGCCCCCAGTGAGAGGCTTTTGCCAAAATCCCAAGCTATGTGACAGCTGCTAGCAGCTGGAGACACCATATTTCTTAAGAGGAAGAGGGATGCATGGATGGTGCATGCTACCAACCAAAGGAGCACGAGGACCCCTCCTGTGTAACAAGCACAACTGTGGTTCCCCCATCCCATCACAGAAAGATGAAAAGGAAGTAACAATCCAGAGCCCTCATAAATGTGGACCTCATTAATTCAGAACCTGTGATGCAGCCTGCAGAAATTTGGGATGGTTTATTTTTGTGTTCCTTATAAATAAAAATTTTGATAAACAAATCAATACTAAGGAAGATAGACCATAAAACAGAGCCTTGCTGTTTACAAATCATTCTTATCTGTCAGATTAACAAGGTCCCTTGGGACTAAGCATTGCTCTAGTGCTCCAGGGCTCTGCTTGCCTGAAAGGGAACCGAAGCTTCTGGATCGCTTGCTGCAGGCCAGGCAGAGGGACGGAGATTCTGCAAGCATGGCTTCTGAGACAACAAGAGGTAACCTTTTAGAGTATCTTAGAGTTTACTCAGATTTCTTTTTGCAGAAAAATCATTTTAATCAATACTGCCTGCAAGTCATTTATTATGTTTATTATTTTAACACTACCTTCCAATTTTATTGGTGGAAAAACTGAGGCCAACGGGCAAAAGCTTGGAGGTACCTAAGCTTGCACGTGTATTAGTCCTCTGACGGTAATTACTATGTGCATTCTACTATGGATGTCTGGCTTTGCCAGCACCTTGTAAGAACCCAAGTTCCTGGAACTAGTTAACAGTGGATCTTCAATCCCACCCAGGTCTGGTGCTTTTCAAGTCCAAAATCATTCTGCAGCCCTCACCCCAGTGGCTTCTCTGAAGTACAGCTGTGACTTTTCTCCAAGACAAACAGTGAAAATGTAAGGATGAACATTCTAGTTGGTAATGTACAAGTTCATGGGAATTGATCCTGAGTGGGAGAAAAAAAATAAATGGCACTGATAGCTAATGAGGCAGGAGCAGGAACATCGTACAGGATGAAAAAATTCTGGGGTCAATTCAGTTTGCAGAATTTTGAGTTAAACAAATCAAAAAGCTATGTGAAAACCAATCCCACAGACTCCTTCTTTGTCTTTCTTATAACAGGGTCTCAGGATGGAGCCCACTTTGGGCTCAAAGTTCCTAGACTCCGATATCAGCCTACCTATCGCTAGAAATAAAGGCGTGTATCACCATCCCAGCTCCTCTGTGATCTTAAAAGGCATCTATAAGAACAGATTTTTGGAAATTAGCCTATGAAGTTGAGATGGAAAGCACAGTGACTGCTTCAACCTTGGTTTGCTTGATGGTCCTCAAACTTGAGCAAGCACCCAACTCCCCAGGACAGCGCGAAGATCACTGGGCTCCAGCCTTACAATCTCCTAGGTGGAAGGTGAGCCCCAGTAACTCTATTTCCGACAAGTTCTTGAGTGTGATGATCAATCCCCACTGTCAAGCAGACTCTACTTAGAATCACCCTAAAGACTGGTAAGACACGTCTCTGGATGTGACAATGAGGATGTGTCCAGAGAGAATTAACTTATGGGAAGGACTCACCCTGAATGTGGGTGGTTCCATACCATAGGCTGAGCATTTGGAAGAACTGGATGTGGTCAAAGGAGGCAAAATGTGGCAAGCTGAGCTGCATTGCCCTCTCCTTCCTGGCCCACCATGGCGTGCACAGACCCACTGTCATGCCTCACCTGCCTTGGATGGAATCCTCTAGATGGATCCATTTCTCCTTTGAAGTTGTCTCTGTCATCTATCTGACCACAGCAACAAGAAGAGCAGCCAAACACTAGATAATACACTATTCCTCAAAGACCATATCTTGTGGTTATTATATGGGAATGAGTGACAGTCAGTCTTCAGCTGGACCCAGAGACAAATCCAGAATGACATAAAAGCCTCTGCAGCAACAGGGGAAGAAGGGCTAGAAGAAGGGGAAGAAGAGAAGCCCCATGCAGGTGGACAATCAGAAAAGAGGAGTCAATGTCTCTTCTGTGTCATGATGATTCATGGAGCTGATGGACTGATGATACGAAAGATATGAGCAGGTGCCACCAATTTCACAGGATGTCACTCAAACAACCAATCCTCTCCTCCGTCCAGTAGAAACAGACGTCAGTCTCTGCCTATCTATCAGCTACCAGAGCCAGAGGACAAGGGAGTGCAGGCTTTCTCTGAGCAAACTGGAATTACAGAGAAGCAATCATGAATGTCAGGGCTAGAGGCAGAAGTAAGCAACATCTTTGTGAAATATGCTGGCAAAGAAGAGCTAGAGTCCCCATGTCACAGGACGGAGAAATATACAGTCTTGGCCAGGAGTAAGGTGACGCCAGGCTTTAGAGCGTGCATGCTACCACATGCTGAATGCAACAGGGCAGAAGAGCCTTGAATGACATCTTGAGCCCAGGTGCTACCCCGAGCCTTCATCTGAGCTATTGACAGCAGCACTAACGTTTAGTTCCCTCTCACTCTCTATCCAGACTGTCTTCCGGTTTTGACTTCACAACTCCATGACCTTCTCAAATCTCTTCAGGAGCCATGAGTCAGAGATAGGACAAAGGGGAAACTGTTACCAGGCAGGGGTCCTGGACTGGACTTCTGGACTCGGGCTGTCCTGCTGGCTCTGTAAAGAAAAGGCTAGACAGATGTCATCCTATAAAGGAGAGTTGCTGCAAGAAACAGGAGGGGGAAATGGGATAGTACTCAAATTGTGATTTCTATAAGACTCAACGAAATTTTGCATCTGTGAAACTGCATCAGAAGCCATGAGGGAGAAACAAACCAATCAAGACCGGTTGCCTGCTGCATTTCTGGACAACAGACTTGATCGAGAGGGAAACTGGTGATGTAGTATCCTAGGAGAGATGCACGCTGCACACTAAGTGAGAAGGACAAAGGGACAGACACTGGTTGGACATGGTGGACACTCCAGGATCCGAAATCCATGTCAAATAAGACTCCCTGAGGAGGGACAGAAGGGACAGTTTAGAAGTAATAATTAAAAGTTAATTGTTTGTTGTTTTCCTGAGCAGATGGAAGACTTCAGTCTTTATATCCAGAGAAAGAATCAAGTCTTCAACTACCTATGAGAAGGGATCAATATCTAAATATAGCCTGATGAAATGCCATTTAAAGTTAAGAAAAAAAGTTCAATACAACCTCATAAAACATGAAATCTATATGAAGTGAAGTCACCCTCCTAATACTGTTGGCGAGGCTTAAAAGAAGGCTCAGTACTTTAAGGGCATTTACAGAAGACCAGGGTTTGGCTCCCAGCACTCAAAAGTACCTGCGCCTTCAGCTCCAGGGAATCCAATACCCTCCTCTGGCCTCCACAGGCATCTGTGCTCACGTGAACATAGGAACACATACATATAATTTTTGTTTTTAGAAATGATTCAGGGCTCACCCCTTTGTTCCTGGGACAACATATGGCTGAGGCACACACTCACCTAGAACTCAGCTGACACTTCATTTCAAACCCATCTATGTCAAAGGGACACAACAATAGAACCCATTTCCTGGGTTTGGGGGTTAGAAAATGTTAATATACACAATCCACTACACATGGCTTTCAGAACACTAGTGTTAGACCTTTTCAGAAATTTGCTAATATTTTGGAATAAAGATGTTTCGGTTCCCTTTGCCTCTTCAAAATTCATTGGAAATAATGAGAGGAAGAGGAAATAGTAAAATTAGTCAAAACCATGCAGGACTTTTGTTAAATAGAGATAGAACATCTGGGAAAATATCCTACAGATAAAAGCATGCATAAAGATACACAGAGCAATCAATTTAAAGAGGATCAAGAACCTAAAGATACAATATCAATCCTAAGAATTGTTAGATGAGATTATAGCATAATGTATATAGAGCTCTAAACTAGAGAAGAAACTATAGAAAAACTTTAATTACGATACATCAAAAGTAACCCTAAAACTATATATCCAAGTCTAGCAAACGTAAGGTATTAATACATAATAACATAATTATAATATATATAATTAATAACATAAATATCTTGAAAGCAATAAAAGAGAAAACAATCCAAATAAGAAAAACCAAACTAAACGCAAACAGGCAGCTACCAGAGGAGAAAACCCAGTGGGCTGATACACATAAAGCAGTGTTCAGTCCCACAAGTAATCAGTGAAATTCAAATTAAAACTATAATGAAGTAGCATTTCACACCCAGTAGACAGGCAAACCTATCAAACCTATATGAAGTCCAAGACTTATACCTTGAGTTCTTCTGTAAGGAAAATCAGTAAAGCTGTCTTGAAAAGACCTGTTTTGGTGGCTACCACAGAATTGGGGACTTATTGCAGCTCTCCACCCTAGACCAACCTTCGTGAGCTCACAATGAACAGTGAGTAAGCAAGTTCAATGCAACCTTGTTTGTCCGTGAGACAAGCAGGGGCTCCTCCATCCTACCCAGGGGTGTAGTTGTGGAATGAAATTCTGCAACAGTATGAAATGTAGCTAGTGGAAGCGCAATGACATTAAATGTCAATGTGAATGGCCACCGCTCATGGCCACTGCTACAATGCTGAGTACACAAAGAAAACTAAGCAAAAATGGGGGGGTGCATGACAGAGAAGGAAGTTTTGAAATATGCAATATCATGTCTGATATTGTTCGAGGGCACAGGCATGCATAAGGTTATACAAATCTAAAGACATTCAGCAAAATTTCTAATATATGTTTCAAGGTAACAGTGACTGCTGCAGTAAGAACATGAAAGTAGTTGAGAAAGGCTATAGGAACTGATCCTGTGCTCTTTGTCTTACACTGGGAAGCTGGATATGTGTTTGACCATTAAATAATTCTGCTTGGTTTATTTTTCTGTTCATTTGATTGAGATAGGATCTTGTTATGCATCCCAGGATGGCATAGTATTGAGAGACAAGTATTGAATGAATAGATACTTTTTAATGGTTGCTAGAATTATTAGTTTGCTTGGTTAAACTATTCTTATTCAATATTTTCAAGAACTAAGATAGCAGAGAATGTCCTGTTTTAAGACTACCCATAAGCACCTACTGGGAAATAATCTGCCAACAAAAGGCAAGCCATGGGATTTCTGAAACCCTGGCTGCATGTGCTTCTAATCTTCAACCAGCCTTGGAATCCTAAAATTCCCTAAGGAAAGGCTGGTAAAGCAGACTGCACAGTTTTAAACATTTGCAGAATTATCCTATGGACAGCAATAGGGCTAAAGGGTCCTGGAGCTGCCTTGGCAAAGCTGGCAAACAAACACAGAGAGCAGCCGCGGGGACAGAGCGAGAGCTCTCCAGCTTTGGAGCCTGCTTGCCATGCAGAGCATGCGCTTAGAGCTCACATGGAGCCGAGCTCTGAGCAGCAGAGAGACAGCCCGAAGGACACGGAAGGCGAGAGTCACAGACACACACAAAGCCGAAACACTTCCGTGTAAAACTATGCCCCAGACCACAGAGGGAACACAGAGGAAACCCCAGCAGGAGGTGTGATTGCACGGGGTAAAGGGCTGGCCCTGGCTTAAGCACGGTTGAATCACATTACTCACACACCAACTACAAAAGTGGACATCAACTAGAAACAGACAATTGCTCCCACTTGCTCTTGACCCTACATGAGAAAGCAAGCGAAAACATTTTAAAGTCCAATGGATATATAAAACTATTACTCTTAGTTATGGAAATGCAAAAGAGAATATGATAAACACTTTTTGTTTGATTGATTTTGTTTTTGTTTTGCTTTGTTTGGTTTGATGAGTTTTTGTTTATTTGTTTTATTTATTTATTTTGGTTTTTTGAGACAGAGTTTTTCTGTAACTTTGGAGCCTGTCCTGGAACTAACTCTTGTAGACCAGGCTGGCCTTGAACTCACAGAGATCCACTTGCCTCTGCATCCCGAGTGCTGGGATTAAAGGCGTGCACTGCCTGACTTTTATTTATTATTTTTTTTTAAAAGACAGGGTCTCTCTACATAGCCCTGGCTGTCTTAGGACTTGCTCTGTAGACCAGGCTGGCCTCAAACTCAGAGATCTGTCTGCCTCTTGACTCCCAAGTGTTGGGATTAAAGGCGTGCATCACCAGGCTTGGCCTTATAATGTATCATGCAATGAAACGAAACAATTTCACAAAACCTAAGAATTCCACAATGACAAGGAAGTTACTCCATGGAACAATCCCTCTTGGCTTGTCATACTACTGCTGGGAAGTTTTCCTACTTCCTTGTTTCCAACTTTTCTGAAAGCTATGAATCAGAGTAAAGAGTACAGGTTTGCCTGCAAAACTTTCACCAGTAACAACTACACAAAAGAATGATGCAGAGTGGTATGTGCTCATGGCAAAGATTTCCAAGGCGTGGGAAAAAAAGGAAGAGAAGGAGAAGGAAGAGGAAGAAGGGGAAGAGGAGGAAGAGGTGGAAGAGGCTGCCACAGTGAGGCACAAAACAATGTCTCAGTCTGGTCCCTTTTATATAAAGAATAATTGGAAGTTATACAAGACAATATCAGCAGGCCCATTGCAAGTAAGATGTTTTATGCAAGCACCATATTTTTTCTGGTAATAAACTTGCTTACAGCACTCATTCCTTTGGGAGAGGGCTTGGGATGAAAAGAAGGAGATGCTTAACTTTGATTTTTCCTAACTTACTGTTTGAATTTTTAAACACGTGCGTACGCTCTGCTTACTTTTCACCATATTTATAGAGTATGTGAGAGCTGGGAAGAGGGTTTAGGCTCAGTATTTTCCCCTCTTCTTTAGCAAGAAAAAAATAAAAAATAAGCCCAATACAAGGCATTCTATAAACTGAAGGTGGCCCAGGAAGCAAGACACTTTTCCTCGTGTAGATGACAGATACTGACGCCCATCTCACAGGTACAGTGATGTGTACCAGGGGCTCCGCGGATCCCCCCATGAATGGTCACGGTGCTTGTCTTAAGCCCACTCCTCTCCCTTTTCCATGCACAGAGCTCCTGAGGGCCTTTCATTCTGCATGATCTCCACACTGACTTTGGACCAGAAGGAGGCCCAGGCAGAAAAGAGACAGAACCTAGGCTTTCACATCCAACCTTAGGGCTCCTTCTCCCGGTGGATCTCTGGACTTCCTTCCATATCCCATGAGTCTCAGCCTAGCTCTACAAGGGAGATGCTGGGAACCAGGAGGCTATGCTTTCTCAGGTAGCCACTTTCTGATGAGCAACCCAGGGGGTTTCCAATCTGGTTCTAACAAGGTGAACTGAAGGAGGGCTGTTCTGTTTGCTTGTGGATTGTTTCTAACTGGAAATGCCCGACATATTTCATGCACTCACTCAAACAAGCCTAGGGTGCCCTGTACTCCAGCACCCACAAGGAAGAATCGCTACTGTGAAAAACCTCCACCCCAGGTCTTCCCTCTGCCTAGGCTGGATGTAGCCTTGAGAGATGACATGAAAGTGGGGTATCCACAGCTTTGAGCACTCTGAATTAAAAAAACCTTAGACTGCAAGACACATTCATAGACAGAGAAGGAAGAATATAAACCCAGAGCAGCAAGCAGGGAGCATTTTCAAGGTCACAGAAAGTCTTGGACTCAACTTTAACAGGATGAAACCTTTCACCCTACAGGGCAGTACTGGGCCGATGTCATCAGATAGAGTGGGGGAGGGGCCAAGAGCTAAAACCCAGCTCAATAATCAACCAACAAGGGATCATCTTCCAGAAAGTAACTCATATTTACTAGTTCAAATAAAGGCTTCCTTAGTCATCAGTGTTTTGAAACAAAACTCAAATAAACAAAAACATAAATATGCTTTCTATATGCATCTCAAGCTGTGGCAAAAGACAAAGAAAGAGCCGAATGTAGTCAAGGGCAAATTTGAGGTCAACTTCATCCTCGGTAACAGGAGATTTTTACCAGTCTCTCTTGAATGTTATATATTCTTAGGGATGAATTTTGTGTGTTGGGGAGGTGAGTTGTGAATGTATTACACAGTCTGGCTAAATGTGGTAACAAACTCAATTATTCAACAGATTGGGGCAGGAGGACTACAAGTTCAAGGACAGCTCTAGCTATAGACCAAGTTCAAGGTCAACACAGGCAACTTGGTAATACTGTGTCATTGGACCATAGATCATCTTAACATATACAGGTCTTGGAAGGCAGAGGCCAGCAGTGTGTTCAACCTGTAGCACTGGGGAGTGGAGGAAAAGGAAAAGAAAAAAAATTTTTAATGTGCTATAAAAACAAAACTTTGGAAGTCTTGCCTTTTGTGTATCCTAAGTATTTAATAAGGGGAAGAGTGGGAGGATGGTTTGGAGGTGGCAACATTAATCTTCAGAAATTTGAGAAGGTCTAAACCCTTTATCTAGTTCCTGCCTTTAAGGCAGAATCAGAGGACTCAGAGGGAGCTGAACTATAACTAAGTTGTGTCTGAGGTCACCTTTTCTAGGCTCCGTAATGATGGATGAGGAAACTGGTGTGTGTGTGTGGGGGGGTGGTTCAGGCCAAAGTCACGGAGATCAGACTGCTGGCCTCTGCCTTCCAAGACCAGTACTCTTTCCAGTTCCCTATACAGCCTACAGCCTACCCCGTGGGGGAAGAAATGTCATTAAAGCTTATTTCTACTCCAGGGGACCCCAGTGCACCATTTATTCCTCTCTTCTGTTATATGTTGGCTGCGATCCCCTTGGAAGGTAGCCCAGCAAAACCAAATCCCCGTCTTCGACTACAATCAGAATCTCAGAGCTGTCTCATTGTCTTAAGCAGGACTCTGGCCAAGAGCAGTCCTGAAGAAGACCAGCAGAGGAGGTGGAGGATGCAGGAGCTCTCTGCAGGGAAAACAGCTCTTTCTTTAACTGCTCCAAATATCTTGCAAGGTCAAGGAGGTTAGGGCAGACCTCAGAGCTCTACTAAGAACTGAGTGAATTGAAGAGGTCCCTCTTGTGATTACCTGCTGATGGGCAGTTCCCTAGTCTTAAGAAGACCAAGTCCTGTTTTCTTCTGTTTCTGCAAAACTCCTGTGTTTCCTCCAAGTACAACCAAATTCATGGGGCTTAGTGAAGGCATCCTGAGAAACTGTCGCCACCTTGTGCAATTTAGATCATGTGCCATGGTGCGAAGACAGCACTTCTGACTGCAGGAAAATCTTTCTGTTTTTCTTTATTTCTCAGATGAAGAAATGGTCTTGGAGAGGTGATATAGTTATCAAAGTCAGAATGGCTATTCAATGATTTAGGAGAGAGACATGGCTCTTTACACTGAGGGCTCTTGTCATTGACCATGGTTCCAGGGAAGCTAAGCATGGGGTGCCAACTAACTCCAAACAGAGGATAAAAACACAGGCTTCCAATCTATCCATCTGGCTCTGACACCAGCTCAGCAGCTCTGGGAGTAGCACTCATGTTTCCTGAGCCTCAGTTATTCTTGCTGGCAAATGGGAATGTGCCCACCTCAGAAGGCTGTGATGAAGATTAAGGCAAATGCATTCGTGCATATAATGCACAGAACATTTATTCGCCTGAGATGATTATTGTCCCCATTACCACGGGGAAAACATTCCTCAACGATACTGAATATTTTGGAATGTTCCAGGGAGAAACACAGGAAGATACTTTGGATTTGAGCTTCTGCAGTATCCTAGGGAACTCTTGCTTCTACCTCTCAACTTCTGTGAGAATGTTCTATCCCTTCCTGGTTAGGGGAGCTCATTCAAATGCACACTGAAATGATTTAGAAAAGAGAGACTAGGAAAATGTTGAATCCTGGCTCATCTCTCATCTAAAAGGCGATGTGTGTCTCATATCTGTCTGTTCTGGTACCGTGTGGCTTTGAGTCTTTCATCTTGGTCATGAGATGTGTGGATTGGACCACTGTTCTGGGGACACAGCATTTCTTAGAAACTGCCAGAAACTGATACTGTATGATCTACATGTCATTCTTCTGTGGGGCATTCTACTTCCTTAGACAAATGGGTCATATGAGAGTCTTTGGGTTCAATTAAAGAGGCCTTTAATGGTCCACTTATGTTTGAGGCACCCTACCTACTCTCAGATATGTAAGGGAGACCATTCTGATGTGGACAGAACAGAGCAGAAATAAGAGGAACAATTTAGGAACTATAACATTTCTAGACTTAAACCCCTAAGAGAGACTAATTTGAGGTATGAACTATTAGTCTCATGGACCCTTTCTTCCCTTGACCAGTGACAGTGGTCCATACTGATAGTCACACAGTCCTGCACATCATTCCGTCACGCTCACCCAGCAGAAACACCGTGACAGTGTGCTACCAACTGCACTGAGGAGCCATGGGACTTCAGGCCAGCTGTTTCCTCATCTGTAAAAAGATGAGTTATACAACTTAATCACAGTTTGAAGTAACTAAATTAAGCAACACATACAAAGTGCTTAAGACCCTAACTAGACAAGTTAACTCAATAAGTGATTGTCTTGCCATTCAAATCTAAGCAAGTGAGTCCAGCAGAAAAAAAACAAATGATACCCAGTGCTAAGGACTTTCACAAAATATTTGGGCTAGACCTATGTGTGGGTGATGGTGGGGGATGGGAACTCATACTGGACATCTGGATTAAGATCTCAGCTCCATTTCTTGTTAGCTGTGTGATTTAAGACAGGTCACTTGAAGTTCTAGTTCATCCACCAGTCATACATTCGAAAACATGAAGAAAATGTAGAGCCTTGCTCATCAGATGGTTGAAAGGACTGAAGGAGTAGATGCACATGAAGTGTGCATACGTGAAGAATATGCCTAGATCTGTGAAGGCCTGTATTTGTCATCAACGCTGTGTCTTCCTGGCATCTCCTAGAGGTGAGAACCATAAGTCAGAGCCCCTGCGACCCCCCACCCCACTGTTCCCAGACATTGTACAGTATTACTTGGTTTGTTGACTCGTTTTATGTCAACTTGACACAAGTTAGAGTCACTGAAGAGGACAGAGCCTCTTCCTTGATTTGAGAAGAGTGAGAAAAATGCATCTACAAGATTGGGCTGTAGGCAAACACGTAGGGAATTTTCTTAATTAGTGATTAATGAGGGAGGGAGTCTATTGGGAGTGGGGTCACTTGAGTGGGCGGGCTTGGGTTCTGTAAGAACCAGTAAAGAACCAGTAATAAACCAGTAAGCAGCACTCCTCCACGGCATCGGCATCAGCTCCTGCCTCCAGGTCCTGCCCTGTTTGAGTTCTTGTCCTGACTACCTTCAGTGATGAACGGTGGCGTGAAAGTGTAAGCCAAATAACCCTTTCATCCCCAAGCTGTCTTTGGTCATGGTGTTTCATCACAGCACTAGTGACCTTATCTCGGACACCTGGCTCCTGAGACCTCCAGCATGTCCTGCTTTCTGTGCCCTTCAGCCTATGACCTTGCCTTATATCCCCCGGAAGAAGTCTGAGTGGGTACGAAGGAACTGTTGTTTACAGGATGTTTTCATGCATCCCCTTCTCTTTGTCCTTCCTGCTTTTGGGGGGGATGTGAACTGGTCTTGTTCCTGTCACAGTCTAACATGCCTCTCCTTTCATCTCCTCAGATGAAGCCAGACTTATCATCCTCCTTCTCAGTCACCAATTTCTCCCCTCAATGAACTCATCCACAGTGACCTTATCCACCGGCTCTCAACCTTAAAGTGCAATTTCATCTTTATCCCATGCCCCCTCTCCCAGTCACTGCCACGCTTCAAAGTGAAATTTGTTAAACACTGCTAATTCCATCTGTCCACTTCTCCACTTGTTAGCATAAGCTTTTTCGGTAATGAATTAAGAACCTCTGTTATTACATCAGCAGAAGTCCTGTTTACAAGTAAGATCAGACGCACGGGTATGGGGGCTGGGATTTCAACATACTCTTCTGAGAGATGCTTTGTGTTGAACACATCTCCAAAGGCTCAAGCATTGGAAATCTAACCCCTAAATTCGTATGTTGATGTACAGAATGGGGAACTTGAGGGGGTAAGGAAGATAAGATGATGTCCCTACTCTCCTAATGAGGTGTCCTCAGCCATGATGACACAGTATCTAGCTCTCACTAGATACAGCCCTGTGATCTGGATTCCCAACCTCTAGAACTACAAAGAGGAAACTTCTTTATAAGGTATCCAATTGCAGGCATTTTGATGTAGGCCGAGAAAATGAACCAAGACAATCCATAGCAGTCAAAGGAAAGCTTCCTCATTTCAACAGTTCCCAGGCAGTTTCTCCCCCAGCCTTCCTCATAAGCATCACTCCAATCAAGATCCCGAATCGTCTCTATTTCTTACCCTCCCTCTAGTTAGCAAACACTTTCAGGACTGCAAGTTCATTTCGGAGCCATTATCTTCTAGCTCTCTGGTCAGCTACCTGTCAAGTCCACAAGCACCAGCCCTTCAGGTAAACTCACTGCCATCTGCTTGTGACGGTGTAGCACAGGTCAAGTCACCTAAATAGGAGCATCGGATCATGCTGTACATGCCTCACACAATCTTAGAGGGCTGCATATTTCAAAGAGTAGAATACTACTCACTACATGCCACTGCCCTGCTGGCTTTTCCTTGCTTATTCCAACTTCCTCCCTCCTCAATGCAGCCACCTCAAAGAATCTGCCCTGCTCAGATCTGGCTCACAGTCTTTGGCATTTGCAGTTCCCTCTACCTGGAACTAACACACGCACTGTCTCTCTCAAATGAGTTCTTTAAGGGTTTCAAACACACATGCTTCACTCATATTTGTTACATCCAGCTCTTCCTGGATCCACTCACCTTTCATTATTCAGCCAATGTGGTGACGACCCCTTTTAAAGCCCCCAGGGCCATTTTGCACTAGCCCAAATATTCTTGGAGGTATGGTCTTTCACTGGGGATTACCTGACTTACCAGGGTCTATACTCTTAGAGGAAACCGACCCTCCCTTTCCCAGAAGCTAAGAGTGCAAAGCTATTCAGGCTAGGGGTGGGACTTGGTGCACGCATCCCCCTCTCCATGCTGGGATGTGGTCTGGCTTGGCCTTGCACGGAGCCTGTGCATGCTGCCATGAGTTCAGAGCTGTTCTGCTGTGTCCAGAAGATGGGTCCTTATCGCCATCCACTGCCTCTAGCTGTCACACTCTTTCTGTCTCCTCTTCTGCAGGGCTTTTAACCACAGTGAAACACTGCTACAACATGGAGATCCAAAGCTTGGTGGGGATACAGAGCGAATGGAAGTCTTAGCGCACTGCTGCTGGGAATGTAAAATAATCAACTTTTTGTAAAGCTTTGTGTATGGCAGATAAAATATTCCTGCTCTATATACTCCAACTTTTCCACACCAAAGTATTTGCTCAAGAAATGTGAGTGTATGTTCAATTGTGTTAAAGAATATATTTATTACAGTCATATTTATTACAGTGAAAAAATAGAAGTATTCTGTTCTCAACAAATACAGATTGAATAAATACATTCCAGCATGAGTACAAAATACACTTCTTCACAAAGTATAAATTATTAGCAGATACAATAACATGAATGACTCACAAAGAAGCTGAAAATCCAAACACAAAAGAGTATATACTATATGATTCCATTAATATAATGGCTAAGTCAAGCTCTTTTGGAAGAGACCCCCAAAGCAGCAAGGCTATTTGATGAAGACAGAAGTCAGAATGGTGGCTATATTAAATTTAGAATATAAATGACCATGGAGGAATCTTACTGAGTGATAGAAACGTCCTGTAATTTTCTTCTAGGTTGTTGAATAAAAATAGGATGTATGGACAGGCAGATATATGACAGATATAGGTAAATATTTTATTAAATATTAAATACTTAGCATTAATACTTTACATAAAAATGTGTTTCTATATTTCTGTATTTTCTTGGACTCAATTCAAATGAATAGGGCTATAATATTCATAGTATTCTAGCCCAAAATGTTTATATTTAGTTAGGTTGATAACCCACAAGTTATCAAAGCTACAAGGGCTCTTAGAACAAGCCATTATTCACCCCCTCGTTAGCAAAAAATGAGAAAAGGAAGTCAGGACAGAGGATGTGAATTATAAAACAGGGTGTTCAAAGGAAACCAGACTAGTGTAAAGCAGCCTACTGCCTCAACATTGCTCAGAGGATCTGCCATTTCCGTTCTCCTGCACCGAAATTTAGGGTGTGGCCATTGAGAGTTAGCATTCCGACGATGGACAGCTCATCAAACTTCCTCCATAAGAGAGAGAACCCACAGTGAAGCCAGCCAGAGACAGAGAGATGCAGAAAGGATTCCGTGCAGGAGAAATGGCAGGTAGATGGGGCTCTGAACAGGGGCTCCAGCTCTGCCTCTAAAAAAGTTGTAATAGCTGAGACGCTATGGGGGTGAGAAATGAGGGCTAGACTCCGAAAGAGTATGGACAGTCCAAGCCAGCAAGCAGAGAATACCCATCTCCACAGCTGGCTCGAAGGCATTTATTTTCCCAAGAAACTCAGTGCAACGGGTGACAAGGAGTTTAAGGCTCAGAACTCCTTCAAATACGTTAAGTAAAAAGTGTTCTTAGTGTAGGATAAAGTCAGGCTGAATCCAGACGACGTGCAGTAAGTCTCTGGGTTTAGGAGCCCTCTGATCCACGGGGAAGTGGTAATCACTCTGGCTAGAGTACTCGGCCACAAGCCTCATATCAAATCTCATTTAATTGATATTCTGAAACCACCTCGAATTGTGCGCATTAATTATCCCCACATGGCACATAAGAAAGTAAAGTCCTTCTCATTTTAGATCATTTGTCTAAAACTACAGAGTGAGTGAGGTAAGTCTCAGGGATTTGGGCAAAGCTTGTTTCACGCCAAAGCCTGTGGCTTTTCAGACTGTCATGGGAAATAAAGATGTACTATACTGCAGGAAAGTGGGATTAGTGAAGCCACGAGGCAGGAGGCCGACAGAGGTCAGGCTCCAAAAAAAAAAGTGGGCCAGGAAGAAGGCTGTGGGACCGAGACTTAAGCTCAATAGTGCAAAGTGGAAAGACTACAGCCTGTGGAGGAACACGAAGCCTGGGCTGGAGCAACTGCTGATAACCCCCAGGGAGCTACTGCATATGGCTGCCAGTCTGTTCCAGTCAGAGTGTAGAGTGAGAGAACGCCCGAACCTAGAGGTTGTAAGCAACCTCCTCTGTGAGTATCGACAGCCTGTGTAGTCTTTTGTATGGCAGCGGGTCCTGCTTCCTAGCCCCTTAGGTCTGATGTCCTCGGTGTACAAGAAGGATCAAACCGCACCCATTCAGGCACCCCGCATCTACCCCAACACCCTGCACACGGTGATGAGGAGTTGCCTGTGGAGTTAATTAATTAACGACTTGGGGTTGCTTGTTCACAGTTGATCTGAGTCATGGCATTGCTACTGTATCTGCAGCAGCCAGATGCCTCCCCCTTAAGTCACCCACATAATCATCTCAGTTCTCTAAGCCCCTTTGATTCCGCAGCCATTTGGCTAGAGGTGGAGCTCAGAGGTGGAGGGTGTGCTTGTCAGGCATGAGGCTATGGGTTTGTATTTAGGGGTACAAATGAAACCAGATATTCCTTTAGTCACTTGCTCAGAAGAACGCTGAGTGAAGTTTAGTGACAGACAGAATCAAATCTTCAGGACCAATGACATCTTTGTAAAGAAGACATTAGGGGCTGGAGATTCAGCTCAGTAGTGCAGCTGCCTGGCTGCTCTTGCAGACAGAGCAAGGATGCCCTGGCACCATCACTCCTTGTAACCATCTCTGACTCCAGTTCCTGGGAATCAGATGCCCTCTGCACACCTCCTTGTGTATGCAGTACACATACATTTATACATGCATAAGACATATATACATACATGCACATATGCATTCAGGAAAAACATTCAAACACACAAAACAAAATCACCTCCAAATATAAAACTTGAAAATAAATTGACTTCTTCAAAAATGTAATTTCTCTTCAAACTAATGATTTATTAGTTTCAAAACAATTATAAGAATTGTTTCATAAGAAAAAAATGTATATGTAAAGTAAAAAAGAATAAAAATTTCATCAATAGCTATGTGGAATGAGGCTGGAGAGGTAAGTCTGCAGTTAAGAGTACTAGCTGCTCTTCCAGAGAACTGGGGCTCAGCTCACAGCTACCTCTAACTCCAGTCCCAAGGGATTCAACATTCTCTTGTGGGCCCTGCACTCCCATCACATGGTGAACAGACATACGCAAAGAACACTAACACACACACACACACACACACAAATAAAATAAAAATAAATTTTTAAAAGTTGATGTGGGAAAAGCTAATGTAAGAAAGAAGTCATTCTGAAGAGAATGTAGCAAGGTCTTGCACCAAGGAGCATGTATTGTAAAAAGCAGAGCAGTAGAGGTACAAGAATAGATAATTGGAACAAAAAGGAAAAGCCAGGAAAGAGATGCTGGTAAGCTCAAGAATGAAGATAGGGTAAAGATATTACTGAGGCCAGCAGAAAAAAGAAAGAAAAAGAAGGGCACAAAATTTGAACAGACATAAGGGAATATTGAGTTATGTTAAACTTCATCTTGTTATCCTTTAAGATTCAAAACTAAGAGTTTGTAAGACTATATGAGAATTAATCTCAGGGTCCCTGTTAAGACACTTCACAGTCATATAGAATCCACATATCTGTAAAATCATAGATCATGTAAAAGCCAGAAGTCCTGGACCAGAGAGGAAAGATCTGGGGGAGAGAGAGAAAGAGAGAGAGAGAGAGAGAGAGAGAGAGAGAGAGAGAGAGAGAGAGAGAGAGAGAGAGAAAACCAATGACTAGCCAGCATGTCATTTTCCCAGTTGTTTCCTCTCTGCTTCCTCAGCCCCATCATCATGGGGCTCTATGTCACTGAATAAAGTTCATTTACCTGAGGAATTTTTAGGTAATCTGTCTTTTTCACCAAAATACAAGAGTATAATATATGATATTAGCTAAACCATGTTCTGTACAGTCGAGACTTTAATATAAAAAAGAGGCAGAAAATATTTATGAATATCTTCCTACATTTTTGGTAAGAGACATCCAATCTGAGATCAAAGGAGGAAGAAATAAAGAATGAATAGGTCACGTTTTACAAAAATAATTTTAGAATATTATATAAAAAGTCACCACAAACATGGCCCATGTGCATAACATTATTGACATTACAGTGGTCAAAGGGCGGAGTGATGAAAGCATTCACTCATGGATGAGAGCAGGAATAAATGTGATATGGATATACAACAGAATATTATTCTGTCCTATAAAGAACAGAAGTCTTGTCACATGGTACAACAGGGATGAAAGCTGAGGACATTGTGGTCAATGAAACAATCTAAAACAAACAACAACAACAACAAAAAGACACATACTATATTGATCCCACTCAGCTATCCAGAGAAGACCAATGCAGAGAGACGTAACGAAGAATGATGATGGCCGGGAGCTGGAGAGTAGAAGTGACGTCATTGTTTAATGGGTACACAGTTTCAATTTTCAAGAAGAAAATTTTCTAGAGATCCGCTGTACAGCAATTAGAACAGATGACATTACTGAACAATCTATACCTAACCATGGTTGAGAGGGTAAATTTTGTGTTACATGCACTTCACCAAAATTGTACATTTAAGAGCTAATCTTTATATATATGCTCTTACAGAGAAGAGATAAGCTTCCTTGGGTACCATCTGATCTACAGACAGGAAGGAAGATAAGCTGCACAGTATCTCTTTAGGGCACTTGACTGATGAGTAATTAGAGTGTTCAAACATGCACACCCTTTGACTCAGTAATTCCACTCCTAGCAAGGGAATTCCCCTCTATCCAAGGGAGATAATTACAGACCTAGCAGAGATTTATGTGCAGTGATTGTCATCACAGCATTATTTATAATAATGTAAAACTAGACCAAGCTCAATTTGATCAACAAGAGAATGATTGAATAAATTATGTTACATGTGAAGAGTGGATGCCATGCAGTCATTTGCTGGGAGTTTATTCTAGAATATGCTAATGCTAGGAGAAAGACTCACAAAGTACTATTAAGTAAACAAAATATTTACAATAAACATATAATATGATTACATTTTTGAAAACACAGAGAGAGATACTCGTAGGCCAGAAGGAGAGTATAACAGTTGTTCTCAAGATGCTGGCTATATGGGATATGAGCAATTTTCTACTCTCTTCTGTGTTTTCTAGATGCTTCTCAACAGACAAGTGTTTTTTCTACAATGAGAAGTATTTCACATTGGGAACAGGGTGCATTTTGATGGGAACGGGTAATTCGTCGCTGAGCAAAGGGAAGTGGTGGCTTGTACAAGAGTCACCCAGGGCAAGGCCTTCTCTCACCATCACAGGCTCAGTAACCTGTGCAGTCCCCCTGCTGGCTTCTCTTGGTCTAGAAAGAATAATGATGAAGGGGTGAGGCTTGATGCTCTTTGTCCTAACTCCTTTCACCTAGGAAAGCTGTTCTTTGGCTACCATGCTGGTCCCCATACCACATTTAAATGACAGAAAAGCCATTGACAGCAGACTGCAGCTCACCTAGCAGGGACTTCACTGAGTGTGAAAGAGACACCATGGAATCTGGGTTCTAGAAGTGAGGGCTGATGTCCTGAATCAACCAGGAATGTTGCACTGTTCTTCCCTAAAGACTATCCAGCTAGATGCAGGGTCAGGACCTGCAGAGGCCAGGCAGACAGACAGCTACAGAGGCTGTGATAGCCAGTCATCAAGAAAAGGCCTCCCAGTTCTATTGTTCACCTCCTCATCTGCTATTCATTTGGGAGAGACTTAGCCATCAACACTCTCATCTACTCGGTGTGAACTTTAAATAAGATGTTCCTGTGGAGTGGGTAGAGGAAGCTACTTTTGCTGCAACTGGGGAGAGTAATCATGCAGGATGTTTGCATCTGCTGAATGGCAGCTCAGGGAGCTGGCTTCATGGAAGTGAGACAGAGCGTCCAGGAGAGCCCCAAGGAGACTAGCTGAAGGCAGCTGCCTTCACATGGGCTGATGGAGCTGGTCTGAGAAGACTGCATGCTCTCTCTAATTCAGACTTCTAGACTGGTGCTTGAGGCTCTAAACACCCACCTGGGGCCAGGGGGTTATACATCAACAGGAAAGAGAGGAGATTGCTGTTAGTCTGCTCATTAATCCAATCTTACAGCACTTGGGAGCAACATATCCTATAGCTTATCTGCGGGTCTGATGTCCATACAGAAATTTCTCCACATACAAAAAATTTTGCACCAGTTAATATACACACATCATCTATATGGACATCCTGTCTGTCTACTAACAATAGGTGGTATGTGTTCACTACTCTGATCTCCACTGTCATGTTGCTCCTTGGAAAACATGGTATACTCAGTATATGTGTTTTGATGCTGAGTGCAAATGCCATGGGGCATTCACCAGTTGCAGTACTCTGAATGTAACTGGCACCATAATCTCCTAGGGAGTGGCACTATTAGGAGGTGGCTTTGTTGAAGTAGGTATGGCCTTGTTGGAAGAAGTGTGTCACTATGGAGGTGGGCTTTGAAGTTTCCTATACTCAAGAAACCCCCCAATGACTTAGAGCACTTCGTGTTGCCTGCAAGCCAAGATGAAAGAGCCCTCAGCTTCCTTCTCTTGCACCACGTCTGCCTGCAAGTTGTCTTGCTTCCCACCATGACGATAATGGACTAAACCTCTGAAATTGTTAAGCAAGTCACCACACTGAAATGTTTTCCTTTATAAGCATTGCTGTGGTCATGGTGTTTCTTCACAGCAATAGAAACCCTAACTAAGACACCAATCATCAGGCAGATTATGTTGGAGATGATAAAGGGCATATGCTGATTCTCGCCCCTATGTCCCTTTGTGTCCAGCCCCAAAGACCTACTTTCTGCCTCTTGTCTCTGCTTAGGCTCTGGAAGAAAAAAAAATGATTGTTTTGTTTTTTGTTTTGTTTATTTAGTTTGGAGCAGTTATTACAGCCCTCCATGGGACTAATGGGACTAGCTCTAACTGTACTCTAGTAATGCAACACATTGCTTCACAAGGCACTAGTGAGTAATAACAGATTTTAACAATCACTAGCATCTAGTACCACAAGATATTAGAATAATATTTGGTGTGTGTGTGTGTGTGTGTGTGTGTGTGTGTGTGTAGCATGTGAGTTCATGTATGCAGAACTGGGAATTAAACCCCATTCATGCATTCTATTGTTTTGCCCTTCATCCTGAACTGATTCTTCTAGATAAAAAGCATAGATATGGCGAAATAGTGGAGAACTGCATTCATGCCTGGGAGGGCCCATAAGGAAGTCGCAAAGCAGGCTATAAGAAAGAAAGAAGGTTGTACGCATGCTCCCACCAACAGCAGTCAACAACACAGGCAGGAACAGTCTTCAAATGTGGCTGCAACAGTTGCCCACTGCCACCATCAATTCAAATGCCCAGGGACCCACAGAGCTGAAAGGCTAAGCAAATGAAAGATCCACCATGAAGCCGTCATCATTAGCCCCAGAAGATATACAGAGTCCAGTGGTCTGCAATTTAGGGTTCCTCACCGCCCCCTAGTTCCTCACCACTGTGTGGTGGCCAGAATGGGCTTCATTTTCAATATGCCCAAATAAAAGTAGTGAAAGGGAAGCAGGCTCTGGCTTCACAGCTTACAAAGACACTTACTACCCATCTGGTGAAGACATGTCTCAGAATGATGAGTGAGAGCGTCTCTCTGTTACCCAGAGGCTGAAGGTAGGCAGAGCTGGCCCAGTCCATGGACTCTGCCTTCTCTCAGGTCCTGGTACAGGTCTGGAACATGGCTCTCAGCTACCTCTTCTGGGGAGGCTGCAACAGCAAGTTTCACCTACAGTGTGCACAACTAAGTGTGACATAGTGAAATCATCAGAAAGAATTTGTACTTACTGGGCAATAACAGTCTGCCTAGCCCTCCCACTTTAGTAAGTGGGACCAGAGAGACATCTTTTCTTTCCCATTCTGCTCCAGATCATGACCTTGCTTGCTTCTCAGAAAAACTGGCTGCTAGGACTTCTGAAGCCAGTTTGATGATTGGACATATTCACATCTGAAAGCTCAACGGCATGTGGACAGAGAAGAAGCAAGCTTCCAGGACCGGTTCATTTAAAAATGGCCATTCTGTTTCCGGAGAGAGAACAAATGGGGAAATCACTGTGAGAGTATGGTGGGGGGTGGGGTGCAGACCCATGCTCACAAACAAGGCTCAGACCATCTGGTCCCATTAGCGGCTGTACCCTCTGAACTACACCCAGTGGACAGAGACACAGCTGCCTGAGCTGATGTGTGAGCTCCTCCAGGCCTCTCTCCAGTCTCTAGGTGCCCCAGGCTTTCCATGTGACCTCGAAGGCATTGCCAGCACAGCTGAAATGTGTCTCATTACTGTGCTCCCATCTGCTCTACGCAGCCCCTAGCTGACAGGGTACAGAAAAGGACAGGAGGTGGGTGGGTCCCAGCTTGGTGGGCATCCTTGTTAATAAGAGAAGAGATCCAGGCACTCCCACACTGCACTGGGATGTGTAGGCATGAGTGGGGGCTCCTTGGAGCAGCAGCCTGAGGATCACAGGTCTCTGTTGGAAATGCACCTTAGTCCCAGCCCTACTGAAACAGAACTTGCATTTGAATAAGGATCCCTGGTGGTTCTCCTGTGCACTGGGATTGGAGAAACATTAGTGTGGGGTACTGATTCTATACCAGGAGTGGTTTTGCATTCACAGGGAACATCTGTCAACATCTGTAGGCATTTTTGGTCATTGCAACTGAGAGGGAGGAGGTGTATGATGCCCTAGAATAAAAATCAGAGTGATTGACCACGATCTGACAATAAACAGTCCCTTACAAAACTAGAGTATTCAGGTCAAAAATGCCCAGCATGCTGAGGCAGAGACACTCAGCAACAGAAATCAGAGGAAGAGTTTACTGGGATCCATGCCTCTCCTCCTCATAGTTCAACTGAAATTATTTAAACATGAGTTTCTACAGCACGCCCAGGACAACTCTATAAACAGATGTCTTCTTCCAGTGTGCAATCCCAGAAGGCAGGGATGATGGCTTCCATTGCAGAGCAACATTAAAATCTAAATTACGAGCAGAAAAATTACATTTCTTCAATTCCTCGAAACATCCCTTATTTTGTCCTGTTTATCAAGGTGCCCTCTGTGTCCACCATTCCCAGGGACCATGGGCCTACCTGTCAGTCTTCCCAGAGCTGGAAGGAGATTGTCTTCTTCTCACTGAGTTCTTTTGAAAAGGACTGTTAATACTATATAGACACACTCGTGTGCAACAGAAGGCCAGAAATGTTCCTCCTAGCTATCATTCTGTATCTGCTGATGAACCTTCCTAGCACCCTTTCCTCCCTGCCTTCCATAATCACAAACCTACTCTATGCTTCTCAGAGATCGGCCTGTTAGATTCCATAAACCAGATAGATCGTATGGCATCTGCCATTGCAGGATTGGCTTATTTTACCACAGATAGTGCTCTTTGCTTCATCCACAAATGAAAGGGGCACATCATTTTTAGAGACGAATAGTCTTCCAGTGTGTATACACACCACATCGGTTTCCCTTATCCATTCGTCTGTTGATACTCGAGCTTTACTGTGCTAAGTCTCGCCAATTCCTCCATCTTCTATCTCAGCCCCGTCCCCTGCCTTAAGTCCACTGCCAGTCATCTCTCACAGGACAATTCAAATCCCTGCTTGCTATTTTGCAGCTTTTGTTCCATTATTCTCTTCACTCAATCACTGTAGAATGATCAAAGCAATCTTTTTGGCACATAAATGAGGTCATGTCATTCTCTGACTCAAAATCCCTTAACGGTTTCCTGCTGACTGAAGGATAGAAGTTGAACTCCTTAACACAGCATTAACTACCCTGCCTTCTCCTCCTGACACACCTGACTTTGGATTTCTAAATATCAAATTATGTTATGTCTCCAAAATCATTCTTCTTGGATGTCTCTGTATAATACTCTACGTTTTTCCTGGTAGATGCAGCCCCCCACGTGCATACTCGCTCGATAAGACCCTCCTCATCATTCAAGCTTCAAGTCAGGCCCTTACCTCTTCTATGCAGCCTTACCCAGAGTCTTCCCACGAACAGAATTCTGCTGTTTCTGTCATTTCTTAAGCAACAACTTTGATCAAGGTTCATTACAGCTGTCTGCACAACTCTATTTCTTTTAGACTCCGAGATTCAGAACGATAAAAAGTGTGCCTTCTCTTCCCTGTGCCTCTGCACCCTGGCAAAGATCCAAGCATATAGCAGTAGCTCGGAGAATAATTATTGAGCAAAAATGGTAATATCAAGTGGAATAAAAGTTACCAAAGAGGTTAGTCCTATGGTCACACAATGAAGTTCTATTGAAAAACTGTGTAGTACAGGGATCCATGATGGTCCGTGGGATTTTGAACCTAGAATTGGGTTATTAAGTGGACAAACACTGAAGAGGTAAGTCAGAAAGAATCATTTGCTTAAAGTAGGAGATACGTTCGAGTCCTCGGCAGACATAGTCTGTCCATCAAAAAGCCATACAAGAGGAAACAAGCAGGAGCAGAAAATCAGAAATGAGGCAGTAGATTTTTTTTAAAGATGATTTATTTTATTTTCATTTAATGTGTAAGAATGTTTTGCCTACAAGTATGTCTATGAACTGGTGCCATGCCTATTGAAGCCAGAGGAGGGTATCAGATTCCCCCTGGAACTCTATCTACAAATGGTTGTCATGTGATTACTGGGAACTGAAGCCTGCAACACCCAACCCCACATACCCCAACTCAGTTTTCTGGAAGAACAGACAGTGTGATTAATCAGTGAGCTATCTCTCCAGCCCCAGAAGTAGCTCTATGAAAGATCTCCCTAGAGGTCAAAGGTAAAAGGCCTAAAGTCATAAAAGAAAGATAGATGGGGAGAGAGAGGGAGCGAGATAGAGGGGCAAATATTGAAGATGAGGAACTTGTGGTGAAAAATATCATTTCAATTGTTGGACAGAGAAAGGAAACTCTAGGAAGTAGGATCTGCTCAAAGGTCAGGATAAAATGGGCAGGATGCTAGGGTATTCCTGGTGGGAGATCAAGGAGGAGAAAGTCAACAGTAGAAACATAGTCAGCAACCTCAAACAGAAGAGGGCAAATAGGCTAAAGATTAGAAGAAAATCCGGAAGTGTGGTTACTATGTGGTCACTGGTGCTCAAGAGCTGAGGAATGGGGAATGGACATTTTTGATCCCTTGTCAATCTTTATAATTTGAGCTTTTAGCAGTGGAGGGAGCCTTGCTGCAGTGAATGTTCAAGTGTGCAGCTGCTGGGGGAGGGTCCCTGCAGCTGGGGAGAACGAGTGAGCAAGAAGACAGGCCACCAATGTTAAAAGAAGTCTGTCCGCCAGGGCTGAGCTTCCTGAAAGAACAGGTACTCCTAGCACAAGTACTGTCAGCACCTCAGGGTGGGCTGGGGTAGGTCAGAGCTGGAGTACCTGCCGACACTTTCTCTTTCCACGTGATTCTTTTCCTTTCTGTGGTGCTAGAAACTGAATTAGGCATTGCACACATGCTAAGAACACACTGCACCACTGAGCGATAGCCCCAGCCCATTGATGGAGTGATTCCCATCATCTGTCCTCTCCAAACCACCAACTATCTGAAGGATGGTGAATTCTATTTCTGCATTTTCCATGCATATCGGCATCTGGAGGAATAGATGGTCTTGTTTACGTGAACCATACTGCTCAACTCCTGACTGTGCCCACCCCACCTCTGTTGAAGAAAGACACAAGCGCCGTGTTTCTGTAGCCTTTCTGCAGCCCCACCCCTTATTTTCCTGTTCCTTTATGAGTGGCATCAGAATTATACCATTGTATCCTCTGTGTGTGGGAGAGGGAGACAGAAGAACAGATAGAGGGAGAGAGGGACAGCTAGGCTGAACCCTACTCAAGCACTCTGCTACGGAGCTGCATTCACGCTAGTACTTCCTCCTGGACAGACAGAGCTCTCCATTGGCAATGAAAAGAGAAAGGAAGAAAAGCACCAGTTTGGGTGTTCTTGGTGAGCCACCCATCACCATATTGGAAAGCAGAAGACCTGATAAAGGCAATGAATAGTTAGATATGGTTGAGGCATTTTTCATAGTTTCCTTTCAGGTTGTGCAACTCTCCATTAATATCTATTAACGAAGTCTGGGGTAGGGAGCTTCAATGCAGGGCCAGACATGTCGACTGTCTATATACTTCATTTCTACCTGACAATCTGAGTTCAAATTTTGATTGGAAATTTTTGATTTGATATTTGAAATTTGACATATTGATTTGAAATTTTTAATCTAAATCTAGGGCTTCTTACTTTTACAGGTGAGCATTCTACTCCAGTTAACTTTATTTAACTTTGACTTTACCCCGTTTCTTCCTTTCTATCGGTTTTCAGACTAAGGAGACAGCTGAAGCTGATGGACAGGGAGGACACTGCAGACATCTGGAAAGTACTCAGTCTTTGTAAACAAAGGCGGGTCATTAGCACAAGACTCAAGCATCTTCCTAGGCAGCCTGGCTAGAGGCTGTGCCACTGGGATTTATATTTTTCCTTCCAAATGCCAAACCATAAAATATATACAAGAAGTAACTGCTACTGTTACTACTATGGTGGGTCTGGGGGAAATATGCTACTCAAAGGACTTTATGGAAACCAAGCGTTCAGGGACACACACACGTACACACACCAAGAATCCTACATTGGTATATTTACTTCAAAACAAACAGAAATCACAGGCAGGATCTAGAGGCACTAACCTAAAAAGCTATGGACATGAGTCACCAGCTGATAGGCAGCTTCCTTCTGACCCAGAGGGAAAGCTGCAATATGAACACAATAATATGATGCCAACAGGTGATCAGGTCAGGCACTCCTCTGTTGATGATATATGACGGAGAGATGGAGTGGCAAACAGATGAGCCAATAGCACTACTTAAACGTTAGGGCTAGCCAAGGTTTTATGCTGCTTCGCAAGACAGAGATGGATGTCTCTGTCAGCTAGAGAACTGACTGTGTGACATAAAACCAAATCCAAGGCTTCTGTGCCACACAGGGCCATAAGCGTGTCTTATACCCTAGCTGGAGGCCTCTTCTAATGCATTCTCCAAGCTGTAGAAGTTACGCCTATTAAACCTATGCTCTCTTGCATTAGTGAAATCGGTACTGTATGAGTCAGAAGAGAAAAACAAAAGCCAAGTTACCCAATTTCATTTCTGTTATTTGTTTCTGCTTGTTCAACTCTGCAGTGTACAGAATAACTCGCTTATCAGATAATTATGTTGTTTGAAAATAAGAAATCTCGATAGAAACGTGAAATATATATTCTATTTTACTACTTAGGATCTTGCATGCTAAACTATACAGATCGAGTAGACTGCTAAACATGGGCTCAAAAGAAACCTGTTTTTCTTTGGTAAAAGAAAGGAAGGGAAAAAGAAGAGAGAAAGAGGACTCACTAAATACAAAGAAAAAACGTGAATTCACCAACTCAGATCTAGAATGAGGAGACTTCATTGGAGATCGCGGGATTGTTTTTTAAAGAAATCATATCTAAATGGCTGTGTTAAATAATTATGTGAAATATAGAAAGTAACAAGAGCCATTAACTTACCAAAACCTGTCTGCCAGATCACTGAAGCCTTTTGGGAGTCAAAGCATGAGCTGTGCGTGGCAGCACAGTGTGTATTCCACAGCAGCAGGATGATCTAGCTGAAGGCCGGCTGAGCTCCCTGCGACCCCATTTCAAATAAAGAATTACAATATTGTTTGTAGTCAGGATGCTACGTCTACAAGTGTATGGCCATTATTCTGTTCTCACGAACTGCTCCATTTTTGAGCAGACAGAACCACTTATCTTTGTTTACATAAGCAAATAATGCACAAATTCCTTTTTAGTCCCACAAACAAGAGCAATAGTCAGCTTCCACCTAGCTCCTGACCAGACCGTCACAAATTTCAAAGCAACAGGGCCCAATTAAATGCTGTGTCTCCATATGCACTATCAACATGTGGAGGAGAGGGGGCTCATTAATTCAGCGAGGACACATTTCTGATGGGGCCATTATGCCTCATGGAGCCGCTATATCCTGCAAACAAAGTAGACTTTCACATCCTGTTATGGATCACCAATTAGTTCTGCCCGTCTGGGGGAAAAAAACATTCCTGTTTACTGTCAGCCCGGCTACAAGGTTTGGCTTCTGTGTCCCCACGGATCTTGAGTTCTAGGCCAAGCTGGGTCGTGGGAGTGGAGTAGAAAGGACAATGTGAGGAAATCCAAAGAGAGCTTGGGGCAAAGGCAGCACTGGGTATTCTCCAGTGGCATCCACTCAGAGTTCTTGGAGAAAGGGTAGGTACCTAGTCTTACATCACTAGATGTGCTCATGAACATGCCCTCCACAACATGCATGAGGCTCTAACATGGAAAACAACCCGAATGTCTCCAAGTGACCAAAGCGAACATCTTGTCAAACCCCGAGAGAAACAATCCTTGTTACTAACTAGCATTCTGCCTCAGACCCCAGAGTGGTCTGCCCAGCCATACAAACATCTGGGGACTCTGACCATCTCTGTAGAACAGGATACTTGGTGGAGCCAGTTTCAGCTGTCAAGGGTGCCCTGTTGGACTGTGACTCATCTGCGCAGTCCCCATTCATTACTAGTCTATACTACTACATCCTAGCAACCCCTCCCCCACCCCAGTTACTTTTCTATTGCCTTGATAAGACACCACGATCAAAGCAACTTATTGAAGAAGGAGTTGATTCCTGAAACTGTTTCAGGGTGTTAGAGTCTATGACCAACATGGTGGGGAGTGGGGCAGCAGGCAGGGAGGCAGACAGGCAGGCAGGTAAGCAGACATGGTACTACAGCAGTGGCTGAAAGTTTACATCTGATCTACAAGCATATGGTAGAGAGAGAGCGCTAGCTGGAAAGGGAACAGGTTTTGAAAACCTCAAAAATAACCACCTGGGACACACTTCCTGCCTTCCCAAACAGCCCCACCAACTGGGGAACAATCATCATCATCCAAATATATGACATTATGGGGGTCACTTTCATTCAAATGATGCTGCCCCCCACAGGCTTGAGGCTATAACGTAACTCCCCATATCTAGGGTACAAATGACTTCAGGCCCCAGTTGCTCCCAGCTAAAACAGTCACAGGAGTGAGCTCTGCAATGGGAGAAGAAATTCAGCCACTCTTAGGGTTGCAAGAGCTCATAAAGAGTTCTTTAATTCACTGACATTGGGGATTGTCACTCTCAGGTCTACAAACAATACCCACATTGTGCCCAGGTTCAGAGTCATGCTTACACTGCTGGTAGCTGTAAGGATCAAGGCTGATTTTCTCACCAGAAGTTGCCACTAGGAGCTCTTTAGAGCTAGAGGCTTAAACTGCCCTGTAGCCAGGGAACAGAGGTGGTGTTAGCCTCAAGACTTACTTCAGTATCACATGACTTCTAAGGCCCTATCTAGGCTGTGTGAGGCTGAACAAGAAAAATTCATGAGCTCTCCACTTTTAAAACGGTTGAGGGAACGCTTATAGGAGGGCGAAGCTCAGGTACCCAAGGTCATCACACCTTAATTAGGTTGCCACAATTAGAACAGCAATTAGCTTTTAACTGTTTGTCCCTCTGTTTTTCTCCTGGGTTATCCAGGGCCCTTCTTTAGCATCAATCTCTGAGTGGCTCTGACTTTACCAGCTTGCCTTGCTGCTGTCTCACCCTCAGGTTAGGGGTCTTTCTCCACTTTCTGGACCCTCAGAAGCTTTTGAGTCTGGATCCCATATCCACATTGCCACTCCCCCATACACACACACACACACACACACACACACACACACACACACACACACACACACATGCATTTTCTCTCTCTGGCTACCAAACATCCAAAACGAAATCATTTCTTTGTGTTTCTTTATGTGTTAGGGGCTGAACTCCTGTCACCTCCCCCTCCTGAGCATCCACTGGTGACAATGGCACTCTACTGTGAGATCGGAGAAGAGGAAAGAATGCACTCCTCATTTCCGTGGAACCCTCAAAGCTTAGCCCCACCATGCACACAAAGGAAACCCAGCCCTTGCATAAATACCAGGCAGCACACACCGGAAAAACGGTGCTGGTGGGTCAAGCACTCAATCCTCCCCCTTAAACACTTAGAGAGGTGTCGCCCTGACCTCTCCACTCCTATTACAATAATCCCAGTAAAAATCTTAACTGCGGAATAGCATCAATTTTTTAATTTGTTTATTTCACTTAGCATATTATAAACATGACTTCATGCTAACAGAAACATATCAATAACACCATATTTAATAGGCTAGGGGCAATTTAATGTCCTCAGAGTTTAAAAATCCTCTATCATTGTACAGTTAGGGTTATTACTAGCTTTTTTTCAATAGTTTCAGCATTTCATACATTCTTGGGCTTCATAGTAATTTGTGTGTGTGTGTGTGTCTGTATATGTGTTCATGTGTGTTCACATGTGTGAGGGTATATATACTCCTTTGTGAACACTCATGTGGAGGTCAGATGTCTATGTTGGGTGTCTTCACTTGTCACTCTCCACCTTATTTTTTGAGACAGAGTCTCTTACTGTGGTGGTCTGAAACAGAATGGCACCCATAGGCTCCTATAGATATGGCCTTGCTAGAGTAGGTGTGGCCTTGTTGGAGGAAGTATGTCACTGAGGCTTTGAGGTTTCAAACGTCCATACCAGGCCCAGTCTCTCTGTCTGTCTGTCTCTCCTTTCAGATCAGGGCGTAGTCCTCAAGCTACTTTTCCAGCGCCACACCTGACTGCTACCATGGTAATGAACTAATCCTCTGAAAATGTAAGCAAGGTCCCCAACTAAATGCTTTCTTTTTGTTAAGTGTTGCCTTGGTCATGGTGTCTCTTCACAGCACAGAACAGTGACTAAAACATTGACTGAATGTGGACCTTGCAGGTGTGGTAAGACTGCCTGGTCAGCGAGCCCTGCCCTTCAGTGCTGGGGTTCCAGCCGCAGCCTACTGCCTCTGGCTTTTACACTGGAGCTGCGGATCTGAAGGCAGCTCCTCATGCTTACATAGCAGGCACTCTGCCAATCGTGCCATCTCCCAGCCCTCCACAGTGATGTTAAGAGACTATTACCATGATCAGCTAACGGAGAAAAGTCATATTGACTCATGAATTACAGGATAGTCAATTAAATATTGAGACACCTATTTTATATAAAAGTGTTCTAGTATCAAGTGTTATAGGCAAGGCACGACTCTAGGTGTAGACTTGGGAAGTTGTTGTCTCTAGTAGTAGTGGCTTCCTGGCCAATCCCTTAGAGGCTAAAGGCTTAAACTGTTATGTAGGTGGGGGGAGGGCAAGATGACAGTAGTCCCACATCCTTGTGGCACGTGTCTGGTATAGGCAGTGAATATGGCATTTCTGTGTGTTTCACTCACTATCAGTGACCTCCCCAATCAGATCTTGAGTTTAAGAGACCCTTCCTCAGTAATTAATCTTTATACATAGTTCCTATTTCTATCATGGACCAAATTCCCATCTCATCTTGGACCTTTCAGTGGTGGTCCTCTGCTCCCAATCATTTATTTTTTGAGACAGCCTAAAACTCAGGATTTGGTACCACACTACTCAACCGACAGCAAGTAACTTCACTTTCTGTCCTATACATCTCCATTGACAACATCAATGAATAAGTTAACATCTAGCCAACAATTAACACACGTTAAGTAGCTTGCTAGGTGATCAAAGTTGAAGTTCCTGGCCTTTCACAGACTCTCATCTGGCAAGGAAGATGCCCATGAAGCAGTGTTATGAGATGTGATTTAGTTTTTCAGAGCCAGGAAGGACTCCAGGAGAACCTAATCAGACCCGTCCCTGCAGAGATCTTCTGGAACAGATAATCTAGGAACTGACTCTCAAAGACAAGGCTGTCTCAGGGCAAAGTCAAGCCACACCCCTGCTTTTTTGTGCATAGGTGGAATCTCGGCTAGTTTTAACAGATGGAAATGATCCACCACAACCCATCTGCCTCGAGCCCAACTTCAGCAGAATCGCAAAGCATAAATCTGTGCCATCCAAGTCTCCCATACGCAGTGTGTCAGGTGCCACTACCCAACCCCGGGCAGGTGCAAGCCAGAGGCTATCAATTAATGCTCCAGGGTGGTGGGAACAGATGGCTAATGGCAGCTCCAGTGGCACAGTCTTGAAGCTAGTGCTACAGAGTCCCAGGAAGAGTTGGATTCCTAATCCAATAAACAGTTCATCCACATATCCTTTAGTGGGCTTTTCCTGTTATCCCATCCAACCTTTCACATCTTCACTTCTGCCCCTCGGACACATTCAGAAATAAACTGCCTAGATGACTGAACTCTTGCCCCAGACCCTATATTCGAGGAAACCTAAACTAAAACACGTTCTACACTCTTTGTAGTTATGGAGTCCTAAGGAGGGTGTGGGGATCAATCTTAGACAAAAGGAGCCAAAAAGGAGAGAAAACAAGCCCATTTGGGGTTTAAGTTCTGTTCTGTTCATGCTACTATGGCTTTATGATCGCTCGTCTTGCTTAGTACTGCCTTGAACTTGAGGAATCCTGGTGTGTGTTCTCACCACCTCTGTGCTGCCTGCCCTGGAGGGGTTTTCAGACACTGAAGCAGCTCCCACACAGGTCTGCTTAATGACTTTCTGGGAGAAATCAGAGGTGACATGAGCACTGTAGAGTATCACAATGTGCCAGCTCTGAGTCCTTGTGCCCTGGGCAACCGGGGAAGGACAGGACAGATGGCAACTGTCAGCCCTTTAATTGCATGATGTTCCTTGGAGATGGTCAGGGGACGGATGCGTTTGTGGCTGGAGGGGAGGAGGGGGGATTGTGGCTTCTCCCTCCATTCACCCCAACCCTTTTTTGGTGGCCTTTGCAAGTCCCAGGCAGGTGACATGGAAGAGTGGCATCATGGATTCAGAGTAAAAGTGGACTGTCCTAGGTGTCAAATGGGCAAGTGAAGGACATGTTCTATGGGACCAATAAAGAGGTTTCTGGGGAAGGGTCTATCCCAGGCTGTGTTGGGGACTAAATCCCTCAGCATCTGCCCCCCTTCATCCTCTCCTCCTAGAATGGCTTTCTGCTCCTGATTTTGCTTCCAGCGTTCCCTATGGGTATGGGTACCCACAGAAAGATTACTTAGGTAAAACGTATGTCTGTAAGATTGGAGGTATAAAATAAGGATATCTGTGGAATTGCCTGACACTTCATGGCACATTTCAGCTTTATAAGGTGTCATTTTCTTACGTCATTTGAACTTTCCAGCTAACATACTGTGGCCCTTCCCCCACTCTACAAATTAGGAAGAGGGAATTCAGAGAGAGCCTGGCATATGCAAGCTCCCCCAGCCAATGCGTGGTGTCATCAGAGAAAGAACCCAATCTGTCTCGTTCTGCCTTCTGCTTGTTGAAATCACGGGCACCTGATGACTTGTGAGAAAGATTCCATGCTCCTTACAGGGAAGCTCACCAAGGATTTAAGTTCTTGCCACAGATCCCACGACAGGGGAGTCAGAAGATTTACAAACTTTGTACTTTGGCTCTCTCTTCCTACCTCACAAGTCCTGTGCCCCTGGAAATCCCTCCAGCACACAGGTTCTCCACTCTGAGTGCCAAGGGCTTCATGCAAGCACAGGGAGGAGCATGTCCATTCAGCTCCTCTCCTGCTCACTCGCTCACCAGCATCCATTGGACAAAGACATCATGCTGCTGGTGCTCGGGGGAGCAATGAGCATCTGAGCAGAGATGTGCAATACAGCATGGGTCTTCTAGCACAGAGCTGGACAAAGCTGTTGCACCCAGAACCAGGACCAATTTCCAAGGTCAATAGCGGTAGATAGGTTCTCGGGATAGTGAAGAAAGCTCTAGATTTATACGTATGCCTCTGAGTTATAAAACTGTCATTGTTCCTGAGTTGTGGAGGGCCTTCTCTTCCCTGAAGCCTAAAAGGAAATATTATAGTGCCACCTGTCAACAGGCACAGAGTGTTTAAGGATCCTTAGCCAGCCACAGAGAGGCCAGCATTTCATCAGCACCTGCTCAAGCACTGGGAACTAAAATAATACCGTAAGGTCTGAGGGCTGGACTTCTAGGAAGATGTCCTTGGGACCCTATGGCACCAGGAAACATACTCCTCTCCTAGATATGCAGGGACAGCCTGTTCTGTGCAGAACAGCAGCTTGGCTTTGGCATGGGATCTAAGCTTAAACCGTTGATCTCCTGGGAGTGCAGACAGAACTGAATGAGCTGGGCTGCAGTCGCCTGTATTGCTAGAGGACCTCACGGGGTCAAGATCAGGGGCAGTAAACACTCTGTGAGTCCAATACAGACAATGGGTTTCAGGTCCCAGGAGTTGGTATTTTTTCTACCCACACTTAAAAAAATATTTTATTATATTTTTCTGTCTGTCTATCTATCTATCTATCTATCTGTCTGTCTGTCTGTCTGTCTGTCTGTCTATCTATTCTCTTGCTCATATACCTATGTATATATATTTATACATACATATACACAATATATATACCCTCGCATGGGAAGACAGATTGTCTATCTAATTCCCACCCCATCCTTGGAGGGGAGTTGCTGAGTAGATGAAAATGCCAGGCTTCTGATCAGGCTTGCTCTTCCTCAAGACTCCTCTAGCAGCTCGTCAAGTTATGTCAGCAGAACAAGCAATGTCCCTACCACCCAGGAAATTCTGAAGGATTTAAATCTGAGACACAAGTATGGACAGACTAAATAGTAGAACACTCATCATTTCTGTCAGTCATGAAATGACATACTTTAGGATCTCCATGTCATGAGCCAAGGACAAAGACCAAATACTCATTTCATACTGTGCCTCAGTCTCCAATCTTTTTGCTTTCCCAGGTCTGCGCTCTGTAGACACGAGAAGAACCCGTTCATTCTCACATTCTGAGCATCAGAGATTGAGGCATAAACATCCCTTATAATGCAAAAATCAGTTCCTATCCTTGGACATCCTACAAGGGAGCCTTTCAGCTACGTATTCATCACACAGTAAAAATGTGGTACACCAGCAAGCCATCCCCAAAGATGTCCACATGCCGATGCTACTGACCAGTGAGGCGGTCTCTGCCACCACCAGTTCATCTAGGCAAGAGCAGCTCCACTGGTATGAGGCTCCTACCACCCAAGGACAGTGGCACTGAAACTTCCTATGAGTTTTGGAGCCAGAGATTGAAAAGGCTTCCCATGAAATAGCACATGATGGGCAGCCCCCTCGAATCCCTCCACTAAATGATTTATGACTTTTTCCAAAGCACTGGAAGTGAACCGGTAACTGATCTGGCAATATGGAGGTGTTTTATAGCCCTGCGTGTGTCTAGACTACCCACTTCAGCTTAGCCCTGTGAACTGGGAGGAGCTCACTGCCAGCTTCTTCCCAGGGAGCCACATCTGTCCCAGCAAACAAAGAAAGCAAACTCAATCGAGAGTGAGGGTGGCAGGCTTGCTGTCCTGGCCCTTCTATTAAATATGGCCCACATTCCACTCTGCATCATGGGAGGTGGGAGGTGCCAGGGATGTGTTTATTTTACAGCTGACAACTAACAAAGGAGCTTTTTCAAAAGTTTTGGGAATGTACGGATCACAGCCAAGTCCTGATTCAGTCCATGCTTATTCCTAAGTGTGTCCAGACAAAGAATTTATCATTTTACCCGGAGGGATAGACAAAAAGCAAATTGTCCCCAGCCTATGCGACACCCAGAGTGGCAGAGAGCTGGTGTAAAAGCAGAGAGAACCCAAGGATGACTCATCCAGCGAAGGGAAGGTAGACAGGCTCTTGCCTTTCCGTTTTGTTTCCCAGCCCCGTGCTTCTGTCTGTTTGCTCCAATGAGACGGGTAACGTTTTAATTAGGAGGCTCACTTGTCCTCACTTTTCAAGCGACATGGGAGGAGGGCGGTGGGGTTTAGCTAATTGAATCCATAACTCCTGTGGTTGTGAGTGTGCACAACTCATCAGTGGGAGTGCAAGAGAGAGGCAAGAGGAGGCAGAAGCAGAGGGAGGGAGAGAGGGAGGGAGGGAAGGAGGGAGGGAGGGAAGCCAAGAAGATGGATGGGAATCCAGGGACTGGGAGATGAAAGGCAGTGACTGCGGTCATACTGGCAGCGAGTGTGTCTGCCAATGAAAGAATGGGAATGAAATTCAGGGAAGTGGCCGCTGAGGCTTTTGTTTATGCATGGAGCTGGGTCACAGGAAGAGGCTGAGGGATGACAGCAAGACTGGATGTTTGTGTGAGAGAAGCAGCTGAGTGGGGAGAGATGGGAACAAGGAAGTCAGCTGAGAGAGAAAGAGACAGAAAGAGACCAAAGCAGAGACAGCAAGAGAAACTTGGAGCAAATGAAATGCATGCCTGTGAATTGGGTAACACAGAACAGAGGAGCAGGGCCAAGCAGAGAGTGAGCGCTGTTATCCATGCACAGCTTAATGCATGCCATCTTTTCTATTTTAACTGTGCATTGTTTCTTTCTTTTAAAAAGTAATAAAGTGCACAGTCATTAAAAGTAGGAAGAGATAGAACGCTGCTAAGAGGAACTCACCCATAGACCCACATTTCAAGAACAAAGAAGCAGGCTCTGTCTTTCTCACTTTAAATGTCATTGTAAATCCTACTTAATTGATCTTGCAAATTCAGTGGTGAAATTCACCTGAGATAACTTACATGAAGGATTTTTGCAAGGCCCAGCTGGCAGCAAACCTGCTCAGAGAGAGGGCTGTGGCTGGTTCTGGTGTCATTTGGTCTGCAGTTTTCCAGGGAAGAAGCTTTGCAAAGGAATAGCTTATGTTCAATTAGAGAGTCAGCCAGATAATGACAGATAATAAGGAACTAGACAGTCTCCACCTGGTAAGCTTCCTGTACATGCCATGGGGGTGGAGAGCCATTCCACGGCTCATGGGGTAGCCAGCTCAGCCCAAGAGAGGGGCAATAACAACATGGGGTTCGACACTGCAGCTTCTGAGCCCCCATCGCAGAGACTGCCAGTTGGGTTTATAAGCAAAACATTTCCTCCCTTCCCGACTTCACACATCTCTGGATTTGCGAAGAAATTCCAGTCTGCCATCTTCCATAGCTGTACTTCCCCGGGGATGACTTTCTGTTGTCTGTTTGTAGGATATGTGCTCTGGCCTGAAAGTATGCAAAACACAGACCATATCCCTGCCCTGTCAAGACTGCAGACTAACATCATTATCAATACGTAACAACTGTCAGTTATCTTCAATGATGGGATGCTTTCTGGAGTTTTCTCTTTGGGCTTTTATGCTGATAACTTATGCTAGGTACACCAGACCTGGGGCCAGAGCTTGTTCCTCTGTAGTCCAGACTGGCCTTGAACTCACAGCATTCTTCCAGTCTCTATTCCTCTTCCAGCACTTCTGGGATGGCAGGTTTATACTACCATGCCCACTTTAGGACATGGGCCTTTGCTCTTCTGTGTTTCTGCCTATAATGAAGAGCTTCCTTCATTCAGAAGAGCCAGAAAGGTAATAAATAGGTGGTTTGTGCCTTTGACTGTGTCTTCCCTTAAAACTGTCACATGGCCTTTCTTTAAGAACAACTGCAAGTTTCTCTTTCCCTATCTGTCCTACCTCTAGTCTTCCCCTCACCTCCAAACCATCACTCTCTCTGAAATAAAGGAGACATTTCCAGTGACATTGGTCACTGCCTGGATGGTGTGGAAAAATTCTGTATTCTGTCAATTATATTATAAATAAATGCTGATTGGCCAGTAGCCAGGCAGGAAGTATAGGTGAGACAACCAGACAGGAAGTAGAGGCAGGGCAATGAGAACAGGAGAATTCTGGGAAGAAGGAAGCTCCCTCCTCCGCAGTCCTGTTGAGACCATCGAAGAAGCAAGATGTGACCTACCCCGCTGAGAAAGGTATCGAGCCATGTGGATAACATAGATAAGAATAATGGGCTAATATACATTATAAGAGCTACTATGAAGCCTGAGCTAATTGGCCAATCAGTTTATCATTAATATAGTCCTCTGTATGATTTTCTTCGGGACCTAAAGGTTGTGGGAATTGGGCAAGGCAGAAACCCCAACAAGCAGGCCCCTGTGTTACACCTGGATATTGTTAGACATCAGCCCTGCCCATTCTGACTAGCATCTAGTTATAGCCCAGGCGAAGGGAGGACATCTTTTGCTTGCCCAGATTATGGCACTTGGCTCAGAAGGGGACATTTCCTACTCTCCAGAGCTCCTGAGTGACAACTGGAAGACTGTGGTCTGACCAAGAAGAGTGTTCCATCTGCTGAAGCTGGTGTAGTTCTTGGTCAATCTGGGACAAAATCAACTAGATATCTCAGAACACTTGCTGGAAACATAATGAAAGTTTGACTTTTTCTCTGGCCTATTGAGCAGAAGGGAAGCTATACAATGAGAGGCACTAGATGGAGGCCCCCTCTTTCCTATGGCAAACAAGGAGGTGCAGTTGAAGGTAGAGGACCAGAGGGGCAGGGATAGACAGAGAAATGATCTGGAAGCCACTGATAGCACACAGTCTGTGCTCAGTGTAGATGGTTGCACAGCTTTTGTCCTTGATCACTTGAGTACCCTGATCCAGTTATACTCAAACACAATATCTACAAAGAGTGGATACATTATCTTCTAAGTGAGCTGGGTTGATTCCCTGTCTCCTACAACAGCTAACACTACACACCAGACTTTCTGGCTCCGCTGGAGCATGGTAGAACTTCCTCCACACTTCACTGAATGGGTCACTTCTATTTCTTAATGAAAACACATAAGAGTAGTAGCCAGCATAGTTGGTCCCAGGACCCTTCCTAGCATTATTCTGCACTAGAATGTCTATGGATGTGTATGCCCTGTGCTGTCACTCATTTCTGTGCAGTCACGCTTTCCTGCTGTCTGCAGTTAACTGACAAGAACCGGAAAGGGCCAAAAAGATGCCACTTAGAGAGACCAGAAACGGAGTTGTCTATCAAGGGGTAATCACTTAGACAGCAGAGATGGGTGCCCCTACACACATTAACTCCACAGATTTGATGCCAATTTGTGATTTGTAAAATCCAATTGAGCCAGCGTTAGAGTGGAATACCCCAAAGCTTCGGCTAGCTGACTGACTGACTCACAGGCTGTGCTCTGTGCTCCGTGGATAGCTGGGCTCCTTCGGGGCTTCTCAGGTCTGAGGCTGCACCAGGATTACTTACTAAGGTGGGGAGCCCCGTCCTCTTTTCTATATTCCCTCTTTGACTATGAATCTCTCTGATTTAAAACACACGTTCAGTACTGTAACTTAGGGGAGGAGAAAAAGCATGCCTGTGCTATGCCCTAAAAAATCCTCTCAAGCACTCTTTATTAAGCATTGTTTCAAATTCTCATTATTACCATGATAATCACTGTTTTTAGCAGGAGCACAACTGAGCAAGGGGAAGAAAACCTTTAAATTCACTGAGATCTCTTCCAGGAACACGGGCAGTGTGGTCGAGAATACTTCCTCTCTCTCCAGAGAGGGCTCCGTGGAGGGTCACCCTCTCCACCCATCCTGCTGCCCACTCCTGGCATTTTCTCCTTGTCCACCACATGCTTCTGCCCCTTTTTCCTCCAGGCCAATTTTCCACTTGTGTGTGGTCTCTCCCCCAAACCAAACTCCACAAAGGAAAGTCAGTCATTTTATTATTTGTGATTTTTGTTGAAGTTCTAGTTAAAGAGTTCTTGTTACCTGTTTTATGATTCTCTCTCTCTCTCTCTCTCTCTCTCTCTCTCTCTCTCTGTGTGTGTGTGTGTGTGTGTGTGTGTGTGTGTGTGTGTGTGTGAGAGAGAGAGAGAGAGAGAGAGAGAGAGAGAGAGAGAGAGAATTCATGTGCTTAATATATTCCAGGTACTTCTTAAGCACTTCAGACATACTACCTTTCTAAATTCTCAAGAAATACCTATGAGGGCTGTTTCCATTCCTATTTGAGATGAAAATGCAAGGCATGTATATCTTGATCAATCCTTGGACTATATTGGTATCTGGGTTCTGGATCCTTCCAAATCCAGCCTGAGAGCTGTGCCCTTCCCACCTCCTCATTTGAGAGATGCTGCCTAGACATGGTTCTTCCCGCTCACAGATGTGGGAGAGCCTACACAAACACGACCCAGGCCCAACACACCATTCCCTACCTTCTCACATGAGAGATGCTGCCTAGACATGGTTCTTCCAGATCTCAGATATGGGAGAACTTGCCCAAACATGGCCCAGGTCCAGCATACCATCCCCCAACAACATGCCTCACTCTACCCTTTGTTGCTCACATCAGTTCCTTTCCACAGTTCATTATCTTCAGCTGGAAACTGAAGAAACCGAGACCTAGAAGTGGGTAGAAGACTTGACTGAGGTTGTATACTTAGTAACTGACAGAGGAATGAGCTATGTCTCACCATAAAAGAATGAGTTTTTACGTAACAGGATCTATATGTTTTCAAACCTATTAAATATGCATGTGCATGAGTGCGTGAAGCTTATGGTTTACAATTTCTTTTATATCTTCACATACCTAATCACACAGAACAATGGGCTTCACTGTGGCAACTTCATGTATTCGTTTTATATACTTTTATCAACACCCACTATCTCCTCTCCTTCCTCCTCCATCTCTTGACTCCCCTCCTTCTTTTAAATAGGCATTTGTCCCAGGTTATACCCTCTTTCTCCCCTATTGACTAGATCAATACTGGATTCATTAATGCCCCAAACTGATGAAGATTTCACCAGAATGGTAGACTTAAATGTTTTCTCTTCTTTGAAGAGTCCTATCCAGACATATAGCCACATGCATGTAAGCAGGTGGCTGAGGCAGGGGGACTGTGACTTTGATGCCAACTTGGACTGCAAAGTGATACCTCTCTTCAAAAGATAGAAGAGAAACAAAAGAATCCAGTTAAGAGATTTTCGTCCCACACCCGTTTCTCTGATGTCTGTTAAGGTAAACTGACTGGCCAGTGTTGAGCAGAAACCCACCCCTAAGAGAAATGCTCTTTCCATATTGTACTAATTCATGATGCAGTCTGGCTATTCCAGGTCAATGCGTGCTCCTGGCACACACCATGGGAATAATTTCACTTATCTTAAATGGATGTAAAAGGGAAGTAATTCTTGCTCTGGTCTTTGCCTTATAGTTCTATGTTTCAAATGTTTGGTTTTTAAAATTCATCTATCCTATAGTTTAAATTGTCCCCCACAGTCTCCCAGGTGGTGGTGTGATTTGGGAAAGTCTCATGTCCCCCACAGTCTCATGTGTAGTCCCCAGTGGTAGTGCGATTTGAGAAAGTAGTAGAAAGTTTAGGATGTGGGACCTAGCTGGAAATAGGTCATTGGTGGGGGTGGGGGAGTACCTCTGAAGGTGATCCCAGATCCTTCTCTTGTCTTTCTCTTCTTCCTGGCCACAATGAAGTGGGTAGCTTTTGCCACATACACACAGCTTTCAAGATGTTCTGCTTCCCCAAGGCTTTGAGTAAACAGACTGAAACCTTTGAAACTGTGAGTTGAAACACATCCCACCTCCTTTTCAACTGTGTCAGAACTAGGGGTTAAGTGATTGCTTGTCTTAGTCAGGCTTTCTATTGCTGTGAAGACACACTATGACCATGGCAATTCCTATAAAGGAAAACAGTTGGGGCTTGCTTACAGTTTCAAAGGTTTAGTCCATGATCATCATGGTGAAACATGGCTGTTTCCAGGCAGACATGGTGCTGGAGAAGGAGATGAGGATTCTACATCTTGATCAGAAGACAACAGAAGTGAACTGAGACACTGGGCGTGGCTTGAGCATATATGAGAATTCAAAACCCACTCCCACAGTGATATACTTCCTCCGACAAGACCACACCTACTACAACAAAGCCACAGCTCCTAATAGTGCCACTACCTAAGACCTTATGGGAGATAGTTACATTCAAACTACCACACTGCTCTTGCAAGAACTCTGGTTCAATTCCCACTGCCTACATGACTGCTTATAACTGTTTGTAACTTCATTTCTTGGAGATCCATAGCCTCTTCTGACCTCTGTAGACCACAGACATGCACATGGAATACAAACATACATACAGGCAAAATACTCACACATATAAAATAAGAATAAAAGAGTTTAAATAATTTAATTATGAATGTCATGTATTGTGTTACAATAATGACAAGGCTAACACATCTGTCTTAAAAAATATATATGGACATAGTTCCCTATCATGTGATCTCTTAGAGTTTTAGGTACATTCCAAGCCCAGGACTCTTCTTACTCCCATTTGGTAAGCTAAAATTTCCAGACTGGGACACAGTTGGGCAACCCTTCTAATAAAGTGAACATTTGGGAATAAGAAATAAGGCTGAACCTTTTATATCAGGATATCTCTAGCACTATCTGGCTTGCTATTTTAGAATCTCATTGCCAGCCAAGCATGATGGTAAATATTTGTATTCCCAGCATTCAGGAGGAAGAGACTGGAGGATCAAAAATCGCAGGCCAGCCTGAGGTACATAACAAGACCTTGTGTTGAAATGAGACCAACAAAAGGAGGAGGAGGAAGAGGAAGAAGATGAAGAGAGAAAGGAAGGAAGGAAGGAAGGAAGGAAAGAAGGAAGGAAAGAAGGAAGGGAATAGAAGGGAAGGGAGGGAGGGAGGCAGGGAGGGAGGGAGGGAACAACATTCATTCCCCTAGATTATTTCCTCAGAGTCTTGCCTTGCTGAGTATAAGGGGAAGGGGGTTGTAAGACAATGGCTGTTTGTCAACTAAGAAGTTCCTTCAGGAATGCTGGAAGCTTTCCTGGAGGAAAGACCTTCCTGCTACATTCTAGCAGAGGAATGGGTAGTCAGAGTAACCCTCCACAGACGGCCGGGTGGTGCATGAGATGACTTCACAGGCAGATTTGAGTACCTATAGTTCCTCCTACCCAACAGGCTCTGGCCGAAATGTCTTCTGGGCCCTTTCACTCTGGAGCCAAACCGCAGCCACAGACAATTGCAGGTGCAGGAATGAAAAGGTTAGTATCAGGTAAACACGCTTAGCCCCACCAACAACAACCCCAACACTGTTCTGCCAGTGATTAACCGTAAGATTCCCTGACTGCAGGCTCTGCCTTCTCATCTAGATCATTAGGAGTTTAGAAACCAAGGCACTACCCTTCACACACATCACACATACGAAGACTCAAACGTCTGGAAATGGGAGTGAACTCGTGAGAGTACACGGCTCTGAAGGAAAAGGGAGAAGGCAGAGCTACTTTTTCTGTCCTTGTCTGGGACTTTCAATATGACTCCCCAGGACTGCAAAAACATTAGATTGCCGAGCCCTTGGAGATGAGACAGGAACGGGCATCTTAGACAGAGGCTGTCCTTCTTACTGTTTTTAGCATTGCTAACTAGACATTGCATATAAACCTAGGCTTTGAGAGCACAAAAGTGACTCAGAGACAAACTAAGCCAATCCCCTCATTGTCCCACTGAGAAAGTCAGGCCCAGAGAGGAAGTAATTTCTCCAAGTTTAGTGACCCAAATTGATGTCTCTTGATTTCAAGGCTCCTTTTATTTTTTTTTTTTTCAACACGGCACACTTTTTTTTTTTTTTTTTTTTTTTTTTTTTTTACAATCACTGTGCTTCTCTGGACTATAAAACATATAAAACATACAGTTGATGGGGGAAAGATTTATTGACAGTCTGCTTCCTAATTCTGCCTTTAAAAAAAAAAAGCAAGAAAAGAAAAGACAGCCCATTGCTCTCCTTTATTGTCCAGGATAAGCTTCCTGCAATAAGAATGGGCTTGATTCCATTAGATGTTGTCAAGCTCCCTTCCACCTAGAGCTGTCAGTACCAGGAAGTTGGGGGCTGGAATTCCAGATGGAGCTGGACAAGGAGATGACCATTTCTGGGTCACCCAGCTGCCCAATGCCCTCGGGTAGCTGCAGCAGCGGGGATGGTAACCTAGTTTGCTTAGGAAATATTGTGGATGTCCCAGTTTATCGGCTACAGTCCTAGAAAAGTATTGGCACTGTCCTGTTTCTGCAGCTCGCCCTGCAGTCCCACCTGCCAGTCCCCCGCTGCCCCTTCATTCCAAGAAACCAAAGCACAGAGCCCAGTTTTGCTGCTCCACATTTGAGCCTTGGTTTGGCCCCAAATCTCTCATTTCACTTTGGGGGGGTTCCTAGCCTAGGTCAAGGGTATATGGGGTGACAAGTGGCATGTGAAGACAAAGGCATGTTTCTACTTCCAGGGACATTTGGCCTTTGCAAAAGGAGCTAGAGACACACATTATACTAGGAATTCAGGGTTTGGTCAGTTTGCTTGATTGTGTGGAACAAGCTGGCAAGATGGAGACTCTGAGGCGTCATCAAGGCAGAGAAAGCAGGGGCACGTGACTGGAGACCCTGGCCTAGCTGTGCCACCAACTGATCATATCCCTTAAGGCAGCTTCCATCTCCTCTCTGGGTTTTCTTTATCCTCACTTCAGAACTGGGGACATTCAACTGTAATGGAGGTTGGGAGTAACTTGAGATAATGATCTGAGATTTCAAAGTCAGCCTAGAGGTCAGACAGTGCGGACGTCTAGAATTTAGTTCTGGGTTCTCCATCTTGGACTCTCAGATGTTCAAAGGAAAGTCCCAGGTGAGATGCAAGAATGTGGTACGGCAGGGCACGGTAGAAGCTGGCACAGTCACGTCTTCCAGCCCATACTCCTCCCCACCCACCCAGAGACATGACAGATTTCCAGGACAGGACGCTCACATCAGCATAAAGCTGGACATTCCATTCCCTGGGAGCTCCACCAGGGCAGAGCCCCTGCCCAACAACTTACCTTGCTTGGCACAGGCCACCGCTACAAGGAAGAGTTCAAGAAAGATTTGCTGGGTGGACAAGTGAATAGGAGTTTCCTCTTTTTCCTTTCATACCAAATTCACAGATAATTCTCCCTGTAGGTGTCATGTTACAGGGGGGAGAGAATGGTGTCCCAGACAGGAAACGAGTCTTCCCTTGTGCACGGGCATCAGCTCTGACAGCCTACAGGTGCCAGTCTGACACACTTACATGAATCTCAGATAGGACGAAAACCCACACCAAAGCTGAGAAGAGATGCAGATGGGTGGGAAAGATTCCCAAGAGAGTTAGGGCCAGAAACTTAGAACTGTGGGTGTTCTTGCGTTATTACTGCCTAGAAATAGAGGTGCCTATACTGCTGGGAAGACGAGTGTCAGGACTCCCTCTGTCGTCTTATTTGGAATACCTCTCCTCCTAAACTTGACAGTTTGTGAACTGGAATACAGATTTAAAGGTGCGGTGAAAGTCTCAAAAAGTTCAGCTTTGGTGGTACTGGCTTATGTATGACCTATATTCAGAAAGCTTAAGCAAAGGATTCCTCTGAGTTGTAGCCACCCTAGCTACAGAGTAAGGCTCTGTTTCAAAAAAGGGGGGAGGGAATATAAAGTAAATAAAAATAGCTTTTTTGTCAGATATATAAACTATATACAGTCAAGTTGTTTCTTCATGTTTTTAAATGAGGCTCAGAGATTGTTGGGATAGTGGAACGAGGACTAGATTCTCGCTGGGGTAGCAAATGGATAAAAAAAAGAAGGGCACACAGGAAGGGATGGTTGATAAGCACAGTCTCAAGAGATCTGGAATAGAGGCACAAAGCACCTAAGTTCAGGGTACCACCTCCCAAGCCCAGCACTGTGTTCCTTAGTAACACCGCCTCTCTGTCTCAAGCTCCACACAAAGGGGTCTGGCTCTGATGAGAACACTCTCTCTATGGCTCCTGGGTTTAGCAATGATTTTAAGATAAGCTAATCAAGTCCATATAAAATTGGAATGGCGTGAGTTTTGAAGAACCCACCCTGCTCTTGGTGACAGATCAGGGAACAGAATCAAGTCCCACGTTCCTCTGCAGCTTTGAATAAGGACCTATGAAATGTTTGCTTTCATGGGATCATGAAAGGCTGGTTCACCTGTTTGGAAACTATTTTCCACAGAGCGGTAGGTGACATGGAGGAATCACTGCTGTCAACTCCTGGTCTAACAGCCTCTTTCTGCCTTGAATCTTAAGAATGCCTCTCTCTCTTCCTCCCTCCC
>JAQHUG010000025.1:5010436-5089629 GCA_028555095.1 Dicrostonyx torquatus | reverse complement strand
TATGTGAATATTAGTTTTTAAACTTTAGTCATGTGCGTTTTAATACAAATAACCACAAAGGTTAGGAAGCTAGTAAGGGAGGAGAGGATCTGTTAAGAAGAGAAAATGGAGTATAGTGTTACAAAGAAAAAAACTAGAATAAAAGAATTAAATGGGAAAGGGAATGGGGAGGCGGGATAAAGGAGGAAATATGGAGAGGGACAACTAACACTAAAGAACTTTTGAAAAATCATACGAATATCTACTGTGGTAGTTTGAATGTAATTGGCCCCTATAATCTCATAGGAAGTATGGCTTTGTTGGAGTAGGTGTGGCCTTGTTGGAGGAAGTGTGTCACTGTGGGGGTGGGCTTTAAGGGTTCCTGTGCTCAGGATACAGACCAGGGTCTCAGTTGACTTCCTGTTGCCCACAAGATGTAGCACACTCCATTCCAGCACAAAAATCTGCCTGCACACCACCATTCTCCCCATCATGAAAACAATGGACTGAACCTCTGAAACTGTAGGTGAGCACCCAAAATTAAATGTTTTCTTTATAAGAGTTGCTGTGGTCATGGTGTCTCTTCACAGCAATAGAAACCATAACTAGGATACTTACTACAGTAGAAGTTTCCTAAAATGTATACATGGGGTCACCACATAACAGGAGAGAGCCATCTAGACATCTTATGCCACCACGTAAAACCTCCAGTACCAGGAATAGGTTACACCGCCCCAAATCATTAGCCAAAGAGGTCACATAAGTTACTTGCCCAAAACATAACAGGTTTCTGCTAAGATTGTTGGTTACTCTTTAAAATCTGAAAGTAAGGCCCTGTTGCTGAAGACATAATCTATTTATGTCATCAAACTTGGAGAAATCAACCTGGCGCCAAACTAGAAGCTTCACCCCCACACACACACACACCAATTAGTGTCTGATTTTAGAAGGCATTTTCACACCATTGGAGAAGAAAGGTAATCATCAATATCATCCAGCTACAAATCCTGTGGCCTTTAATAGAGATCTACCAGCAAGATCTGCTGGTACAATAGTGGCACAAGTGTTATGGGAGAAAACAACCACGTTTTACTGGATATAAGGCCCATGCCATGAGATGGAACCCATACCTGACACTACAAAAGGGGCCAAAAAACCCCTTTACTAGATAAGTTATAAAACCCTTTACTACATAGGTTATAGACCTTAGAGGAAACCTTACGACTGTTATTCTGTTAAAGACACAGCAATAAGATAACTCCCAATGGCATTTTACTATACCCACAGATCAAACATGGTTATTATAACAGAGATCCACAATTGGGCAGTGTGCAGAGAGTGAGAGACTTTGACGCACTCAGTCCTAAATGGGATGTCTTTATCAACCTCTCTCCTCAAGACTCAAAAATCTATTCTGAAAGGGAGGTGAAAAGATTGTATATGACCTGGACAGGTTCAAACCAGACAAAAATCCCAGTTTGGAGAAGGAAAATTAGACACAAAGTCCCACTCCTACCTAACAAAGAAGCTATTTGCAATTGACACTTGTTGGAAAAGGAAAATCATTTTTCTCCAATGGAGTATCACTGGTATATTAACCATCAGGATAGGACCCATGCCCAGGAGTAACTGGTCAGCACAAATCAGACTCCATGTTTTTTGTATGTGTGTATGACTTTTTTTTGATGCTTATTGTCTTACTGGTCTTTTTTGTTTGTTTGTCTATTTTCATTTTTGTTTTTGTTTTTATTGCTTTTCTTAATTTTTGAGAGAAAGAACACATAGTAGGGATGAGGGAGGGTTTGGGAGGAGTTGCTATATTATATAATTTTTTTCAAATAAATGATAAAAAAAATCTCTCCCCTAAAATCTAGAGGGGAAAATCTCAAAATTAACTTCTAAAGCAAGCATCCCATAGACATCTGTGCCAGACTCACTCTGTAAGAGTAGACATAACTCAACACTTTTGATAGGATCCTGTCTCAGTATGCTTTGTGCAGACGACTTGAGAATGTGAAATTCACATAGAAAGAAAACTTATTCTGCCCCAGTTATAAAGATGGGAAAATTCAAGACCACAGACCCGGCATCTGGTGTGGCATATCATGGAAAGCAGAGGCCAAGAGAGAGACTCAGTTCTTAGTAGAAGAAAACAAGTCTCTTCCTACAGGTCCCAGGGTCAGCCGCTCAGCTAATGCCACTTTCAAGGTTGGGGCCCCACGACTCTAATATCTCCTACCTCTCAATACTCTTACATTGTCAATAATTTACCAACACATGCATTTTGAGAGCTGCACTCAAACAATTCTGACAGTGACTCCAGCAGACTCCAACCATCCTCAGGTAAGGCACTCAACGAACACACAAACAGAAACTTGCCATTTTGCACTGGAAGACAGTTCATTTTATAAATAAAGTGAATTCATTTACAGTGAACCAAATCCTTCAGAAGAGAATAACTTACTGAACTTTAATTAATAAAACCAAGTTTTCAATTCTAGTGTTACTATAGATGAATGACATGTCTTTGGTCCTAATAATGGTTTCCATTGGGTTAACTTAATTATAACTTTTGGACAAATACAGTGAAATAGAAGTTCAAGTACTTGAAAGCAGTATATATGGAAATTTCAAGAGCAGGCAGAAACTGGAGGGGTTCTACCCTTGAATGAAGAGAGGTTTCAGGTTTGAATTGTTGCGAAAAAGCCCAAGACGAGGCTCAGAATCACCCAAATGGAAGCACCAGCCTGCATCACAGTTACACAAGCAGCTTGATTTTTGCAGGAGCTTGATTTTTGCAAAGTAGATAAAGTAGTAGAGAGAGTGTGTATAAATGACAGAGGGTGGCTCCACAACTTGGAAAACAATAGTAAGATGTATGTGAGCAGAGTCAGGCTGGGGAGAGAGGAGAGTTGCTTGGAGGCAGGGCGCTCAGCAGAGACTCCAGAACTCTCTCAGTGGGCACAGCCCTGATTGGACAAACGCTGCATACAGTGACTTACTTTCCCAGACTACAGCCTAGAACAGAGAGAAGGCATGAACTTGACAGCAGGCCTCAGGAGCATTTCCTAGTCTGGGGAATCGAGAGCAACCTGAGCAGCAGTTGGCTGTGCTGGTAGCCAGTACCCTGGATTTGATATGGTGAAGTGGCACTCTGGCTATGGTCTGCCAAAGTATTTCTATAAGGAGAAATAGTGCTAAGGGGAGGGATGGTGTCATGAACAAAAACAAGTCCTAGACACAGTCAATGCACAGCCAGATGTAAAAGTCTACCTTTCTTTTAAAATAGTCTTTAATGCACTATAGTAAAAAAAAATAGAGTGGTGCTTGGTATATGCACAAATATAAAATTCATATTAACAATAAGCAAAAAATAGAGTGATACAGATAGAGTAAAACCTCAAATTATCCATGAAGCATGTAATATGGATACATCATAATGGGGCTACTGGTAAGCTAAAGACATAGCATTTTCTGGAGCAGTCACAAGCTTACTGAAAAGGGTTGAAAAGGTTGTATTTAAAAAGCCATGATGGGAAACAAAAAGCAGAAAAAGAACAGAGCAATAACAAAAGCATAGTTAGCTAAGGTGGTTGAACAAAAGGACAAAACATAAAAGAAGCAGACACAAAGAGTGTGCATGTGTGCGCGCACGCATGCACATCTGAGTGCAATGCCCAGGGAAGCCAAAAGAAGACTTGGGATCCCCTGGAGTTTGAAGCAATTTTGAGTCACTTGACATGGGTGCTGGGAACCCAACTTGGGTACTTACAGGGTTCTAAACTGCTGAGCCATTTCTCCAACCCCAAGGCAGGAAATCTGAATACACACACACATATATATGTATATATACATATATTTATATACATACTTATGTTTGCATCCATCTTTCACTATCCAGTGGGAGTTGGTTTGGATGACTCACTAATACCAAAGTCTACAGATGCCCAAGTGTCTTCTATAAAGTAGCATTATGTTTGTATATAATCTATGCATAGTCTCTCACCATATAATCTTATTACTTAATAATTATTTATATAGAAAAAGACAAGATCTCCTGAGTAAATTGGGAGCATGGGAACCATGGGGGAGGGCTGAAGGGGAAGGGAGAGGCAGGGAGGAAAGCAGAGAAAAATGTAGAGCTCAATAAAAATCAATAAAAAGGGGAAAAACAAAACAAAAAACAAAACAAAAATACTTATAATACCCAGTACAATCAAAATACTTTCAAAAAATCATGGTTTTGTGTTATTTATGGAGAACAAAACATATGTACAATTTCAGGAGAGTTTCAGATTTAAAAATGATATTTCTGCTTGGTGATTTCCTGAGCGCACAGATGTGAAACCCAGAGATATGGAGGGCCAGGCATAATTACATTAAATGTATTGTATACACATTGCAATTACAAGCCAGAGCTCGTCAGACTATCTGTGAGGACAAGATGTACTGTGATATGTGTGATAGGCGTCCTTTAAATGCAAAGTCACAGGCTGAGATGAAAGGGGGTAAATAGTCACCATACCAAACCTCAAATCCTTGACTGAAGCTGGCTACAAATAAACGACTTACTCTCATTTTCTTTCTTGTTCTTCTGAGTTCCCTAAAGAATCTAGAAATGTCAACTATCTCTTCCCTCACCTACTTCATATGGGTAGCCATATTATCTAATCCCGGGATATAAAACATGCATAGAAATTGCCTTAGACTGCCTTAGCTTTCTTGATAAATAAAGACACACACAGAAATGCAAAGTCATCCTTTATCTTCACTGTCCTGCTTTGAATATAAATTAGATCTATGGTGCTATAGTAGCCACCTTGTGACATAGGAGAAAAGATGACAGAAGTATCAGCTACTATATCACTCAAGACTTCCCATTTTGTGGAGAAGATATATCTCAATTTGTTCATGCAGTACCAACTAGAAATCTGTTTCCTCGCTCCCCACCCTCACACAAGAACACTAGAGAATCAAGGACTAGAGGATTAAGGCCCATTACTTTCCCAATTTTCCTGAAAGCAGCGTGTTTTCCATTTAATTGTTCAGCATCATGGGTATCTAGAAGGCATCCCAAAGAGAGTTAAGACACAGCTAATAGTTGGGACGGCTTTCTTCACCATGTCTAGATCAGTTGCAAAGACCTAGCCCAGGTTAATTCTCTCATTGTCTGGATGCTAATTCTTTACTGCAGAATGAACTGAGTACTCACTTTATGCCAGAATACTAGATAGAGGCACAAGGGGAAGCAATTGTTTCTTCTCTCTATTCAAATACTTGTGAGCTTTAATTTTTTGGTGCCAGAGATCAAAGCCAGGGTCTTGTGCATGCCAGGTGAGCACTCCACAACTGGACCATTGGACCAACCTCCAGGGCCTCAAATATTTGCTCTCTTCTTTTTTAGATATTTAGTTATCATGATTTATGTAGCCCTGAAGCTTGGAAGCTACCTGTTTTCCTCTATTCCCACAACTTATTTCACTGAATTGACAATGGAAAACCCAGATCACTCATATTTTAGTCTCCAGTACCTAACGATTGTAGCATAGTCTCAGTTATTGTCAGCTAAACACTTTGATGAACCAGTGAATATATTTTGAATAATCCTTACATCTCATGCATAGGGAAACAGAATAATTTGAATAATTATAAAGCTATTATGCCATTCATTTTCCTTCAGCGTGTAAAAGGGAGTAAGTCCATTATGCTTTATTTGGATGATGAGAGCATTCATTCCAGAAGGAGGTAATCCCTAATTTTCAACTCTTCAAGGAAATACGGCAGCATAGAAAAGAAGTACCAGACAGAATCAACTGAAGAACCCCTAAAGAGAATTAACTCAAGAAGCAGAAAACAGTTTTAAAATAAAATTAGTCCCCTCCAAGATATTTGAGAATGTTATACCTAGAAAATAAGATTGTATTTCCACTAGAAAGAATTACACTTCTTAGGAAATAACAAGTCATAAACACACACACACAACTGTGAAGTGCTGAAGACCAAAGGAGACAAAGATGAGCACAGATTAGCGATCTCTAAGCAAAATGACAGTTTAGAATCATGACAGCGACATTAAGAGCCATTGCAGACAACTTGAGGGAAAAACATCTAATAAATAGAGCCTATTGCCCTTTCTCTTGGTTGCCCCACAGCAGACCTGGAAGCTCCCTCCCTGAGAACTGGCTCGCAAAGTCCCAGAGGTGATGTGAGAGCCGCTAAAGGAGACCAGCAATCAGCAGTCCTACCCAGCTGTGAAGCCCGAGATCCATGAGAACAACCAACACGGCGAGAGATCCCCAAGCACGCAACCTAAGCACTTGGATCTCAGTACTAGCCAACAGCCATCAAGTTGAACATAAGGCCCTCTCGACAGGAAGGAGTTCCTGCCTGGCACTGCAAATCTAGCCACCTACCTACCTGTGACTGGTAAGAATGTAGACCCTAGAGGTCAACATACTACAGCCACTTTCCTAAACCACTACAAGCTCTAGCTTCATTTGAAATAGCCCTATACCTACAGAGAAGTGTAGCTCTCGCTCTCCATCGAAGAAGCCTCCTCTCGCATCAGATGGAGACCATTATGGTAACCCACAACTGGCCAAAAGTCAGAGGATAACTCACTATGGGATATTCAAACCTATTTGATACATCTAATACACAACTCCTACACGATGGCTCAGAGAACATCATGGAAGAAGTAGAAAGACGGTAAGAGTCAGAGGACCAGGATGACCAGGATGTTGGGAGCTTACCATCACGGTCATCTAAATAAGACCTGTACAGTGTGAGTGGACCCCCATCTCTAGGTGAGTAGGTGATTAATGACTGTCAGAGAGGAAGATCCAGTGCAGAAAATAAACCAAACCAAATTATTTTTACTAACAATAAGAAATCAGTACTGGAAATGCTAGGTAATTATACAAAGCAACAAAACTATCGAAAAGACTTAAAAAGAGAATACTATGTTTAGTAGAAACACTACTAAAAAAATAGCAACCTTGATTTTTTTGAACAATAAAAAACCACAGTGGTGAATGAAACTATTTGAAGAAATATAAGAGAACTAGATAATATCACAGTTATGACATAACACACACAGACTCCCTAAGGTCTTTAAAACACAAAGGAGAGCTAGACACTATCACAGTTATGACATAATACATGCTGACTTCCTGGGTCTTTAAAACACGAAGCACAGCTTATATCAATAGCACCAATGTTGTTGAACAAACACAAAATTCATTTTTAAATATGTATGAAACACTTAGAAGAATTACTCACACAAAGAGCTCAGTAAAACCTCTCAAGCTGAAACTCTTTCAAAGACATTGACCTCAAATCAAAAGCAAACATTTGCAAATGAACAATGACAAAATTCATAGCCACAACAAAGGTTTTCAACCATAAGCATTCAACAACAAACTCTTAAATAATTACCACATAAAACAGAAATCCACACTGGCATTACACATTATTTAGAAAAGATGCTATATTTCAAAGTTGAGAAGATGTGATTAAAATCTTGCTCAGAGGAGAAATTGTATCCTTAATTGCATTTGTAAGAAAATAAAAATGAATACAACCAAAGAATTCTAAATAAAGAAATGGGTGGAATTAACTAAACCCACACAGAAGAAACCAACTGGCTGTGACAAGACTAAACATGTCACCAGGCCCAGCATATTTTTTTGAAAAGCCCAGTAGACAGGAGGCCAGAGAGGATGACCTTACCTAAATGAGGAAACTCAAGAGGTAATGGAGGAGTAACAGAAGGGACAATAAAACCTCTACAAGTGCCGTTTCTAAAGTATCATGTCCTCCATAATGCTACCAAGTTTGAAACGTCAAATTTTTTAAGTTGGCACAAGATCTAATAAAAATTCCCATATCAGTAACAACAAACAAAGTTCAAGAACAGACAGAACTATTTCCCTTAAAATAAGCCAAGCTCAGATCACTTCATGATTGAATTTGGTCAGGTTTAAGAAAATATGGAGCTTCTTTGATATTTAAACGTTTTCACAGCATTAAAAGAGGTATTGGTGTGGGATGGAGTTCTGATACTCTTTGAGTCTGAATGATCAAATACCTTTTTTTTTTTAACAAATGAAAATGGTGTCTGAATTCTCTGTTTAGTTTCTCATGGCCAAACCTAGAAAGGTTGTCAAGGAAGGGGATGGGAGTCAAAAGAGGTCTTCTTTGTAAATCTAGAAGTAGGAATTTTTGTTTGTTTGTTTTTTGTTTTGGTTTTTATTGAGACAGGGTTTCTCTGTAGCTTTGGAGCTTATCCTGGAACTAGCTCTTGTAGACCAGGCTGGTCTCTAACTCACCAAGCGGAAGTAGGAATTTAAGTAAAGTGCAAGCCAATAAATTCCCAGTGCAATCCTACAATAATGCATCAAGGCAAAGGTGAGTTTGTTTTAGGGTGCAAGCAAGGTTTGACAGAGGGAAATCAAAACAGGTCACATACTACCCATTATTAAAAAGAAGGTAACACCATCATAACAGTGGGCATAAACATCTCACTTTAAAATATTTAAAAGAGAATTATTGTATTAACCCTCAAAACCATTTTCATCCACAAAATCCCATCTTTGGACAACCTGAAAGTGTTAACGTAGGGATGAATCCCAAAAGACATTTCTATAAAGAGTACCTATTGTCCACTGTCTTTAAGGAGCTCACAATAGATAAACTAATGAAAAAAATAACAATTAGCTATATTGAAATAGATGTAATATGGCTGCCATTTTTGCAGATGATAGGACAGTTGTTTATAAAATTCAAGGCAATCAACATGTTTAAAACTGTGAGGAAAATTCAATAAAGAGAGGAGATACAAGTAAAAGAACAGAAATCGATACCTTTCTCACACACTGGCAAAATTCAATGAAAAGAAACTCCACTTATTTAATAAGAAAAGTGACAATGAATTCATGAAGAAATATTAGATAAAAACCACGGGAACTTTGCTAAAGGGGATAAAAGCAATGAGCGGCAAAAACAAGCAGTGCACAGGGAAACATAGACATTTGACAAGCCAGCTCTCCCCAAGCAGAGGTGAGGAGCCCGTTCAACCACTGTGAAGGTAGAGGGGAGTCTTTTCGGACAAGCTGACTCTGTAAGCCATATAGGGAAATGAATGCACATGAATATTCACAAGGAGGCATATTTGTATAAAAGAGGAGGATGAGAGATTTACATTTCCAGACCCAAAACGTATTTAGAGCTCCAGTTTAAAAATACCATGTAAAGATATAAAGGTACATAGTAAATTACATATATAAATTTAGTCTCCTTTATTTATAGAGCAAAGTAATTTCAAGATTCATTTTAAAATCTAATTATCTACTCATCTAAATATTGGAAGAAAATAATAAAATCACATTTGTATAAATTTACAAAAAGGGAGATTTTCCTATAATTACAACATGGACAATCAGTAGTAATAAAGAACAAAGGCAAACAACTCTAACTTTGCTTAATATTTTACATTTATTTAGTGTGTTTGTGTGCGTGCGTGCGTGCGTGTGTGCGTACACTCACCACAGCGCAGAAGTGAAAGTCAGAGGACAATTTGAGGATGTTGGTTCTCTTCTTCCAGGATGTCGATTCCAGTATTGAACTCAAGTTGTCCAGGCTGTGAGCAAGGGCCTTTACCAGTTGAGCCATCTCTCTGCCCCAAGATAACTTAAAATTTTCATAATTGAACCAAGAAATACGTTATAATCAATGGTTGCAAATATTTGTAACACACACAGTAGCATATTAACTCAGAAGTATCTATTCCCTCTAAAGTCAGCTATGCCCAAAAAGAAAATAGTTGTGTTTTGGTCCTCAGAGCTGTCAAGAACAGCTGATCCCAGAATCCCGTTCTAACAATTCACTAGGATTAGGACAACAGAGACTACACTGCCCCCAGATCCCTCTCTCATCTCTCCATCATCTATCAGCATCACAACAGAATATATATTTATATTTCTAGTAAGATTCAACCCTCCACTTAACATTAGTAGCTGACTAGACACTTAGATTATTTTAACCCCCAGAGTCCTGCTGGACCTAATTCTTTCTCCACTTCATCTCCTCCATGAGCACCGTGGTGTGCCTTACTAATTCTTCTAGATCTCTTGGAACTCTCAGACTCTTAGAAAGGCTAACAGGAGCATAGCAGTCCCCTAGCTTCTTTCTTCCACGTGCTGCAAGTTACAGGTTAAATGCCACATCCCAGATACAATATGCAAAGAGGTGTCCCTTTTATTTTCTAGGTTATTTCTCAGATAGTTTGCTTCCAATTTTTGATAACTGTATCTGTCCAATTTCTTGCTCCTGGTCATTTTATTCCTTAAAATAAAAGCTTTACTAGGGCCGGGCTAGGATCGACCTGGTTCATTTTGGCAGCCTTCTCAGCTAAAGGAATGCCTGGTTTGTAGCAAGAGCTAAATTAAAATGTTTAAAGAATTAAGGAGTGAGGGTAATATTAAGAGGCTATTCACAGAAGGATCAGTGGCAGTAAACACATAAAAAAGAAATGAAACTAAATAAGAGTGAAATACAACTTTAATAATCCATATGGGAAAACAGAATCTTAATATTCAGGATTGCTGGAGTAATAGAAAGTTGTGCCCTGCCTTACACTAAGGGCATGTATCAGTTCAATCATTTGGAAGCAATCTGGCTTTTCCCGGGGGTGTGCTGGAATCAGTTTAAATTGATTGGTAACAATTTACAAGGGTCTGTAGTTAATTATTGAAGACTTTTTTTTAAAGCAGTTGGTGGCCTGAAATTCCCCCCATGGAGGCAATATCTGCACCATGGAAACAAGCAAATGCTAGATAGATGGCTGATAGTATTGCTTTGACACCCAGTTTAAATCATATCTGTATCTACAAAAGCAAAATTAAGTATAATTTTGGCCTGGTATCCTGAAATATATATTGCCCAAGAGAACTATAAATTAAAAAATCTTCAGGCAATCTGGATGCTCATTACTAGGGAAATAATTTAGGAAGTGTAATCCATATAAGGAAAGAGCTGTTTAAGAAGGAGGTGGATCTGGTGATTCTGCCATAGCTCACTGCTGAGTAAGTAACAGACTAAGGAAAATGTCTACAGTATTATGTTAGCAGAAATTACTACATTTATATCATTTCATATGTGTTTGCTTGAGGTCTATTTGGACCCATTATCCCTAGGACTGACAGAGATGTGAAGGAGGTGGGTAGGCTTTGCTTTTTAATTGATCTATAAATAAATGGTGTGCATTCTCAAAACAATAGCAGATGTTCTTTCAAAATAAGAGTAATTTGAAATAACTTTGGGATTAAAGAGATAATCAAATTGTAATTACAGACTATTTAAAAATCACAACGATGAAAATAATATAAAGCGAAAGCAATAGCAGGAGGCAAAAGCTGTAATAAAGAGGAAATTCATAGCTTTACATAATTTCATCATTAAACAAAAACCATGGTAATACGTTAACAAAGCTTGCAACTTGGAACTTCAGAAAATAGAACTAGAGGAAATGAAGGGACAAGGACTAAAGGATAAAAGAACAATTAAAGAAAACATCATTTGAATAAGCGCAAATGTCCTTAGGAAACTACTTCGAGGTTTCCTCTCCACACAGCAGCCAGGCATGATCTTTGCCCAGCATCAACAGGACATGCTTCCTCTGTTCCCAACACTTTCCACCTCACCACATGGAGCACAGAGCTGACCTGTGCTCAACACCCTTCTCCATGCTGAGGTCCCAGTACTTCCTTTCTTTTCTTGACCCATGATCCTTCTAATCCAGTCATTTAGGGCTTCCTGATGACCTCCCAACAAGCCAACTTCAGCCCAGACTCAGGACCTTGTCTTCCCTGTCTTTGATGTTCTGGACCACTGAATTTAAGGGGCAAGTGTGGTCATCCCAGAATCCTTTGCCTGTCCCAGAGTTTGTACGTAGTCATTTGCTGTCCATCTCCTTGAGATGACAGCAGTACCATGAGCAGTACCAGACACAGGCCCTTCGGGTCTCAGAACGAATACGGTGCCTTTCACAGTGTCACGATGTGAAGTCATATTGTGAAGGAATAATTGCCTTGTTTAGTGAAGGGAGACTTTGCACAAACTTGGTGCCCATGGCACATGTAATGCACACTGCCTATTGTACTCTTCCCATCTTCCACCGCACAACTACGAACTGATTCTTGGGCCACACACTCTCAACACCCCAGCCTCCTTTGCTCTTACATTTAACCATTTGCTTATAACATCACCTACAGAAAGTAAATGTTCTGCATGCCACTCCCAAGTTAAGGCTGAACAATGGTGATCCTGTGCCCCCATCCCATCTCTTTCTTCCTATAAATTGGAAAGGAGACTCTGGGGCATGCAGATAAGTGCAATGGCTCAAAATGTCTAGAAGAATGAATAAATGAATGTGGGAATAAATGAATTCCCTTTCTTCATCCTTTCCAGATTTGTAAATGGGGAAAAGAAAACAAACAGAAGGAGATGGTTCATGAGACACTCTGCACAGAAAGAACTCTATGAGAGAAGCACGATTTGTGCAGTGCACTGAGGAAGTCATCACAGGGAGCCTGCGCGGGAACTATCTACAACCTTGATTGAAGGAAGAGCCAAAATTATTGACAAACCACTCTGTAAATTATTGATGATGCTTTAGAATACGGCCACTTAACCCACTTCAGTTATCACTCACAAGAGGAAAGTTTGAAACAAAAACAAAGTATCGGGGACTCAGAACCCACACAAAAACGTAGGAGGAGAGAGAGAAACCAAGAATTATTCCCTCAGTCTCATCGCTGCTCATGCATCTTCTTGTGTCCCAGAGGTAAAACACAGCAGACAGGACACTTATGAGAAGAATCCCAGATAGGAGGGATCCAGTTGCTTGTCAATGAAGTGACTGTAGAAAACAGATGTGGTTAGACCCTGGGAAGATCTGATTCTTCCCACAGGACAAAAGCAAGTTCTGCCAAATCTCCACCAACACACACACACACACACACACACACACACACACACACACACACACACACACACACACACACTCCCACAACGTCTAGGAGAAGCACTCGAGCTCTAGCTGCCATGCTGCTTCTTGGGAAATGAAGCACTGGGTAACTTGTGAGACTGATACCCTACATGGTTGCAGATGCTCTTGCCGCTGAGCTGGCAGGTCCACGCTGAAAGGCCGTCTTGTCTCTAGTTCACGTAACCAAGTATTTTCTTTACAGCCCTTGCTTGCTTCATTGTCACCAGGCCGAGAGAGAGTCCCTTGTGGATACTTACCAAATAGAACTCCTGCACTGGCTGCAGTCTGAGCCCTGGGCAAAGATCAGCTATGAGATCACAGAGTTGCTTTATTAAAGAACAAATCACACTGGACAAACCTGATTGCCTTTGGAACAGGTGAGGGGCTTAGCAAGCATAGTGGAGTACAGTGTGTGTGTGGTTTGTGGGCTGCTTCCACTCCCTGTTAGCAGGCTTCTTTTGTTTGTTTGTTTTTTGCAGGTATCCCACTACTCCGGCCTCTCTACTATCTTAGTGTCTCTAAGATAGTCTAGGCTTCAACTTCACAGCTTCAAATACTGACTCCTTAGGTCTTCATTCAGGGTCACTCCTGACATATGCCTGACCTCAGTGCCTTTCCTTAGTCTTTTCTTGGCTCAAAAGCCAGAACCATGCAGCTGAAGCTGCCAAGTTCTGCTGCTTGCTGGGGTCGGAACATAGCTCCCTTGTTCAATGACTTCATTCACAGGCTCTGTTTTTGATGGTTTCCTTCACTGTGTGTTCTTGAACAAAAGACGGAGGCTAAGAAAGCACCCTGGTCCTCTTGGATGCAGAAAGCTGAAGACAGCACTTATACCAGGTCCAGCCTGCCCATGGCACGGATGATGGAGATGGATGGATGGAAGATGAATGATGTTCAAGACAGTAGAACCACAGCCTGATGCCCAAAGTCCAAAAGTTCTCCACATGTATCTCCCCCCACCTCTTAGATGTTACCATGTGCCCATTACCTCACCTGCAGAATATGAGTAAGGGTCCCCTGTGTCACTACCAGGCTGAACCTGAAAGAGGATTCACTGCCTAAGGGCCAAATGTTCTCCGTACACACATCCCCCTCTTAAGTGTGACCATGTACCCATTACCTCACCTGCAGAATATGAGTAAGGGTCCCCTGTGCCACTTCCAGGCTGAACCTGAAAGATGGTTGACCGCCTCCTCTGTCTTACTTTCCTTTTTCTCCTAGGTGGAAAGCTGATGCCAGATTGAATCTGGGCCATGCAGATAACAGCAATTACTTAGTAAAGGCAAAGAAACAATAGGGAAAGAACCTGGGTCTCCACCATCGAGCACTGCATACGGTCACTTGCTTATCTGTAACTAAGCTGTCTTAGTAGCAGACATCTTATTGGAGTCACTGATTAGTGCAGCTTAGTCCCTGTGTGACACCAAAGGGGAATGCAAATCATATGGCACTCTGCAAACAGATAAAGAGAGTAAAATTTTACACCTCCAGGGAAGGACAGAGTTGGAAAGGCTGGCAGCTGCTGTATCCTGAACAGCAAAAGGTAGAAATGTTTCCTTCAAACCTTTCCACAAAAGCTTTCCAGTCTTTTCCATTAAATAAAACCATGTATCTCTTTATCCAAGATCAATCAAAGGCTTCATGCACTAAGGTTTTAAATGGCCTTCCAGAGAGCCAGCACTAAAACATAAGGGGCAGGTACAGAACCAGAGAAGCAAGAGATAGAGCCAAGTATGAGGATACGTCAAGAAAGGAATCATCAGTGTGGTTACCATAACATTGCACTGGCAGGAAAGGAAATGGAAACCTAAACTGTACATCAGATTTGATGCCAAAGAAAGATTGGGCCAGGTCTGGAAACATCTGTGGCTGCTTAATGTTTCAAACAGTTATGTTGAACAATGGCTTTACTGTGGACAAGAAAGTGGGAAGAAGTCTGTCCTCCATGATGGGGTGACCACCAATGCCACCCAAGCATGGTCAAAGGGGACAACAAAGAAGGTCCAAGAGATAAACATGGTCATGTAGCATAGTGGTTATGGGCAAAGATCTTTCCTAAGAAGCACGAGCATGGTCTCTTTTGCTGTCAAGTTATTACTCCAATCCAAAAGAATCGATATCCACAGTGGGTAAGCACTAGGCCACTCCTTAGCTTTTCTGCAACGCTTCTTACGGATTTTCTGTCTCTGCTTTGCCATTTAATGTTACAGGATGAGGTAGAAAAAGGAACATTGGAGGAAAGGGGTAAAGAACCCTTGCATTCATTTCTAGACATTCTGGACCATGAAGAGATTCATCCAGACCTCATGTAAGGAGAACGGCATGAGATCCAGGGGTCCTGACCTCTGGCCTTGATGTGATAATAAAAGAAGTTTGGGGTCATTTCCTGTGGGGTTTCCTGTCAGAGGGAGAGATGCAGTCATTTGGTGTCCACAGGAGCAGAGTGTGAGGTAGACATGGCCAGTTGTCCACCAGAAATGCCTCCTTTCCTTTCTCATGGCTAGACAAGCTCTCATTATCTCCTAGCTTTCCTTGAAGTTATCCTAAGTGGGAGAAATAAAAGCAACAGTGCATGCTCAGGCTAAAGGCTATGGGATTGCAAATCTCCTCTAAGCCCTTTCACTCCACAGGAGCTAGAGTACAGATGGTTGTGGCTTAGCTCTGTCTACCCCACAAAATGCTACAGGCTTGGAGAATGGCAGAGGTGGAAGGGAGGAAGGGAGGGAGGGAGGGAGGAACTTTGGTTGGTCCATTACTGAATTGCATGTTGAATCTCTCCCTTAGAGCAACCAAGGGCCCTTGAGGACCTGAACAACTGTGTGTCTGTTGGCTGGGAAGGGACTTAGACCTAAAGCATGGGTTTGGGCCTTTCTCCTCATCTCAGGACTCTCAAGGAGAAGCCATGTTTAGTGTTTATTAACATTGTCCCCTCCTCCTCCTGTGTCATAGGTAGGGTTTCTATTGTTGCAACAAAACAACATGACCATAAAGCAAGTTAGGGAGCAAAGGGTTTATTTGACTTACATTTAAGCATTGCTGTTCATCACTGAAGGAAATCAGGACAGAAACTCAAACAGGACAGGATCCTAGAGGCAGGAGCTGATACAGGCCACAGAGGGGAGCTGCTTACTGGCTTGCTTCCCCTGGCTTGCTCACTCTGCTTTCTTATAGAACTCAGGACCACCAGGCCAGGAATAACACCACCCATAATGGGCTGGGCCCTCCCTCACTGATCACTCATTGAGAAAATGCCTTACAGTTGGAACTCATGGAGGCATTTCCCCAACTGAGGCGCTCCTTTCACTCTAATGACTCGAGCTTGTGTCAAGTTGACATACAAAACTAACCAGCTCATCCTTTGTATTGCTTATGGATCTTGGAAATGTATGTAAGTTCACTGAGTCTTGGTTTCTGTTAAACGTGATTACGAATTCATGACCAGTAGGATTATACAAAGAACCAGAAATGGCTAATTTTATCAAACATAAGCAATATATTAAGTGCTGTATAAAGGTCCTTGCTTATTCAATATGAACAATATACTCACAATGAGGTTGATCTTGGAAGCCCTGCTTTCCAAATGAGGATACTGAGGCACAAAGGATGTTAAGTTATTCATGAGAGGATGCTCTATGGGCAATGCTTTGCTTAGCCAAGGATGAGGTGTCCTATATGTGGATAAGCCTCCAAGGCCCAACACCACAGGTCAAAGTGACCTTGAAGCCCATCAGTGCTAAGTGACTCCTTGAAACACAGAAAATCTGAACAAGGCTGTCTGCAGTGGCAGAAGACAGAGGAAGCCCTCCAGCAGACAGCCCTTCTCAGCTCCCTTTTATCTTCTTTCACAAACCAGTCACTCAGCAGCTGGGGAAGGAGAAATCTCACTTGTGGCCAAGGACTCCAGGACTTGTTTGCATGATGTCCTCAGATTCACCCCTACATGGGTAGTTTTATCAGGACCAACAACCGGGTCCCTGAAACGTGCCTAGAATCACTTGGGGGGGTTCTCTCCTCCCTCCTTCCTCAGTAGCAAGCCCTGTGGGTGCTGTATCTTTGCATCTGAAAGCTCAGTCTTGATCACCATCTCCTCTCACAACACTAGCTCACTGCCAATCGCTAACCACTTCCTCTCCAATCAGTTCCAAATTCTACAGAAAGCTCCCTTTCCCACTCTCTCAGCCCCTTGTGCCCTCGGTTCCTTTCTGCTGGTCCTCTGTGAGATCATAGCAATCGGATTGATTATTCCTTTCTGCCTCACAGGATCTGCAAGGTTAAGATCAAACTAAGGACAGCAGCTCTTCTCTTGATTGTAGGTACTGGGATCCAAGCTCACAGGAGAAGGTGGGTCTTCCACCCAGGACATCAGCTGTCACGAGAGTTTTGTCACCAGCTCAGGCTTTCTCTTCATCAAGCTTCTGTCTTCTTATTCCTGCACCCATGATGCCACTCATCTTCCAGAAGTTCCTGGCCAGTTCCTTCCACGGGTACCCTTGGACTCAATGACTCAGTTGGCTTTTGTTACTCTATCAAGACCCAGAAAAAAATGCAAACTGCCCAAGGGACCCAAGGAAAGTGCTCCTTTCTTCAAGAGGCTTCTGATAGCACCTTCGACTCTCCATTCTTTACTCCACAAGCACGGAGTCTGAGGAAGCAATTTATTCGCTTCTCTTTATTGAACATCTTCCTGCCCTTTTGTGATGTAGTCGAAAAGATGGCTTCTCTTGGGCCTCCTGCCCAGGACTTCTTGTCTTAGTTACTTTTCTATTGCAGTGATAAAACATGACCAAAACAACTCAAGAAGTAAAATGTTTAACTGGGCTTGTGGTTTTGGAGAGTTAGAGTCCATGATGGCAGAGCAAATGCATGGGGACAAACTGAGAACTCACATCTTGACCTACAAGGGGAAGGCTGAGAGAGCATCAGGAGCCACTCGGGTCTTTTGAAACCTCAAAGCTTGTCCCAGTGACAGCAGGCCAAACCTTCCAATCCTTTTCAGACTCTCCTACCAACTGGAAACCAAGTGTTCCAACATAATCTATGGGAAGCCATTCTCATCCAAACCACGTAATTTCCCTAGAGTACAACTAGATGGAACAGAGCCAGGAGGACAGCCTGTCCCGGGTCCCACTCCTACACTAGTATTAAGAATCCAAGCCTACACACTCCTACTCCAGTGTAGGATACTGGGAGAAGCTCACCATATATTAAGGTTTCTACTCTCATTAGAGCTGTGGGTGTTTGAAGAAAAGGAGGCATAGGGCCAAGTGGGGCTGGGGACTCTTGAGCAGAAACACACACACAGATGCACATACACACATGCATACACAAACACACACACATAGAGATTATATGAATATATATATATATTGAGATTATGATATGATTACATCATTTCCTTCCCTTTCTTCCCACCAGTCCCTCCCAGAGCAGAGATTCTTAAACTTTGGTCATGATATCATCTGTGATCTCATAACCGAATGTGGGGAGTCATGAAAAATTTGCCAGTAGGAAAGAGCTTCTGAATGTGCGGTGATCAAAATTAATTTGAAATCAAGTCTATAATGAATCCCAAAGAGGTGGTTAGGGCCATGCCTGCCCCCAACATACCCGCACGGCCTAACAGCTGCTTCAGTTCTCAAGACACCAAAGGCACACTTTGCATTGCCTGTGCTCTCCCGCCACACAATTCTCCCACCACTCAGTGTCAGTGAGCACGCTCTGAAATGGCTCCGCTTTCATCTGTTATGAGCTGCCGTGTTTTAATGGTACATACAAAGTTTTTGCTCTTAGAAAAGCATAATGGTTTAATTATAGAAAACAAAGACTTTTAATATTCTCCTCCCTCGTTCCTCAGCATGTATCAAATTAGTGTATCTTCCGATTACATTGTGCTAGACCAAACAAGCACATACGTCTCATTAGTATGCAAATTTCCAATCGTCTTGCATAAATAAAATTATACATACTTCAAAGAATTGTTTTAAAGTAAGTTGATTTACTGTCAGTAAATGTTTGGTTTGTACAGCTAGTTAGTATATCTATGTAACAGGGTTGCATTAAAACTTCCACAGGGAAAAGGGGTCACAAAAGAAATTCTGCTGTAGAAAACTAGATTTGATAGCCCTCTGCTTCTTGGATAGTTCCCAAGCTAAGAGTCAGGGTGGCTGTCTCCTGTATCCTCTTAGAGAGGAGAGGTTTCTGACTAGCTCTTGATGGGGTAAGGTTAGTTTACACATACAATCATACAACTACACCTCACAGGCTCCATACACAACTACACACAGTCACAGTCACGTACTCAGACTGACATATAATCACACCCCAAACAATATAACCCCTCTCTCTCTCTCATACATACACATACACACACACACACACATCCCACAAATGGAAACAAACCAAACACATAGCCACATCCACAATTACAAAGACTCTCACATACAACCATATTCAAAATCACACTCATAAAAACCACACAGTTGTGCACATGCACATACACACACATGAGCAAGCGTGCGCGCGCGCGCACACACACACACACACACACACACACAGCCACAGTCATGTACTTAGTCTCTACACTGATACACACCACACACAACCCCACAGGCATGGAGACCTCCGTACTTCACAGAAGTGGGGAATGATCACCCTCCCCTGTCATATTCATCTTCTTCCTCAGGAGGCTGTCAGACACACAATGAGCCACTGTAACCCCTGCTCATAAGAGGTGACAGCCACTGTCCTACACGGGAACCCAGCAAGGCCTACCAGAACTTTATTCCCATCAAGAAGCCTCTAACTTCAGACACCCCTCCCCACTCTACCTGGATTAATCTCTGTGTCGTTTCCCACTCCCATATTGTTTCTATAGCAACCTATAGTCCCTGGGTATAGCTGCTGCTGCTGCTGCTGCTGCTGATGATGATGATGCTTCTATGAGCTATGACCCTATGTGTAAAACTGCCAGGTTAGGAGCTGTCTTCTCTCCAAAAGTGGAATTATTCATCCTGGAAGCAATGTCATGCTTGGACCAGTCCAGATGCTTACACTAGGGCTTCTCCCCCCAGCTATGTTCCCCAGTACATTTCTCATTTCTCTTTCCTTCTCTCTCTCTCTCTCCTTGCTCCTCTCCCCACCCTTTCTCCATCTCCCTTCTTCCCTCCTCCCAAAAGCATATGCCTGACCAGGAATTGCTTGCCTGTTGCCTGTTTTAGACATTTTAATACATATAACTGGGTGCATAGGTAGTCATGTAGAGGAATGAGCAGAGAAAATATCTGCGTGCTCAGGACATAGATTCTGCCCATTGGTTTGCTACTTCCAGACTATTCGATGCTGGGCAAATTCCTCATCTGCACAATGAGGACTTTGTATTGGATGAATTTGGGTGATTCCTTTTAGCATAGTTTTCTGTGATCTTTTATCTCTCTCTACAGTTTTACTGTCAGGAGACAGAGCCTATAAAACATTTGAATTCTTTCAGAAAATTCCAGCCACAAGCCTAAAATTACACTCTAGCCTCTAACACCAAGAATATGCAAATGCAAACCTTATGGCTGGTAGTGTACCCTCACAGGGAATCTCCCCTTGAAGCTGGCATGCCTATCTGTCCCCCCTTTTTTCCCCTACCTGTGTGACATTCACTTAGTCTCCTCAAGGACTCATCCCGCTTGGAGGAACTTCCATGGAAAGGCACCAAGTGTGAGATGGCGCCCTGTCACAGCCTCTGGCTACAGGAGGCAGAGAAGGCAATCATAATGAGAATGACTGAAGGACAGGAGCAGTGCAGTCAAGATATGATGAACCCTGCGCTTCCAACCCCCACACAGCTCTCCGTCCAGCACCTCTGCAAAGGGGTTACTTAAGGGAGATATTGACCTAAAGTGCTGTAGTCATTTGGATCAGCTCATTAAGCCTTGGCCGAGCCTGGGGGAGGCGGGCAAAGAAGTACAAAACCAAACACGAAATAAAGGTCGATGTTTCGTGCCCTCTGGCTGCAGTGGGACTTTTACTCACCTGGGGATTCTGATGTTCTGGGGAATGTGTGGTTAGGTTAACAGCCCTAGAGGGTGCAGTGCACCCCACGGGGATCACATTTTAACTCTAAGCTAAAATCCCACATCTCGTTACTCAGCATCGGCATCCACTGCAGGGAAGAACACTACCGAGGGTCTTGGATGAGTGGAAGGGTCCCATGAAGGCTTACAGTGAAACTCGGGGACTCAGAAATGGGGAAGACCAAAATGAAGCTAAACATAGACTTCCAGGTGGCCCGGTGAGGGTTTCCTTTGGCTTTCGGTCTTACAGAAACCCATCAGAAGTGTTTCCCTTGACTGATATTAAAGGCTGTTCATTTTCATTCCGCATGAACATGCTGTGACTTCCTCTCCCCCACTACACACAGGCCTCAGCAATCACAGTATGTTCTTGAAGCAGGGGCAGAGGGGGAGGGAAGGTAGAGCTATGTCCCCCAACCTTTGCATGTTCCACATCCTTTTCCTACAGCCTAAACTCTGAAATGACCCACAAATATCACAGGACATCAGAATAAGATTTCTGATGGACTCCTAGCTACCACATTACAAAGAGCATCCTCAACTCTCCCAAATAGGATTCAGTAAGGCCACTAAGAGGTCACTGGAACCATGTAAGTCTTGAGTGTTGTATCCAGATGGAAAACTAGGAGTCAAAACAGAACAGAAGTGTGCATGCCCCTTCAGATAAATTGCTGGGACCATGAAACAACAAGAAGGACTCAGAAGTTTCATCTGGACTCCAAGAGGCACAAGGGCTCTTTTTCAGTTGCTGATGCTCCACTGATAGCAAAATAAGGATGGAGGTCTTCGTGCCACATCCATCTCCCTCCTGAGTCAATACAGCATGCAAATGCCCAAGACTAAAAGCTCATGCTTCAGGTATGTGTGAGAGACAGAAAAGCATATCCTAAGCATATGTATCTTCTAATTTCTAAACCTGTGACTTTGTCACCTTTTACATCAAGAGGAATTTTGCAGATAGGACCAAGTGAAAGATTTTGAGATGGAGTATCATCCCAGGTAATGTAGATGGGGGTGACAGAATCTTGAAATCCTTGCCAATGGAGACTGGGAAGCCAGTTACAAGTTACTGGGAAGGCGGTAAGTAGATGGTAGCAACAGAGACTGGGCTGAGGTTCTCCAGATATGAGGAAAGAGGCTGCATGCCAAGAAGGACAAGAAACTCCCGGAGACCATTTGAAAAGGATACAAATTCCCGCCTACAGCTTCAAGAAAAGACCAGCTCTGACAAGCTCCTGATGTTAGCCCAGTGAAACTTATTTTGGACTTCAGCGCTCTAAGGGAATAAATTTGTGAAGCTTTAATCACTGGGAATAAATTTGTTCTGTTTAAGGCTGTAATAATTTGTCATAGCAGCGATAGGAAATGAATATGGCATGTTGCTTATTCTCTGTGTCTCTGTTCCTTCGTCGAGAAAAACAGAAATAATGATATCCACCTCAGATGGAGCTGTCAGGACAATTAAACGTAATATAATATATGTAAATCACCTAGAATACCATCTGGCACAGAGTGGTTCTCAATAAATATTAGCTATGATTATACCAATCCAATCACTTTATTTTATAGGGGAGGACATTAAAGTCCAGACAGAGAATATAATGTGGCTGAGGTCACAGTGACACCGGGAGGAAATTTGGTCATTCCTCATTTGCGACTGCTAACGTAGTCATCTTATTTATGGAAGGACCATGGGAGCTACAGAAGATTCAGAACTGAAGCACACCCCTTGGCAGACGTCAATTTTCTACTGCTGCTGGACAAGTCAGCACATTCAGGGACACACGTGCAGAATTGAGGCTTTTTCCCCCACCCCCTCAACCCAGCAATGAGCTCTGTCTGGTTTATCAACTTCTGGAAATAAAGTTGGCACATGGTATACCTTCAGGGAGCCACTTGTCAGAGCCCTTGGGTCTCTCTGGGCCTTCTCCAGACATCCAACTTCAGTTCGGGCTCCAATCTTGGGTCTTAATCAGAATCTGTAAAATTTCCGAAGCACCCCTTCAAATGTCTCCACTGCACCACTGCCTAGCAGCTCCATGCCCTTAGTGTGCCTACTGTGACATTCCTAGGCTCTTTCTTGTCTTCTAACCCAGCATCTCACCCTTCTTGGGTTCTAGAGTTCATCATGCTAATGTTGGTACTTCCTCGAGTCCCCAGCCTTTACTGTATATGCTTTCGCCACATGTACGCAGAGCACACTGGCTAAATCTATCTCCCTCTTTCTCTGTTCCTACACGAAGTAGCTGAACTTGAACTTTGCTGGAGACGGCTGTGCAACTGACCTCATTGGTATCACCTTAAACACAATCTCCTGACTTGTCAAGTGAGAAAAAAACTACTCGGACAGCCTCACCTCTCCAGCTTCGAGTGAGCAGTGGTTGACGCCAGGGTTAAGGACAAGGGTCCTGGGATGGAGCCCGTCTTGAACAAGTCCCAGTTGGTCCCTTCACCATCCATGGGATCTCAATCAAAAACTCAGATCTCTCTGAGCTTCAGTACCCTCTTTTCTTCTCCAAAGGATTGTGTAAATGGATGGACACAGAGTTGTTAGATCCGAGACTGGTGCAGAACAAACATGCCCCAGTGCAGGATATTACTCTGCTCAATTCAGAACCCTCGGACATCCTGGCTCCCATCTGACATCCTCACCTTCAACACAAGAGAGAAGAGAAGCTATAGGCTGGGGGCTTTCTTGTCTTCTTACTGCCAGACCCACAAACCCTCCAGCATCAACATCTAGTTTCTTTCTTCCTGGCAACACAAAGAATTAAATTGTTCCCCTTTTGTGCTGAAGGCCAATCTCTTTCCACCCTATCTGGGGATTCCATTCTTCCTGGCTGTGAAAAGCTACAGGAAAGGGCTCGACTTTGATAGGGGCTAACGACTAATGACTGCCTTTCCACACTGAGAGAAACCTAATATTCAACTGACCACAGGAACAGTGGGGATGAAGTACTAAAGACCCTACTCTACTCTACAGCTGGGCATGACCATGGGAACAAGTTCTGACTCACCAGACATGAAGGGAGGTGACACCTGCGACCTCCAGGCCACAGCTGGAGAACACAGCTGGCTCCTATAATGTCCTGCTTTTGCTATGAAGCTTGGAATGTGTATTCAGTGATTCTTGATTTGAGCCCCAGAAGAAGGACTCCAGAGCTGGTGGAACAAGTTGCATGAAAAAGCTGGGTCTCTGAACATCAACCCAACCCTAGAGATCCTTTACCCATTATTGCAAAGGAAATAACTAACTCTCTGTGTCATCCGAGCCACCGCCAATCAACGTCTCCATTAGGCAACAGCAAACTCACATAGGAGCTAATTGGCTCAACTTCTCCTGGATGCCACCCCTCCGTGTGTTCTTTCTCTGTAGCTGGTGTCATACTATCTTTTGGATGGAGCTCAATGGCAGATACACATCTGCGATCTCACTGCGAAAGGATGCATTCTTAACTCCTTGTCCTCTCCAGCACCCTCTTTCATTCCCTTTCCAAGCAAGAGTTCCCGAAATGTCACCTGTATGTTCACTGACATTTCTGCTTCCCCGGCTCCACCTCCTTATCCCACCCAAATTGACGAAGCACCATGGAGATTTCTCTTCCAAGGTTTCTGAAGACTCTCATGTTTATAGCCTTTGAGGGTGCCCTTCTCTTCTAACCTGGCTTAGCCTCGCCACGATCTTGGACAGAACAAGCTATATTCCCCGCCTCCAAATATGCTTTCTCTTTGATTTCTGAAGCACTGCAACCTTCTGGGTTTCCTTCTTCCTCCTTCCTGGTCAGCTTCTTCCTGGGATTTTCCCCAGCTTCTCCCTCTTTTGACTAGCTTCAAATTGTAGGATGTCAGTAGACAGTGGCGGGTTCACGTCTGTTGATTCAATATTCCCTTCCTGGTGGACTTCACGCTATCACTCCCACCATTAGATACAGAAAATCCATGCCTTTGTGCGTTAGCCCAGGCTGCTCCTTAGCACTTCGGACATTAATCCCAGGTGCTTATGGATACTTGCAATGTAGAATGGGCAAAATGGAAGCGTTAACGTCCAGCCTACAGTTCCTGGCAACTGACTACTCTCTGGATTCATTAAGTGGCACTGATTGTCTCATACTGGGATCTACTACTGGTTGCTTTCTCTCTTTATCCCCACATGCAAGCCATAAACAAACTAAGCCCAATGGTGCATGGAGTGGCCATTTCTTTAGTTCACCTCACACTCCACTGGATACGCCTCCCATTCTCTGCATATCTGGACTAAGCCACTATTCTCTGTCTTGTCTGAGCTATTTAACCTCCCTTCGAGGTGGTTTTCCAAGGATTGCCTCACTCATGTGTTCTAGTATATATTCATCTGTGACTTTTTTGGCTTTAAGAAGCTTACAGTGAGCCGGGTGGACATAATTTCAGCACTGGAGAGGCAGAGGCAGAAGCAGGAGGTGGATCTCTGTGAGTATGAGGCCAGCTTGGCCTACATAACGAGTTCCAGAGCAGCCAAAGCTACATAGTGAGACCCTGTCTTAAAAAAAAAAAAGGAAAGGAGGAGATGGGAGGAGAGAGGAGAAAAGAGGAGAGGAGAGGAGAGGGGAGGGGAAGGGAGGGGAAGGGAGGGGAAGGGAGGAAAGGGAAGGAAGGAGAGAAGAAAGAAGAGGGGAGAGGAGGGGAGGAGAGGAGAAGGGAGGGGAGGGGAGGGAAGGAGAGGAGAGGAGAGGAGAAGCTTACAATGATTGTGTGTGTGTGTGTGTGTGTTTGCGCGAGCGCGTGCGCGCGCGCGCGCCCGTGTCTGAATTCTACACAGGAATGGAAACATGTTTGCTGCTTGCTGTTTATTTGCCTGACCTTTCTCTGATTGTAGTGGCCTTTGAGATGTGACATTAGAATCTTATCCTCAGATATATCTGTATCACTTAGATGTGCCCAAGACTTTGTAGACACTAAATAGACATTAGAAGAATAAATCACTACACATTCGACTACCCCATAGTTGTGATTTGGGGCATATTAAGAGAAAAACACATGATTTTCTTTTCTTTCCTGTCAATGGAAGGAAAATCCAACTGTGAACAAGATATATCATCCCACATGGGAATGATGCGTAAGAGACTAGCAGTGATCTTTCAGACTTCCAATTAGTCACGGGTTTAAAGCAGTGGTTCTCAACCTTCCTAATGCTGCGACCCTTTAACATGGTTCCTTCTGTTGTGGTGACCCCCAGCCATAAAATTACTTTGTTGTTACAGCATAACTATCATTTGGCTACTGTTACAAATCATATTGCAAATATCTGATACAGGATATATGCTATGGAAAATCCAAAGGGGTCAATGACCCACAGGTTGAGAACCTCTGGTTTAAGGTGTGAGGTGCTGGCCACAAGGAACACATACAGAGGAAGAACCTTTGTGTAGCCCCTGACCCAGGTCTATAGCCTTACCCAAAGGCCCCATTGGTAGATAGGGTAGACCTTCCTTTCTGGCACAACCTTGTCACTGACCACAGTTTCAAAGACATGCCTAGAGCTACTGACTAAATCCAAACCAAACCAATGTCTACCTCACTCTCTGTACCCCCAACTCTGAGTGGATGACCTACTGCTCCTCAGATGCACCTTGTCTTCTCCCACATCAGAGATGGTTGTCTGTAGAATCTGTCCCCATGGTCTTTTGATTCTCTTTCCTCATTGCTACAACTACCCACATCCCAGTGTAAAGCTGCATTTCAAGGTTGCTATGGACTTCAGTGTGTCTCCCCAAAATTTGTATGTGGAACCCCCAACCCTCAAGGCCCCAGAATGTAACCATAACAGCATACAATGTCTTAAAGAGGTGACTAAGTTCAAACGAGGTCACTAGAGTGATGGAGGGTTGGGGGACATTAGTTCCAGGATACTGACTTTTAATTTGACAAGAAGAATAAAGTCAAGAGATCTATTGTGCAACTTGGTCACTGTAGCTATTAATCATGTACTGTGTACTTGAATATTGCCAAGAGTAGATTTTAAGTGTCCTTGCTACAAAAATAAGTATGTAAAGCAATGCATATATCAAGTAGCTTGCTTCAGCTACCGTGTAATGCTATATACCTCAAAACATTATGTTCTTAGCTATTGGGATTTACAACTACTGTTTCATTTAAACAATGTATTTAGGATGGCCCCTACAACACCAATTTGACACTGTCCTATAAAAAGAAAGGGTCAGGACACATGTATACAGACACAGAGAGAAGACCATGGCCGTGGGAGACACCTGGGGAAGATGGATCACACAGCCAGGGATGGAAAGGACGATGTGGGGACACATAGAGAAGGTGGCTCACCCAGGCAGTTATGGAGAGGGCCTTGTGGGGACTAAAATGGTTAAAATAGCTCTACCAGAGGTCTTGTTAAAGAAGAAACCCTTCTTCACTAGGAGCAAGTGTGTGAGAGTACAGATGTGCCCATTTTCCTCAGCACAGGACTAGTTACCATCCATGGCATCATGTTGTAAACCTTGAGAACCAAGAGTCTATAAAATTTAAATTAAAAAGTCACACTGAATATCTTTTAATTAAATCTCTGCTTTAATAAAGAACAACTTTACCACATATTACTGAAACAATACAACTAAAGTGTGTGTGTGTGTGTGTGTGCGCGCGTGTGTGTGTGCATGTGTAAAGGGAGATGAGGGGGAGACCATTAACAAGCTGAGGGCTGAGGAGGAGAGGCCTCAGAGGAAAGCAACCTGTTTGCGCCTTTCTCACATACGAGCAAATAAAGTTCTGCTTTTTAAGCCTCTCGCCTGGGCATTTTGTTACAGCACCTGAAACAGGCTCACCAGAGGCATTCCCTGGGCAGCAGGACTTTCTAGCACCTTCTCCCCTGGTACGGAGTCTGACTTGCTACCCTGTTTACTGACCATCCATGAGACTGCACCTGCAGCACAGGACTGGGCGGAGCTTCTGGGCAAACAGCATCTAGATAAAGGAATAAACAGTGCCCCTCCCTACGCTATTCTAAGTAAAGCTGGAAAAGACAAGACAGGGAGAAAGGAGAGGGGAGTTACCGACAGAATAAAAATAAGCTGGCTATCTTCCAAACCGCTGGAGAATATAAGAGGCAAAAATAGCAAAAGAGTTGAAGGAAAACAGTAGGGAGGGAATTTTTTTTAATGAAAAGTAAAAAAGTAAAAAAAATGAAATAAAATATATGAATTAAGTACACATAAATATACATGAGTATATGACATGGCCTTCAGTGTATCTCCTTAGGGACACAAAGGGGCATGTTCTTGTATACTGCAGCCAAGAGATTCACCTCAAACAGGAGGGTGTGGGACGATGAACCAAGAGGAATGGACAAAATACATGAGGAAAATCCTGGCAAGCAAGAAGTCAGGGATGATAATACTGACGTGTGTCCATAATGTTTACAACAGCTGCATACACACATATGTACACACATGTGCACATGTAAACGCACATACACAGAATGAGAGGGAAAGGCTTGCACAATCATTGTGTTATGAACTCCCATAAATGTGCATATAAAAGCAAATATATGTTTAAATATTAGAAATTAAGCCAGGTTTATATACTCCCAGTACTCTGGAAGCTGAAACAGAAAGATCACAAGTTAGAAGATAGCCAGGGCTACATACAGAATTTGAGGCTAGCCTGAGCTGGACAGGGAACTTTATCTCAACACATATAAACATGTTAACTTACAAAAAATTTCACCATATTTAATTGTGCTTACTATAATAATTGTTGGTTATGGACATACCAAAAAAGAAAACAATAATAACAGTGAAAAACAGTGGCCCCTTTCAACTTCGATCAAATGAACAAAAAAAGTACAAAATATCTGATAACATGATTAATTATTTTTTATTTAGTTTACATTAATCATATGTAACGTTCTTTTAAATTTCCATATAATATCTATCAAAAATGAGCCCCATCCTATTCCATACACACATAAAGAACTTGAAATTGTCCATAATTAGGCATTTTTAACATATTTCACGTGCTGTATCTTAGCAAAATATGAATAAACAAACCCATAACATTTAAGGGAAAAATTTTCAAATACTTTAATTATTGTTCATGCATGCGTGTGGTGTGTGTGTGTGTTTGTGTGTGTGTGTGTGCATGTGTGGTGTAAGCATGCACATGCCATACATGCATGCATGGGGAAGTCAAAGGAACATAGGAAAATTTGTGGAAGTCAGTTTTCTTGTACCATGAGGGTCAAGAGGATTGAGCTCAGGTCCTCAGGTTAGTGGCAAGCACCAAACCTCACTGAGCCATTTCTCCAGTCTTTAAGAAAACTTTCACTGATTCTTTGGGCAAAAGTGTAGTTCAAAACAGCAATCACAGATACTTAGAACACTCTAGTAACAAAAACATTTTCTATATAAAAACCTTTATATTCAATTATCGCTGCTTTTCTAGTCTAATTCACAGTGTTAACCTCTCTTATAATTAGGCCACAACAATAAAATTAAAAGAATTAGAATCCTATTTTAATACCTTCTATGAAACAACCAATTAAGTGTCTGGCAACTGCAGTCAGAAGGGTGCAGGAGCAGAGTGTTGCTGATACAAAAGAGGAACTGGTCCCCGATGACACAGAGGATGGTTTGAAATGATAGGATGCCACCTGAATCTCCAGGCCAAAGGCTCAGCAGGTCAGTGTGATTTTCTTTGAAAGTACAAATTGCCGGGATTCATTCAAACATAAGAAAAAAGTCTAAAAGTTGCAATGACCATGGAAGAAATTGAAATTCTCTCAAAAAAAAAATGTGTGAGAATACATCTTATCTGTGCTTGCAAATTTAATGATTCTTGCTTAGTAGTAAGACATCACAGGTGCAAGCCGTTACATTTTCCCAGACCATAGCTGAAGACATGGCTCAGCAGAAAAAAAGCACTTCTTATTCTTTCAGAGGATCCAAGTTCGGTTCCCAGCACCCATATGGTTGCTCACAAATATTTGTAATTCCAGTTCCAGGGGGTCAGATGCCCTCTTTTGACCTCTGCAGATACCAGGCATGTATGTGATGTACAGACGTACATGCAGGCAAAACACTGACACATAAAATAAATATATCTTTTAAAAGTTATCAATTTCCAGGACAAAAGTATTGGGTTGAGAGAAGAGAAAGGATGGGGGTGGAGCAAACTAATGGGGGGGGTTAATCCACTCTGCAAACTTTACATAATCTGATCTCCAATCTAGGAAAGATACCACTGGAAAAAACAACAGATGCCAGGTTAATTCATGAAGACAGATGCACAGGCTCTAGGTAAATACTAGAAAATAGCAGCCAACACTGTTTAAAAAGAATGATAAACTTGAGACAAACTTGCTTTCCATTCCAAGAACAGAGGGCTAGGAAGATGGCTCAGTAGTTAAGAGTACTTCCTGCTCTTCCAGAGGACTTATGTTTGGTTCCTAGTATCCATGGTGGAAGGCTTTACAACTGTGTGTTCCTCCAGCTCCAGGGATTCCAACACCTTCTGGCTTCAGAGGACACCCACACACATGTGTCACACAGACATACACATAAATAAAAATATATTCCAGAAATAAAGTCAGCAAGGAAGTATATGGGTTTTGAGTCCCTCATTAACTCTCTGGTCCAATGGGCAGATGTCAGAACACATGATCTATCCCATGCAAAAACCTGCCTTGTGACCGGGTTGTGGTTCCCTTGCAGAAAAGCTAAGCTGAATCCTAATCCAAAGGAGAAATGCTCTCCCTTCCTCCTAGCACTGTTCCCTCCCAGTGACAAGCCACAGTGTTCCTGGCTGTGTTTCAACAGCATCCAGATGCTCAACTTCACTAAAGGGCAGGAGTGGGAGCCAGCCTAGAGGCACCAGGCAAAGCTGTCGAAGGCAGAGGTGGTGATGTGCGCTGAGGAAGGGGCACTTTCAGAAGATTTGGGGTAAGACTGGGACTCCACAGGTGGTCATGGGATGAGAGAACTCCTAGAGCAGGGAACATCAAAACCAAGGGCACAGAGCAAAGCTAAGGGAACTTGGAGAAGAACCATGTGACCTCCTCCTCCTCCCAAGAGACTTCTCTAGAAGCCTCTGTGGATTCACACAAAACTTATTCTCAATTAGTTCTGTTCTGGGAGGTACAAGATGGATGGGGACTGAGGAATATATGGGTATGGAGGGCCACAGGAGCCCCAGGTCTTCCTCACAGGCCACTTTTATTTATTAATCACGTGACCCGTGTATTCTGCATAGGTAGAATACACACTCAGCAGGGAACAGGGAGAGAGAAGCCCTCCCCATCAGCACCTTGTACAAATGAAGATGTCATTTGTAGGTATTGTATTAAACTGGATCATTTTACTTCTGAGAATCAGTAGGATGTATTCTTTATAAGACTGTCAACATCCTTATTCTAAACCAATAAAAGACACCCATCACCTCCCTCTTTAAGGAACAAGTTTTCCCAATGGCACAGATGGAACGGCTCCTCACAGAGGATGGAGGGGGTGGGATCTGTCCTCCAGATGTGTTATTTGCAACAGGCTGCAGGGAAGGAAGAAAATGCAACACCACAACACCTCCAAGTCTCAAGATGAAGTCGCCCGCTATCAGACGCACCAAATGGAACGCGAGAGTCTAATCCTAGCTCAGATTTCTAACAACGCATCTGAAGTTCCTCAGATCAAACCCATGCCCACAGACAGGCAACCTAGCTTGAGAGACTTAGCAGGAAGATTTATCTAGGGGGTGCATGCTTATATTTGAGGGAGGGGGCCCAACTAAAGTTGAGATTCTGTTGAGTAGTTCCATGCTGACTTCCCATCAGTGAAAGGCATCTTATGTTAACAAACAATCAACAGCTGAAAATGGAGAGCTGAGCCATGCAGCAGCCAGACTACAGAAGAGGCTCAGTTAAAAGACCAAGACACTGAAGTCCTCCCGATCATGGTCCTAAGGAGCCTATCAGCTGTGGAAAGAAGAGGCAGAGAATGTGTCAGACCTCCAATGAAGAGGGCCTGGTCTGAAGCCATCACCAGACTTCACCCTTGCCGGATGGAAGTCCTGCCACCTCATCCAGTGACTGTGTTGAGTTTAAATAGGGTGGTGTCAATGCAAATTCGAGATGCTTAGGAAGCCTAACTCACAACTAATGGAGTCACAGAAAACAGTGAATTGTCAAGGGGCATTATTTTATTATAGGGCATTCTGTTAATGTGATCACGTAACCAGAAAGCCCTTGGCAAAGAGGAAGTCTGACGCAAACCCAGGGCAGAGAAGAAATTACATGCCAAAGTCGAGGCAAGCACTGTGCCTTGTCCACACAATAGTTAATGTGTCTTGCTCCTTTCGGACTAACAAAATATTATTTGGGGTAGCGATATGTCCTGCTAAGAAAGGGTGAAATGTATCACTTTTTACTCCGTCTAGTTGCCTGGAATGTCACTATGAAGTCGGGGAGGTGGGGCAGCCATTGAGGTCAGGAAATAGCAAGCATAAAGCAGGAGGCCAACTCAGTAAGGATGACCGGAGAGGAGAAAAGTCTGGTTCCTAGAAGCCACTGCTGAGCTATTCCAGAAACGGCTTGACCTTTACAACTGGTTAGCAAGGAAACCAACCTTTATTTGTTAATCACTGATTGGTCAGCTTTCTGTTGCATAAAACTGAGAACGACCACAAACAATACAAATTATTCCACTCAATGTTGATGGAGCAAACATGTACATGGGGGTGCGTATGCAAGCATGTGTTGCTGTGGCTTCAATACGGAGGGATTTTGCAAAACACAAAAATGTATTCGTGACTGAGCAAATAAAATGTAGAAGAATTGAAAAGGAACTGGAGAGAAACAACCCCCCAAAATCCCACATAAGCACCCAGGTACCTTGGCTCTGTGTGAGCTACATTCTGGGTGCTCTGGGTCACAGGGTTCAGCAACATGTTCCAGTGCTTTTTAGCCAAGCATTCTTGCTTTAAACGTTTTATGACTCAAATGGCTGTACATTTATCAAAGACATGAATGTGTCATTAATAGCATACACAGAAGTCCAGCTTTGCTATAGACTGTTTTCCGGTATGCTTCCCTCCGTCCCAGCAACAGAAATCAGAGGAGCGAGTTCCCCCAGAGCACAGACAGAATTAGGATTGCCAGCCCCTAGGGTTCTGGGCTATTGAAACGCCGTAAGTTTCTTATTTTGATCGTGCCCACCTTTGCTGGTCTCCTAGGACTCAGCAGCTGAACGGGTCCAGCAGCTATGCACCCCGAATCTGTACCTAGGTTCATGGAACCCAATGCTAGGGCTGGTGGCTTTTTGCCGCATGAGCCAGCACCACTTCAGTGTGGCTAGCTCAGTTTTCCTAATTCAAAGCAGAGATGAATACTGACACTCACTTATTCCACGTGAGGCTTCAGGCTCACTGTTCAAATCTGCAGCCCATGACTCCATAGCTGAGGTATAAACTGGGATAGGATGGCTCCTGAGCGTAAAGACTCAAGTTCAAGTCTTGGAATTATTATCTACTGGCTGTGGGATGATGGTAGAAATCGCTTAGAGTTTCTGAGATCAAGATAAAAAAAAAAAACCTTCTTTCTGAATAGATGGACACATTGGGGAACTTAGACTTGCATACCCACTTGTCGTGAGAAGAATTGAAAAGGAACTGGAGAGAAACAACCCCCCAAAATCCCACATAAGCGTGTAAACAACACATGTACTGACTTCTGTAACACACATTGTCTACAGGGATAGCAAACACCAGTCAGCATTTTGTGGCATCCTTTGGCAGTTCATAACCCTGAGAAACAGTAGATCTATCTTCAGTTACTAAATCAAAATTCCGAAATTCATCTGCTTGTTTGACTGTAACAGTGTATCATATCAGTTCAGCCAGCAGAAGCAACCCAGCTCTGTGTGAGCTGTGCTCTGAGGATGCTCGGGGCCAGAGGGTTCAAGTGCTTTTTAGGTCATGCTTTCTTGTTTAAATGTGTTTTGATAACCTAAATAGCAGTATGCCTATCAAAGAAATTAACATGTAGGAAAAATTTTTCCTATTTAAATAGCTTCAGGCTTAGGAGGATTCGCTGGTCAATTCTACAAGGAGTCTGTGATATAGAAAAGAAAAAGGAACACTCCCCACACAGCATGAGGTCGGCATTACTCTGACAACTTGTCAAATGACAAGAAAATAGAATGGCACAATGCTTAAGGACACAGTGGCAAACAACACTTAACATTTTAACAAATCCAACCTAGTAATAAATCCAGTAAGACACTATGGGCAAGTAAAGCTTAACCCATGAATCCAAGAACAGTCAACACAATTCACTCTGTTAGATGATGGTAAGGAAAAGCCGTGTGCCATCTCTGTGGATACAGGAAAAAACTTGACTTAACCCAACCTCCGTTACTGTCTAAAATCCTGCACAAACTAGCAATAAAGGAAACTTTGTTCTCCTGATTAAAAAAAAAAAGTCTCTGAAAAAATGTAGAAGTAAGCATCACCACATCAAAGACACTTCCGGGAAGTAAGTGAGCATCACCACATCAAAGACACTTCCGGGAAGTAAGTAAGCATCACCACATCAAAGACACTTCCTGCTAAGATCAGAAGCACAGCTGTCCCTACTTTGGTCCAGCATTTTACAGGCAGCCGTTGCCAGTGCAATAAGGCAAGAAAAAGCAATGAGAGGCTCCTGGGTATGAAAGGAAAAAGTCAATCAGTAGCTTTGGTTACAAGCAATATCATTTCTGTGAACAAAATCCCAAGAACTCCGTGAAACAGCTAACAGACTGAATGAGAGGAGTGTGCAGGTTTGCAGGCTATGAGGTTATTATTAATCGTGTTTTCTGTACTAGCACCAAACAGCTAGAAATGGGAATGACTGGTGGTTTGTAAAAGGCCAGCGTAAATGTGGATGCAAAAGCTAATCTCATTCTGATAGTCTCTCTGAATAGTTAGTTCTGGCATCCAAAGGCCTCAACAGCCTGTTTCCAGTTCTCATCTCTATCTCTCTCCCCACCCCCACCCCAGCAAGCACAGTGCTCCTATAGGGCAGATCTGCACTCCCACATATGAAGCCTAATTATCCTGAGGGGTTTCCTTAATTCACTCCATTCCTAACTTGGTCATTCCCTCCAAAGCGCTGTGACATCTATGTCTTATCTACCCTTCAAGGTCACTCTCAACATCCAACACCTCTCAAGCTGCCAGTTTGGACCATTCCGGACTCTGGCCCAGCGCCTGCTATGCAGAAGGCCCTCCACAAAGCTTTGGAGAATCAATGAACTCACAGTGTGATTGCTGTTCAAATGGATTCACATGTTAGAGCTCTGATCCATGGGACAAGTGACTTTCATTTGTGACCCCCACATCATGCATACTGGCTCAGGCATGGTCTGCAACCTCAGCTTCCAAACGCCTGAGTGTTTAATACTGGGGATAAGGGAACATGTCTATAGGCACGGTCACCTACAGCATCTTTCAAGCACAAATCTGTCTTGACTGAGACTGTACATTTTTCCCAACAGAGAAGCCATCATTCCATTCATTTACACTGTATTTTCCAGAATCCTCAGAACAATAATAAATACAACAGCTGATCTTAGATCCATGAGTCTTAATCTACATGGAGTAAATTTTACCCTTAGCAAATCCAATACCCAGAGGCAACTGAGAATAAATTAAAAAGTGCTTCAGCAAATCTTTTTGTGATAAGAACTGAAGCAGAAATGCCAGAGAGGTTTACATATTCTAAGGGTCCTGTGCAAGGGTACACATACAAAAATGTCTCCTTCCTGCTTAGAGATGGCCCACCCGGTCTCTCTGCCTCACTCGGGTCCACAGGTAAGAGGAGGCTGGCCAGCCCTAGCAACTCCTCCATCCTTCCAAACTCACTGAGAGCTTCTCTCACAGGAAAAGCAAGGGACCTAGGCTTTTGTCCAGACAGCCAGCATCTGTGTGATAAAAAAAGCAAATGAGAACACAGGTAACCACCCTCACCACGGGCCCCTCCTCCTAGCCTCTTTGCAGTTCTTGGTCACAGTGACCTTAGATACGAGAATGAAAAAAATAACAGGAAGTTTGGAAGTAGGACCCAGGTAGGGGAGTGGAGGGAACTTGTCTGACAAGCCAAAGACACTATCAAGACAAATGGTTTGACCTTGACCTTGAAAAGAATCCAACCTTTCCATATTTTTGCCCACGGCTGAAAACAGAGGTAATGCCATTACTGTCTTCCTAGGAGTCTCACCCTGGAAGCTCCCAGCTCTCTACCCTACAGACATAGAGAGAGTCTCCCTCCATGTACTATCCACTGCTCATCTAGACTCCGGACAGAATGATGAGGTGAAAGGCAGTCAGTCGTTGGTGTTCATCAGGTTACTGGGCAACATCTCTGCCAGTTTCCAGCAAGTCAATGCAAGAGTTCCAACACAGACAGAAAAGCAGCAGGGCTTCTGAGTAACCTCTCTGCCCACTGTTAAAGTAAGTCCTCTCCTCTGACAGCCACACACCCTGTGAGGCTGCAGCCTTGGTGCTCTCACTGGGGACCAACCCACATGATTGTAGGCAAGGGTTCATGGCACAGGGACAATGCTTATGACAAAAATCCAAACGGCTCTCATAGGGAAGATGTCCCCACCAAGTTGTCCGATTTCCTGTTTGGGCTTCTTTAGAAAACATGAGGCTGCTTCACTGCCAAGGCAGAGCCCTGCCACACCTCGACAAGGGATCCCCTCCCCAAGTCATTGGCAGATGGCATCTCCTGCCTGCCTCAGTCATGAACTTGGCCTTACCACCCCACCAGCCTCCTCTAAGGCCCTATTGCCTTCCATCTAATTCTTAGAGGAAAGAAACGGCAAATGTGCAGGCTTATCTAGTTCATGCCGGATCTAAGCTGCTGTGATAAGTCCCTGAGCCACATGCACACAAAGTGAATCTGGAAGCTTGAATCCTGATTAGAAGAAAGACATAAGGACTGGAGAGGGGTCTCACCCTGTAGGTTGTGGGTTCCACTCCAGGGGAGGCTCTTCCCCTCCCCTCTAGAGTAGGGTAGACTAGGGCTGAGGCAATGTCTACACCCACAGACCTTCTAGATCACTGGTTCTCAGCCTTCCTAATGCCATGACCCTCAGGTTGTGGCGACCCCCAAGCATAAAATTATTTTCATTGCTACTTCATAACATTAATTTTGCTACTGTTGTGAACATATTGTAAATATCTGTGTTTTCTAATGGTCTTGGACAATCCCTGTGAAAGCGTCATTCAACACTCCCCAAGGGGACCAGTCACAAGAACTACTGTGCTACATGGTTCTACCTTCACAGGTCTTATTCAGGAAGTTGACGTCACTCAATCTTGCATGCTTCTGAGCCAAGGCATGCTGCCTTCTCTCCGTACCTGAGGAGCCGAGATACCTAGAACCAGGACTGGAGACCCCCAACCTCCTAACAGATTGGAAAAGGCCCTCAAAGATGAAAATGGCAGCCTCTGATTGGAGGAACACAGAGGTAGGGACTCTCCGAGAGGCCTCTTCAGGTATTATGGTATTCCTACAGGGCACTGCTCTGTGGGATTCACGTCATCATCTACAGTGAGAGAGCAAGACACCTTGGAGCTATCATGCTTATTCAGCTGTGGCCGGTGGCGTGCCTGGGCCTAGCATCGGAGTCCTTTTTAGGATACAGCCGTCTGAGAGGATACAGCCATCTGAGAGGATATCTGTGGGAAACAGAGGCGGCCACACATGCTCATTGTTCTGGGGGATTTTTACACCACACTTTCTGGTATGAAAGACCACCCAGTCTCCTTCCCAGCCACCTGTGACACAGACCACTAATTGTGTTCCAGGAGCTATTTTTCCCTACTCAAGACACCTCACGTGTCATCTAAAGACCACTGACTATAGTGACACACAGGATGCCAGGGCTGCTTTAAGCAAGGATCTGATCTGTAAGGAACTGGAGCATGGAAGGATAGGGACAGGGGACTTGGGAGGAGCTAGAGAGAGGAAAAGGAACGAGGAAAGTGATCTAAGAGTATCATAACTAAAATTATTATTTAAAAAAAAGAAAAAGAAATGAAGTATTAGCCAGGCCTAGTGATACAAACCTATGAACCCAATTTTCTGGAGGGCTGGGGCAAGATGATTGCAAATCCTGACCTAACTGGGCTACACAGTGAGCTTAAGACTAACTTGGTCAACTTTGTGAGAGCTTGTTTCAAAATGAAGAAGGAGGAGAAGGAGGAGGAGGAGGATGAGGAGGAGGAGGAGGAGGAGGAGGAGGAGGAGGAGGAGGAGGAGGAGGAGAAGGAGAGCTTGTCTGGTACTTGTCTAGTGCTGCCAAGATGCCAAGATAAAGGAGAAAGGAAAGGGTATCACATTCTTCTTGATACCTGGAATATACAGAAAATGACACGAGTTTGGGCCATGGGGCCATGACACAAAGCTGCACATTTAGGACACCAGATTGACGAGATAGCAGGAATCTGGTCCTCTACATTGTGAAGCAATGCTGTTCCTGGACTGACTCCTTCTAAAGCAGAGAGAGGTAGGCCTCTTCATTGTTTAAAAAAACTATTATTTTAGGTGTTCCATCATAGCCAAGCACACATAATCATCACTGCAGCAACCAATATATTAAATATGAGCAATTTTTTCTGTCCTTTATTTAATCAATAAATAGTTATTTAAGGTCTACCAAATGCCAAGACCTGAGAAAAACATATTGGACCCTGAGAATAGAGTAAGCATCTTAGGCCTGGTCCTGTGCTAACAGCACTTAGAACTGAATGAATGACTCGTCTGCTTTGGAGGATAAATAGAAGAGACACATGTGAATATGGTCAGGCCCAGATCCCTGAAGGAAGAAATTTTGTATTTATGCATGGTAGTGGAGGTAGGGGAGACTCTCTGATTGCTCTGGAAATAGCTGCTGGAGAATTAGAGTTCCAGCTTCGCTCATCTTCACATACGGACCTTTAGAGTAAGACCTCCCAGCTATTCACTTCAAGTCCTTCTGTAGATCCGATCAATCTCATCAACTACTTGATTTGGTCTAAATACTGGAACCATCTTTAGCTCCCATCTCCCCTAGCATCCCTTACATAACCTTCTGCAAATGCTGCCATTTTTAGCACAAAATAAATCTCAAACGTTTTATCAATATTGGCCATTGAGAGCATGAGGATGCTCTCTTGAATTGGGGAGCTCCATGGTAAGGCAGTTTAGGAAGGAGGAGTTGTGATACAGGCCACTGATGCTCACATGATTCAGTGATGATGATGGTGATGGTGGTGAGTGATGACAGTGATAATAGTGGTGATGGCAACAACTATGTTGATGGGACTGTGACGACAATGATGTCAGAAATACAGTTGATGTTCCTGCTGCAGCTAGTGGTAAAGATGATGAAATCATAGCGATGATAGCAATAAAGGAGGTGACAAAGAATAGGACCAGGAAGAGAAACAGACACCGTAGAATGTTCAGAACTGCTAAGGCGATGTTGGTGTTCACTGTATCATTCTGACAAATTCTCCATTGGTTGAAAATGGTTCAACTTAGGAGTTTAAAATAAATAAACAGGCCAGGGAAAAGTATCCTTCCCAGTCCCCCACTGTGAGCATCCTAGTTCAAACCTCCACCTTGCTCCTACCATCCAGATGACACCTTCTAACCCACCCTGGGAACTGCCAGGGCCTTGGGGCTTTTGTTCCTTTCAATATCCCCATACCCAACACCCTGAAAAGCATCCAAAGTACTTCTGAATGAACAAAGGTATCACCATCCCTCAAGACCCTCCCCCTCTTTCTTCTGGCTGTCCCTACGCAGCTGAGGATGTGGTCCTTAGGTCACCTGCTCTAGAAGCTTGTCACCCTCTGTCATCACAAGCTTCTCTTCCAAGTATCCTTGGAGGGTACAGCCTCACTTGCCCCACTGTTATGAGCCACATGTTCATGTGTCTCCCCTGCATACGGGACAACCCACGAGTTTAATGAAGAAAAAAATACTTTCCCGCTCGAGGCAGCTCTCTCCGAATGTACACAAAGTTCCAGTTCCTTCCTTGCCTTTGTCCTAATTCTTCAATCACTGTAGTCTATTGACAGAAAATGACAACCAGTCTTTCCAGAGAATCAGTTACGGCTCCCTTTTCTGGGCCGTTATGTCCATAACAATCCCTCCCTCTAGGATCTTGTCCTCAGTTCAGCATCCTCCAGGGATTCCTCCTGCATCCTCCCAACCACTCAGTCCTTTTGCGGCTCTTGCTCCAAATGGAGCTGATGGTGGTATTGAAGACAGTGATGATGCCTACCCTGACCACAGCAGCCTCCCTCTGAATGCTTTGAGCTAATGCCTATGATTCTGATGTGGACCAGTATAGCTGATGACATATTTGGTTGAGGATGGTCTTAAATTTAAGCCTTTGAAGTGAAGTTGTATGATATGCATCTTCTTGTGCCCAAGAGAGCTAAGACTTGCCCAACATACCATGATTCATGCCTGGATTGAGATGGCTTGGTGCTGCTGTCTCCACCACCTCTGGATCCCAAATATCCTTTTCTCTGTATGTATGTATAGGCTTGGCAGGGAAAGACCTCTAAAGGTCACTGGGTTAGAGGCTGGGATCTCCCTGCTCTCAAGAACACTGACCACTGTGTTGTGAGCATGCTTCCCAAGTTCAAGTCTTAGAACTCTACCTCCCCAGAACAGCTATTTAGAAGGCAATGCCCAATAGGAGGTATCTAGGTCTGAATGTCTGAATAACTTCCTTGTAGGACCAGGCCAGCTTTCACATGAGTCCTGTCTTCTCTTCCACACATATCCATGCATTCTTGGTTTTCTATCATGGGTCGAGGCAGCAACGGGAAACCCACCAGACTATGAAGATGTTTGCACTACTCTCTTGGACTTCCCAACCTCCAGAACACTGACCTAAAGAAACTCCTTTTTTTCAATAAACCATTCAGTGTCAGGCATTCTGTTACAGCAGTGCAAACAAACTGAGAGCTCCAGAGTCCCAGCAGTTGTCATTCCTCCTGTGCCCCCTCTGCCTCGCTTCCTTGCCTGGGTTCCCAAGGAATCCACTTTTCCACTCACCACAGTGAGGGCAGTGATGGAGACTGGGTTCTGACTGAGTTCCCAGGATCATAAGGAGGTCTGGCTTGGGAGAGTGAATTCCAAACATTATTGCCGGAATTCAGCTTAGATCCTGAAACCTACAGACCCTGGGCCCTATGAATGGGAGGCCCTCTTGCAGCCCATCCCCAGAAAGACAGCATTGACAAGAAATCCTTCAGCATAGCACCGGCACACAGGTAGTGCTTGAGGTCACCAACAGCTGCTCAGGCCACTCCTCTATCTACTTAAGGCCTTCATGGAGCTGCTGATTCAGAGAACACTGAGAATACCACCCTATGCTGGGCAAACAGCAGTCTCTCTCTGACGTCCTTTCAATAGCCCCAGACCCATACACAGGGTATTATCATCAGTATAGAAGGTCAGCCACAAGACAAGCTTCCCACCACTGGAATGCGCCCTGTCTGTAATTCTTTACAATTTGTGTTCTGGGGTCTGTTTGTCTGTCTGTGTTTGTATAGGACAGCACAGCTTCCTCCTGGCTATGTGGTCACAGACAAGTAAAAGTTTCTACTATTCCCAAGTCTCCACTTCATCTCCTATGAAATGGGCACAGTTGTGGTTGAATCATAGGGTCCTTTAAAGAATGAAATAAGTCAGCCCATGGGGATACTTTAAAAAGTCCTCAGACTTTCCAAGCCAAGCATGAGTATGAATGTCTACAATTAGCACAAATAAACTCATGGCCAGGAAATAGGCACACACTGCCCTGGTTCAGAGTCTGAGACTTCTTGACTGCAGTCTAAGGACATAGCTATTTCCATAGGCACTGATGCATCTCTTACTCATAGCCTCAGCACCATCCTGGGACTCCTCAGTTTACTGCTGATGCTCCTGGGGACCTCATGGATTTTCAGATACAAAGGTAGGAGTTTGGGTCCCCTACTTCCTGAACAGTTGGTACACAGCTCATGGATGTTGATCCCTGAGCCAGGCCAGAGCATTGAGAGATGTCCCAGGAGTCACTAACACACTCAAACCTCAGGACACATGTGGGGAGTGTTTTCCATTGTCTCAGCGTACAGACCAAGAAACTGAGGCACAGAGTAGTCTGTTAAAGAAAGACAAGAGCTTGCATTTGAAATGACCTGACACACTCTACTGGGGTATCTACAATGTCAGATCCTGGGACCCAGATGCCACTGGAAAGAAGAGGGATGAAGAGTCCTAAGATGGTGCCTGGGAGGAGAGGTGAGGCTGAGGAAATGAACAAGAGGAGAATACTCCAGACAGAGCAGAGGGCGGGATGCTGCTGAGAATCAGAAACCACAGGGTCTGCACCCCACAGAAACCAAATTGTCCGGGAATCCAGAGTGTTGGTCACTGAGAGAGCAGCCTACCACAGTTCAAGATCCAATAGGAACCAGCCCCAGGGACACTCCCTACACCCAAAGCTATGCAAAGGAGGCTTGCCGGCCCTGTTCCAATGCCTAGGCTGATGCTGTCTGGGCTGGACATACTGTACCACTCTGGCCCTTCTGCAGGGGAGTGCCTTCCTCAAGGGAGATAAGCAAAGGAAACTCTTTCCCTGGACCATTAAAAAAAAAAAAAAGATGGGTTAGATATCTTGCATGCCTGATGGAGCCATTTTCCAGCACCTAATAGTCAGAGATCAATCCTCACATGAAATAGAAGCCACACTCTTGGCTGACCTCTAAAGCCCTGCTTGATGGTGAGTCCACCTGTCTGCTCCCACATACGGCCCTCACCTTTATTCATTCCTCGTTCATGCCGACTCTCTGCTCGCGACAGCTCTCTCAGGCCCTTTGTACAGGCGACGTTCTCTGCCTGGAATGTTCTTGGTCCAGATGTCTTCATGGCTGAGACCTTGTCAGTCAACTCAAATGCCACCTCAGGTACCGAACGCCACTCCCTTTCCCCAGCAATGCTCTGGTACCTCTCCTGACTGTGTTGTGAGCATGTCTATCTCTCCGAAAGACTGACCTGGTGGCCTTACCTCTCCTCCCAGGCAGTGGGAGAGGCTTTGCTCTGTTCACCACAGACACTTGAACTCAGGTGGAGGCTAGGTTCTGCTGACCTTCATGTCAGCTCTGTTTGATGGAGTAAAATGTGAATCACTAAACAACACATGCATTTGAACACTTTAATAGTTGCAAAATAAAAAGAAGTAAAAAGTCAACTTCAATACTTAGTGCTCACCAGATTTGTCTGCTGGGACCAGCACGCTGGCCAAAGCATACTTAGACTAGCATCCCCTTCATGCCAAAAGCTATATTCATATGTTGGATGTTGGGATTCCCATTGACAATGATGGTCACCCATGGGACCCCTGTGGGCCTCGACTTGCTTACAGATTAGGAACAGCAGGTCGGGACAACCAATCTCAGCCACCCCAATCTCTCTGAGGTCATCGCTCTAGAACAAAACATCTCTGATCCTGCAGATGACCAACAGAAGGAAGATCCTACCTCTCATCTGGATAAGATGTAGAGGATAGCCAGAAGTTCCCCAGAGTCCTAAAGCATAGCATATTTTTCTAGCTTCACAGTCAGCCTGAAGCCTGGAGCAAAAAAAGAGACTCTGAGGCCCCAGACCTCCACAGGGAGTCTCTCTTGGTAGAAAGTGAGCAGAGTAGGACCCTATGTAACAGCCTCTCTGAGCCTCACCACAGATGCAAAGCTCTGGTCTATGAGTCAGTTCTAACAAGAGAAAGGGACTAAGAAACAAGCTCGGGGCCTGGAAACCAAGACCTCTATTCAGCTAGAACCCTGGGACTAGCTTCAGGTCAGTCACAGCAGCAAAGGAGTTCACAGCACTTCACAGAGAGCGCAGAGCGACCTAGGAAATGTGCAGCCAATCCTACTCCTTGGACCCCTCCGACTGAAGACTGCATTGTTTTGCATGTGGTTTCTATCAGACAGGCACCAAGCAGCTATGGGCTTCCTGGTGGTAGTCTTGGTCTGAGGAGCACATAGTGGTGGCGAAGAGACAAAGCCTTCCCCTATACAGAGTGTGCCTTATATCCTGATAGAGATAAGGGCTGGGAATAAGTGAGCCTGCAAATGACCTTGGGTGCGACAGGTTCTCTACAGACAGTAGAACAGGCAGTGTAAAGAGACGAGGAGTGCGCACAGGCCTGTCTGAGGGCTGATGTCACCGCCCAAATGTCTGCTGCTGGGAAATTCAGGGCCATGCAACAGAGAGGGACAATACCTTGAGGTCAGAATATATGGAACAAGGGCCTAGGAGATAATGAAGTCGGTGAAGTGCTTGTCTTAGCAAACGTGGGGACCTGAGTTCCATCTCAGCACTCATAGAAAACAAACAAATGGATATGGAGGTGGATAGGCAGATCCATGAGGCTTGTGAGCCAGCCAGCCTAATCTACCCAGTGAGTTCCAAGCTAGTGAAAGACGATCTTAATAAAACAAAACAAACAAAAATACATGGACAGCAGTTGAAAATGATGATACCCAAAACAAAATTGTCCTCTGGCATTTCACCTGTATATACATGAAAATCTCTCTCTCTCTCTCTCTCTCTCTCTCTCTCTCTCTCTCTCTCTCTCTCTCTCTCATACACACGTGTGTGTGTGTGTTGTGTAACGTGTGTGTATGTGTGTGATAAGAAAAGGGCAATCAAGGGGGTGAGCATGAGTGGAGCCAGTGGAGAGAAGCAAGAAGGCAGTTGGATCTCATGCCAGGCTCCCACGGATAGTGGGACAGGCCACAAGGGGCTATAGCAAAGCACTTCCCGGTCATCTGCTCGATCTTTAATCTCAATCCCTAAGACATCAACCATCACACCCTGTGGCTCTCTTAGTTGACCATTCAAGACTGTGGCCATGACAAAAGGAGGTGACTGCTCCTTTATACTTAGACCCAGAGCATAAAAATGCACTACCTCTAGCTGATGCCACACTTGATCCTAGATGTTGGAGAGCACAGACAGTCTATGGCCAGGGAGGATGCCCTACTATCCACAGATACCCCAAGACAAACTCTTCAGGAGAAGTTCAGGCTAAGTACACACACACACACACACACTCAGCCTCCACAGCTTCCCTCTATGGAGATCAGCCTCTAGGGTCTTGACCTCTGTGGATCTGCAACCCCGAGTGTGATCTTAGAATGATTCTGCATGGTCTTCCTGTTAATTCTGGTACTGTTTTCTCACCACGATCCTCTCAGATGCACCTTTACCTGCTCTTTCTCTCTCCTCTGAACCCTTTCTGAATCCTCCACACCTCTGAGCCATATCCATCATGAGAGAACTTCTCGGTCAGCCCCCTTACTGACCAGTCAGCTTCTATCCCGGGGCTTTGTCTGAACCTTGAACTCCACACCCTTCAAAGGACTTCCTCCCTATTTGGTGGGCTCCCTCCAGAACTTGGTTCTCCATCTTGATCATATGAATGGGGTAGGGAATTTTTTAAACTAGTATATCAATGCTTGGGTTCTGACTCAGAGCAAACAGAATCTTCACAATGGGAACCAGGCATTATAGTCTCAAACCTTTTGTGATCCCAAGGTATAGCCACACCAGCTCCCATCAGAGAGTTGCTGCTGGTCCATGGACCACTGATTGAATAGTGACGCTTCATAGACAGTTGGATTTGAGGAGTGGGGGGACAAAGAGGCATCCCTAATTTTCTAGCCCCAAATAAATGCCTATTGTGGAGCCCCCTGTGATGTTAAGAAGATGTTTCTTGCGGAAAATATCAATAAAAGACTCAGAGATTAGAAAGTTCCATAACATAAAAATATTACAAGATCCATTCTGTTATACATGAAGTACTGAACAGAGCACTTAGTACATAAACAAGTGCTTAGTGCATGATACTCATGCTACATGGGCTAACACATTTCATTATCACTCAAGGACCTCTGCTCCAGTCCTCAGACCAAATGAGCATGAGCTGTCAACTTCCCAAACCCTAATCATGCCCGACACAGCCCCACAGACTCCACTGGCCTGAAAGAATGCGAACATGTTCCTCAGTTCCTTTATGCATTTGATCTGTTTTCCAGGTGCTATGCATACACTTCCTCAGGGCTTGTAATGAGTGTTCGCTATGGGCAGGTCTGTCCGAGTGCTCAACCTGGTTTAACTTGTGTCCTGAAAACAATCTAGACTGCAGGAACTAGCAGCCCCGGTGGCTGACAAGGAAATTCAGAAGGGCATGATCAGAAACATGATACCTGAAGGTTTACCCCAAGCAAAACCATGCTTTTCTTGCTTCTCAAATCTGAATTGTTAAGCTTTTTCATCAGCATACAGGGCCTTGTTCTACAGGTGAGAGAGTCTGAGGTACAGCAGGCCTGGCAGGGCTCATGAATTCCCAGGCGACCCCCAGGCAGCTGATCCCAGGACAGCACGTTGAGTGGCAGAGCCACTGCACACTCTGATACCCGCCTCCTTAATATCCCCCCAGGACCTCTGCCACTTTACTACAATCGGTGGGCGGCTGATCTAACGAGTGGGAATATCACAGTAAATTTCCACTTTGAACATTTGCCCAAAGTTCTGTTTAAATGGTGACTCAAATTGCAACATTGTGTGGCCAAGGACAGCAGCTACTTAGAAAAGCATCCTGTTTGATATAAGTACAGAAGATGTAGCTTGTTTGTGAAATCGCTTGTTGTACATTTCAGCTTCACCACGGAGAATGCTTCCCAGGCATTCCCATCTCAAAAAGCTAAGTGGAGAGTTGTAATTTGAAAAATACGAGGAGGGATTTCTTGAAACAGAGAATTGAGTCATGTAAGCAGTGGCTTTTCTTCCCAGCTCACTGTATATATATATATATATATACATATATACACAGAAGGGATAAGAAAGGGTACTTAAGGGCAAACCAAGACTACCAGTTGGATAAGTCTGTAAATGAGACCGAATAAAAACTGAACAGAAGGGTAAGAATTAACAGTCAGGGGCACCTTGGTTCTTGGGTGCCCATAAATTCCAGAGTCATGGGCACAATCCTGGAAGAGACTGACTTCAAATGAAGAATCTTCAGATAAATAAAAATACTCGTAGCTGGCAAGAACATTAAAGTTATGAATGGTGTTCAGTGGGCAATCCCCAGAGTCAACCAATTCTAAAACTTTGCACTGGAGGAGCTTTAAACACCTCCCCTATTCTCAAACCACACACTCCACATTGATTAAGCAATGACATCTGAGAGGGGGTCTTGGGTTCCCTTAATGTTTCCTATAGGATTCCAACATATAGCCAAACTGGGGAATTGGGGCATTTGGTGTCCTTGCTCCTAACAGGTCAGGATCCAACCAGACCAGTGACCCTGCACCCACTCACTCTGTAGACTAATACATTAATGTCAGCCTCATCTCTAGAAATTCCTCCTACTTTATGGCGCTTGGACCCTGGAATTTTTACTATATCCCTAGGTGTTACTAATGTGTTCATAGCCTGGTAGATGGTCACTAATCCAGGTGCTTCTGCCAAGATTCCCTCTACTGGTTCCATGTTAAAGATCTAGGATATTCAAGGTGAGAATGCATCTGAGGAGCTTTTTGTCCAGCAGATTCACTCATCTTTACTTGTAAAGCAGGGACTCCTAACTTTGGAGGGGGCTGTGGATCCCTTGAATCCTTCACAAACTGTTGGCTGATTGTCTATGTGTCTGTATTCATATGCATACATATTCAGAGAATATCTCCAGCTTTTGTCAGATGTTCAAAAGATTTAAGACAAGGATTGGAGAGATGACTCCACAGTTAAGAGCACTGGTCCCATCCTCCAGAGGTCCTGAGTTCAATCCCTAGCAACCACATGGTGGCTTACAACCATCTAGAATAGGATCTGATGCCCTCTTCTGGCATGCAGGTTTACATACAGAGCACTCATACAAAAAATATGAATCAATTTCTAAAAAAGGTTAAGACTATTATCCTAAAGGCAAGAACAACTTGATAGATTCAAGAGAATTAAAACGTAAATAGAATAAATTTGATCTCAGCTACAATTAGGATTTGAGCATACCTACTGCCTGCCTCCTAGTGGTTGTATGTCCTTATTGCAGGCTTAGTTCAGAAATCTGGATAAAGAGACAGATATGAAGATTTCAGATCCAAGCACCAAAGCAGAAATTTTGTGCCTGGGAGTGGGGTCAGTACTAAACTAGCTGGTAATTCTCACAGGGAGATAACCTTCTCAACACATTGGTAAGGGGGCTGTTCCTTCAGATACTTTACATCCCTGTCCCTAGCTGGGGAAAGATAGAATGGTTTTTTTTTTTTCTCAATAATGACTTCTGTAAATAATTTGTCTTAGTTTGGATCTTGGTGTTTGTTCTCTTACTAACATGTGACACTGGGAAATGTTGGTTAACCTTTATATTATATTCCACATATAAAGTGGAAGATAAATATCTCCAAGACTACTACAAAGAGTAGATAATGACATACCTATAAAAGTCTCTGACTATATTTAGGCTAATAGCCTAATATATTACTAATATTTACAGGTTTGTTTTCTTATTCTTATACCCTATTGATCTTGTTACTGAGCTTCCTTGAGTTTCATTCACTAACCCATTACACAAGGAATCTTACCCAGTTTCCTTCACAGTGTTATCATGATGATGAAATAAAAAAGTCAAAGGCGCATCCAGCCCTCCACATCTACAGGTTATACATGTAACTGCAGATGCAACCAGCCACACAATTCAACCCAACAGGAGTCATCCAACCCTGCCTCAAAGCTATCACCCCAAACTGGACCTTACTGAATAGGTACACACTTTTTCTCATCATTATTCCCTAAAATCCATGGCATAGTAAGTCTCATAATGTTGGTAGTGTAGTAGATTTTCTCAGGAATCTGGAGATCATTTATAATATACAGGAAGATGTGTGGTGGCACTATGCCAGCACCAGACCATTCATGTATAAGGGGCCTGAGCATCTGTAGAATTTGGTACCCTCAGGTGTCTCAGATCCAGTTCCCACATACATAAAAAGACACTTCATCCTATATCCAGGGAACCTATATCTCACAGGAAAGGGTCACCCTAAAATGCAGATACCATTGCTGTCCTTAAAAAGTACTCTTTGGGATTCCAATAGGTGAGCAGTTTCTGTGTCAGAATGCAGCCTTTATTCTTACACATCTGGCCTCCCAGGCAGTGCCAAACCTTCCTGTCACATAAGTAAATGGGTAGCCATACTTCACCATGGCTGCTGCAAACTCTACTTCACAGTAGAGAATCACACAAGTCACTAGAAAAATCACAAATGGGCCAGCAGTCCTCATCTGTCCCAGACCTGGTCTTTCTCATACCAAGCCTTCACAGGAAGACAGTTCCCAGACTCTTACAAAAGCCTGTCCTGTCTATCAGGAAATCCACCACCGCACAGTGCTCCACAACCAGCCCAGTCAAGGCAGAACCATCACTAGAACCTCAAAAGGAATCAATAAAACTTCCAAGTGACCAATTTTCACTTACCTGGAGTCTGCTTAGCCGTGCGCACAGGGGTGTAGTGGTTTTTCGAGGTTGATCGGACCGGTGTGTTCTCTTTGGGAGAGGTATCGATGGCCGAGATGGTTTCTCTTTCACAGTGTGCTATGGGAATTGGTCCCTGTTGTCTTAGGATGTCAGCCAGAGCCCTAAACAAGGAGAATACACAGTGAGCCTCGCTGATTGGGTGCACACAACCACCACAAAGAGGCCAGTTTACTACCATAGGCATCTGTCTTGAAAACCTGTGGAAGGAGCCAGATGATAAGGCCATGAGTACTCCACAGATGGTTTCATCTGCCGCTGGTCTACAGGTGTAGGGAGAGAGGTTGGCATGACCCTAAAATGCTGTGAGCATAGTTTCTTTTCCTACAATTTATTCCACATGTGTAAACAATAAGCCCTTTCAAAACACTAGTTTTCTTGATACCCATATATGCCACAACAGCATCCTCAGTATCTCAGAATAGCCCGGGCTACTGGCCCTCCAGTGAAAAGGGGATTACTTTCTGTCAGGGAGCCCAACTTTTCCGTCCCCAAATACATGCCATGTAGCATGTATTAGAAAGTGTTGACTCACAGAAGTGTAGCCTATAGCTCCTGCTACAAAGATAAGCATGTCTTAGCTACTAAAACAAAAAGCATAGATCAAAAAAGGAAACAAAAAACAAAAACAGAATAAGCGTCAGGATGCATGGATGGTGAGACATGCAGTTTAGAGCAGGAGGTATGTAAATATGGGTAGAGACACAGCAGCAAGACTGCCAGGGCAGATACTCGGTGACCAGAGCTCTGGCTTTATTGACACACACCAAGCTTCAATTCCAAACAGGCATGTAGTGGGGACTCAGCAGACATCAATCACGGCAGAGATGGGGTAGGAGGGGATGCCTACTTCTGTCCTCCAGGGACTCACAAATTGAGACAAGTCCTTCTGCCACCAGGTTTTAAACAGGAATCGCTCATTTATATGTGACATGAGATACCCACTGGCCCTGTGAAAAAAGAGACACTTAGGAATGATGGAGGAGCATGTGGCAAGCCACAGGAGACTACTCCCAGTCAGTATCATTCCAATTACTGGCAAAGTCCTATGCCTCCAATTTTGATAAGTAGAGCCTAAATTCTCCCATCTTCTCAGGGTCTCCCTAAGGCACATGCCTTCAAAGCCTATCCCATCTGAGATATCCCAGCCCTTCCCACGGTTTCTCATGGACCCATGTCCAGCTCCACAGCTCCATCCTCATGAAAGTGACAACGACACTTGATGGATATGTCTAAGGTGAGTTGCTTCTTTCCTCTGCACTTCCTGTGACACAGTGAACCTGCCTTGAAGAGCATCAAGTTGGCAATCTTATCATTTAGTGGCACTTATACAGCAATTTCACATTTTCCAAATGCTTTCGCCTAGCTGGCTTTCCATTCTCTCAGCCTGTCAAGAAAGAGCAGACACTCTCCGCCTACCCCGTTCGCTCTGCTGAACTGGCAGCGAGGGCTGAGACAGAAGCCAAGGCTTTCTGAAGGAAACCCAGCTAGTTTAGGGTCCAGGCTAGACAGCCATCATTTGGGGCCTGGGAAGAAGGTAATTGCCTAGAGAGAGAGAGAGTCACAGGAAAGGTCCAGCTCCCAGGTCTGCCACTGCTGAGCCATGAACCACCAGTAATTCTTAGTCTTTGACACAGAAATTTAACAATTTTTCCCCATCAGTGAAATACAGGGTTTATACAAAGACAAACTTTAAGATCCTTCCTGATTCTAAAACTAAATTCTTTCATGTATGTTTTTCAACTGCATACCCGTATGTTTGGTATCTTCATTCCTTCACCCTTTTTATTCTTAAAGATGCCTTCCTATCACCTCTCTGTGGTTAAAAAGACTGGATTACAAATTATGATAGACATATAGGTCAAAGGAATATAATTGAAAATTTAAGCACAAATTCCTACATTTATACTTAAATCTTTTTCAACAAGAAAGACAAGTGTTAGGGCTGGAGAGCAGACACAGCAGTTAAGAGAGCATGTTGCCCTTTCAGAGAAGCCAGGTTCGGTTTCTAGCACTCAGGTTGGGTGACTCACAGCTATTTGTAACTCCAAATCCAAGGGTTCCAATGTCCTCTTCTGGCCTCCTTGGGCATACATATGGTGCACATAAATTCATGCAGGCATACCCTAATTAAAAAACCCATCTTTTTTCTTTTAAAAAATATTAAATAAATAAATAAAACACCACATGTCATTCAGTAGAAAAAGGACATTTTTTTCAAAAAAGTTGTCCTAGAGCAACTAGCTTTCCATGCTGGGATCTTAATCTCACATTACATACAAATACATACAAATCAATTCAAAGGGATCCTACACCTAAATGTTAATCCAAGCACTATAAACTCTTAAAATACAAATGCAAATCATCGTGGTTTCTTAATTTGGTGATGATTTCTTACATGTGACACTGGAAATACAAGCAACACAGCAACATGAGAACAAGTGGAGATATTCAAAACATCGGTATCTCAGAGGAAACCTTGACAGGAGCTAACAGAATCTACAGACTGGGAGAAATACTTGTAAAGCATATCCCAAAAGAGGCTGTAGAGATGGCTCAACAGTCAAGAGCACTTGCTGCTCTTGGAGAGGACCTGGGCTCAGTTGCCAGCACCCACACACGGCTCATGATCGTCCATAAGCCCAGTTTCAGGAGATCCAACTGATGCCCTCCTGACCTCTGCAGACACCAGGAATGCATGAGATTTACACACATACATCTAGAGAAAACACTCATAAGCATAAAATAAATTCTAAAAGAAAATCTATAGAAAGATTCTTAAAATTTGACAATAAAACACTCCTTGGTTTTAAAATGGATGCAAGATTCAAACAGGCATTTCTCTAAAGTGATGGCACCACTGATTCTTAGGGAAATGGCCCATTAAAGACACATTGTAGTGTCTATGCATACCTTTGCAGACAGCCATAACCAAACAGGCAGTTAATGCCAAGTGCCAATGAGGATACAACCGTGACTTCTTCACACTCCGATGCTGGGGATATAAAAGCTCAGCTCCTTTGGTAAACAGTTTAACAGTTCCCCAAAATGCTAAGAACACAGAAAATATGTGGCCCAGCCTACTCCTGGGAGAAATGAAAACAGACCTGCACAGACCTTGTATATGAAGAAGGTTAATGGCATTATGAATAATAGCCAAAGAGCAGGAGCAAGACAAATGCTCACTGGTTCATGACTGGATAAGCAAATTGTGTTGCGCTCACACAACAGAATATTATTTGGTCATAAAAAGGAAAGGAGTACTGATAGACACCATAGCATGGAAGTACCTCAAAACACACTACCCTAAGTGAAAGGAGACACCCCGAAGCCTAGATTTAAATAAAGAAGCAGGCTGGATAGACCTATGGAGAAAGGGGGCTGCTATAGGTGTGGGCTTTCCTTTGGAGAAGCTAATAATACAAGAAGTTTAAACAATGGTGGCAGCTGTTGAAGATGGAACATATACAAACCACAATCTCGCACATTTGGAAATTTAAGGATGAATATTCCATTAGGTAAATTACATCTCATTAAAGCTAGTACTGAGGAAACGTCTCGCTGATTTGCTTCCCATATGCTTAGAGAGACACCTGTCTACTTTTCTGATGGCCAGGAGGAAGAATGGAGTCAGGTGGTTAAACACATGATCGTCAGGACTGACTCTACATCAGTGACTCTCAAGATTCAAGTGATTTTGTTCCCACCTTTTTGTCCTGGGACAGCTGGCCATATCTGGAGACATTCTGGTGGTCCTGACAAGCAAGGCGGGAAGTGCTGCTGGTGTCTGCCGTGTGGCATCCAGAGATGGGGCTCAATATCTTAAAGTAGACAGGATGGCCAGCCCATCATGACAATTACCAAGAGTCAACAGTGGTGAGGTTGGGGGGGGCAAGAGAAATCTGCTTGGAACTGGGTGAACTAAGTGGTTAGTTCTACAAACATTCAATCAAGACTCAATGCCAGCAGGTCTGGGGATACAGAGAGGCTAAAGACTCTAAGGCGAGTGTCCTTTCTGTTTGGAGTCTCAGTAAGTCCCTCAAGTCTTAGCACTTGCCTGGATGTGACGCACAGAAAGGAGTAAGGTAACCTGTCTAGATGCCACACTTTTGGGCAATGTAAGTGGGTTTTCCTGAGAGTTGTCTATCTCCCACAACTGCGGGACCCCTAATGTCCATTCCCCAAGAAGACCTGCTTAATGATCAACTCCCTAAAGAGCAGCAGTCTCAGTGGATCTAAGTGAGTGAGGGATGACTAGCTGCTTGACAATGAGTTAGAGCTCTGGGCTACAGCTGAGCTGTGACCTCTGGTACCTAGACCATGTGATTATAGGAAACTACTTCAGAGTGACTGTCTGTGGCCCGATAGGCTAGGATGATTGCAATCCCAGTCCAGTGGGAAAGGTGGCATATTAGGTAGGGTTTCTATTGCTGTGAAGAGACACCATGACCACAGAAACTCTTATAAAGAAAACATTTAAGTGGGCAGTTTGCTTACAGTTTCAGAACTTTGATCCATTATCACCATGGCAGCGTGCAGGCAGACATGGTAGCTGAGAGTCCTACATCTTGCAAGCAACAGAAAGTTGAATGAGACACTGGGCGGTATCCCGAGCATAAGAAATCTCAAAACCTGCCCCCACAGTGACACACTTCCTCTAACAAGGCCATACCCACTTCCTAACAGTGCCACTCCCTATGAGATTATGGGGGCCAATCACATTCAAACTATCACAGATGGATTAGCTAGAATATGTGTTTACCAAAGCCCCTTTATAGACCTCCTGACCACACACAATATCCATGAGGGACTGATGGCCAGGTATAAGCTCCTGGTCCCTATCGGGTCCTTAACATTCTTCAGAATTCAGCTTTTCCCATTGTCCTTTTCCCCAATGGAGAAGATTTGAGCAGTGTGCCCTGTCAACCCCCGATCCTGTCCATTCCCTCAGCTCAGTGACCTCCCTCTTTGCTCTGGTTCCTCTCTACCTTCCATTCCTCGCTCTCCAGGGTATTTGATAAATATTATTCTAATTCTGAAATGTGTGATCCTGATCTCACCTAATTAATTTGGATATGCCAGAGGAAATGGGTTAAGGCCTGAGCTACTTTCTAACCACAGGAAAGAAACCTGGTCACTGAGAAACAACTGAGGAGGCTTTATAAGAGTGTGCAGCAACTTTCAGGGACTGGGGGGACCAAGCAGACGAGGAGGCAAAAGAAGGGGGAAGAAACAGGGCAGGGCAAAGAAAAAAAAATGGAGTTAGAGCCAAAAGAACATGGAATAAGGAAGTGGAAGGGGAAGAAGAAGAGGAGGAGAGAGAGGAAGGAGAAACCCAGGCCAGAAACCAGAGAGGGAGAGAGGAGACAGAGAGAGAATCCAGTAGAAAAGGCAGGAGAGAAAATGAGAACCAGAGAGAGAAAGGGAAATAAAAAGAAAGCCATTCAGAGCGGCTTCCTGCTCATTCCAGCTGGGTCTACTAATTTAGCAAATGCCAGGTGATATCTGGGCATGCAGAAACAATTAGCAAATGAGTGATTTGGGTCAAGTTTATTTGTTTGCTTAAAATCTCGGGTAATGTTGTCAATGGTCTCAAGGAAATGTGGATAGAAAGCTTTTTCAAAAACACATTCAGAGACAGGAGAGGGAACCAGGGGTGGGTTAGAGAAAAAGAAATTCAGGGCCGGGTGGTAGTGGCGCACGCCTTTAATCCCAGCACTCGGGAGGCAGAGGCAGGTGGATCTCTGTGAGTTCGAGACCAACCTGGGCTACAAGAGCTAGTTCCAGGACAGGCTCCAAAGCTACAGAGAAACCCTGTTTTGAAAAACCAAAAGAGAGAGAGAGAGAGAGAGAGAGAGAGAGAGAGAAGAAAAAGAAAAAGAAATTCAGGAGAGACACAGAGAACTGGCCAAGTACGGGAGAGCAGGGGCAAGGCTCCACCCCCACCAGGAACCTGGTATCCCACCATAGGCAAGGACAGCAAATGCACTTAACTTAGGAAGTTGGAGGACACCTTCACCCCAAGTCCTCTTCCCTGTCCGTCATACCGGCTGCACTGTCTAAGGTATCAAGCCAAGGAACTCTTTTGCCTAAAAACTCTGTTTTCTTGCTGATTTCCCTGTTCCTTCTTCTGTGATAGTTTCTCGTAGTGCCAGCTTCTTGGGGGAGGGCCGATTAGTTGAGAAACAAATCCAATTCTGATCCCTCAGCCAGGAAACGTGGGCCCTCCTCAGTCCTGGGCATTGCACTTAGTCATCAGGATGGTGGAAATGCCATCTTACCTCGGAAGAGCACTTAGTGTCTAAGTGTGCTTTCCTGCCTAGCCCCCGCCTTCGCTTCTGGCACTGTGACCTTTACAGCTGTAGTACCCAAAGTTTTACTGAGGATTTAAGGCTCAGACTTCACTCGGTACTCAAACAAGATGGAACAGAAATTCGAAGTCTGGACTTTGTGACTTGAACCTGAGCATCCTTTGGTACACAGAGACCACCTCTCTTATGTATCTCACTTTCTTTCCTCTTCAATGATTCTTTCTGCTTTCCCCAGATGGACTGGTGTTCTACTTTGCTTTTGCTTTTGTTTTTTCTTTGTCCTTTCTCATTTTTTTTCTGCGCTAAACACCATGACCCAAAAACAACTTGAGGAGGAAAGGGTTTACTTGACTTATCTTCTAATCACAGGCCGTCTTTGAGGAAAGTCAAAGCAGGAACCTGGAGGCAGGAACTGAAACAGAGGCCATAGGAAAAGGCTGCTTACAGGCTTGCTCCCCATAGCTTGCACAGCTTGCTTTCTTATAGAACTCAGGACCACCTGCCCAGAGGTGACACCATCCAGAGTGGACTAGGCCCTCCCACATCAATCATTAGTCAAGAGAATGTTCTCACGGGCTTGCCTACGAACCAGTCCGATGAAGGCTCTGTTTTCAACTGAGGTCCCTAATCTCAGATGACTCTAGGCCTTGTTAATATGATAAAAACTAACCACTATGGCCTGCTGATTTAGCAGATGCCAGGGGATATGTGATCATGCAGAAGCAATTAGTAAAAGACTGGATCAAGACCAGTTACTCACTAGCTTAAATATCTACTGTACACACTTATCCATCCATTCATTCCACCCACCCAACTATCCACTGACCCATCCATCCATCCTCCCATTCATGTAGCCAACCATTCACCATGCATCCTCTTTGTCCTATCCATCCACTGCACTCACTCATCCACTCATCTGTCTCTCACCCACCTATCCATCCATCCATCCATCCATCCATCCATCCATCTATCCACGTATCCATCCACCTATCCATCCACCCATCTATCCATCTACTCATTCATCCACCTATCCATCCATCCATCCATCCATCCATCCATGTATCCATGTATCCATCCACCTATCCATCCATCTATCCATCCATTCATCCATTCTTAATCCCATTCTCCCCCATAAATCCAGCCTTCCTTCCTTCTAGCCTCTTAATCACAGTTTTTCCCTCTTAGGTACCTATCATGGTCTCTGAACAATAGAACTTTAGAGAATATTCAATCTTTAGCCACAAAACCAAGCTGGACCTTTGACCTCAGCTGCCTCTCAGCCACTCAGGTCTATTTGTCATCGTGAGTCATTAAGACCAACAACTTGGAACACCACCGATTTTAGCAGCTAATCTTTTGGTCAAATGAAAACCTTGAACAGGCACGACTATACCTCATTAGATCCTGGTTCTGTATGAAGCCAGACTAAGAAACTGAGCCCTTCTCTGTTAAGCTCTGGTCTCTTGACCTTTGCGAATGGCCCAGTTTGAAAGCAAGCGTGGCAAAGGAACACAAAATGAAACTTTCCATTCATCAGGCAGATAGATGGTCAAACCCGGGTCTTGTCGAAGTAAGTGAGAAGCTGGGACTTCTCAGCTCACCTTATAAGTCCTGGGTCTATTAATAACCTGTCTGTGGTGACCACAGAAATAAGCCACGTGGACTTTAGTAGCAGCCTGAGCCACATCAGTGCTTCAGAAGGAAGAAAATATACTCGGTCCAGTAAGTTGTTCCACACCAAGAACAGGACCAGTTGGATGGTCAGACCCCAGTCACGCCCTTTCTCCTTCAGGGAGGGAATGGGAAGAAACTGATGGTGCTGAGGAAGTATGATAAAAGGCCAAGGTGATGGACTTGTCCATGAATAAGCTATTGCAGCTAATGTTCCTAGTTCTGAGGACTAACGAAAACACTCCTGCTTCTGAAGACATTTCCCAAGACATCCCTGACTCATTGTGTATCCTAAATATAATTAATTCTTTTCTCTCATCACTAAGAATTTGATGCTTGATAAGAGGGACCATCAGCCTCACTTTGGGTCCTCTTTGCAGAGAAGGGAAAGAAAAATGTACAGTTTAGGAAATGGGACTGATTCTTGAAGCTGCAAGGCAGATCATGGAAGTTTGTGTTGATTTTCTCCTGTAAATCTCTAATAGCTGCTTCTTTGACATGTCCCTAGAAGTTATGTATAAATGCTCTATTCCACCTAGGTAAAGGATTCCGGTTATTTGAGCTCCAAATAACTGGCACTGAACTTGAGGACAAGCTATTGTCCTCTTTGACCTCTCCTTTGCCTTGCTCTTCTGGACAGTTGGAGTGTTTTTATCCTCCAAAATCTGCAGTCAGGACAACTGAAATGAACATATTTTTAATAACCTCGGACCAAGGAGAATGGCTTAATTTATGTCTCCCTATTCCCAGTTCTCTCACAGTCCACTTGAAAAACACAGCTGCTGGCTTTGTGTGTGCACAAGACCGCTCTCCTCACACAGAGGCGCAGAATGGATGTGGGGATCTCATTTGTTGGTTAACAATGTCTATGCATCTGCATTGAGCTGTTCTGCAGGTCTGAGTTGTCCCCAGCACAATTGGAATTCATCACAGCCAGCAAACATCTCTGCAAGGAAAGGGCAGCCTGCTTATTTCATTTTTCAAGTAAGCAGAGCCAGTTGCTGCTACCCCATGTGTGCCTGTCCTGAGGCTGTTGATAGGGGGCCGGTCAAGAGTCTACAGCATCTGTAGCCCCGCTCATTCCTAACAGCATTCTCGCCACGCACTTCCTCCAGACCCCAGGAAACATAATGCAAATTTACCCATGTCTAAGAAAGTCAGAAGACTCAAGCCCAAACAGACTTTCCAGCAATCTTTAGGTGACTTGTGAATGAATCAGATTTGAGTGTGTCAAGTGTTGCCACTGGCTAATTGAAAGCAGTTGCCAAGATGGGTTAGCATAATCAGACGACTAACCACATGACAAGAAAGTTTATAAAAGCACCTTCGTGGAAGGTGCCGATTTATAGTAGAGTCAGTCAGTTTGGGTTGGTGTTGATTTCTTTTTTTTCATTTTGTTTTGCTTTGCTTCTGCTTTGGCAGAGACCTCAGTCCCTAGGTGAGCAAACACAGACAGCAGAGCCTGTTGACCAAATGCTGGGATTCTGAACTAGGGAACCTAAGTTGAGATGCTGGCCATCTTGGTATACTAGTGATAATTAATCAGTTACTTACATTCCCATGGCTTTTTTTCTCATTTAAAAATTAAGCCAAAGTAATAAGGCCTATGTGTGTGTGCGTGCGTGTGTGAGGGCGTGTGTATGTGCGCGCATGCGTGTGTCTGTGTATGTATGTTTATATGTGTGTGTGTGTGTGTGTGTGTGTGCAGTCTACCTTTTAGGGTTATTGTGAAGATGTGACACACTTATAATAGAGCCTGGTGCCTAGGAAGCACTAAGTAAATATTTGACTAACTAAATCTTAGATGGGCTCAGCCTACAGAAACACAGCCGTAGCACGGATGGAAGAGGGAAATCGTGGGGACTGACTTGACAAAGTTGACATAACAAAACTCTCAAATCACATAGTCTAGCCATGGCCATGATCCTCTTGGGAGGAACCACCCGCAGACCCCATTTCCAACCACAGCCTAATGACCAGAAGTCTACCTGCTCACACGCCAGGTGTTTTTGAGCTCTGTACTTGGACCCGGAGAGGCAGGTGCAGAGAGAGTACGTGTTCCTTTGCACCAGGCTATGGCAGATCATGTTTTGCCTGTCAGCACAAGGAAACACCAAGATAAAGGCCCACCGAGAGACAGAGGATCCACACAGGAGCAAATCCACTGACTACTTCAGGGGCTTGGGTGGACAGTCACATCAACCTGACTAAGAAAACAGTCAGTTGGTCTCTTATTTGTCTCTTCTCTTTTTTCTTTCTGTTTCTCTCTACCTATCTGCTCCTGCTTTAAGAAAAGTATAAAAATTATCATCATCTCCATGCTCAAGCAAATAATGTTAATTCAAGTAAAGGTTATTCAGTCAGACACTCGGTCATTTTCATTATGCTAACTACTGTCTCAGTTTGACCGAACTAGGCTGACACTTTCTGCACAGCCCTATTGATGGGACCTGCAACTAAGAAAAGTTGCTCCCTTGAATTTCTTTTTTCAACCAGCTTTCCTAAAGAACCCTCTGGATCTTTAAGCTCTTTGAGTGACTAGGTTCCATGTGTGGTTGGTTGGTCCCTTCAATAAACAGCATCTGCATAGCCAGAGAGACTGGAAGTCACATCCCATGGGAAGACTTCTATGGATATCGATTCAAATACTGGGTCCTGAAAAGAGGATGGAGGGGCTTTGACTGTTGTCTTTGAGGAAGTGTTTTGCAGTCTTGTGGATGTGAGGAGTCAGTTTGGGTTCTCCATTGTCAGTTAGAAAAGTATCCTAACAACAGACTAGACTGTCTGCAGAATAGATAAATGGATGGACACTTACAGCCCAAGAGGAGAGGAGAGGATACCCAGAGGAAAGGGACTGAAAAAGCATTATAAGTCCTTTTCTATCAAGAGGATCTATAGGAAGAACATGCTAAAACCAAGCATCCTTATGAGGTCATTTGCAGAGGATAAGGTCTACAAGACAAGGGATGAATAAGGATAAAAGTGTATTCTCTTGCATGCCCAGGGATGCCTCTCTTTTAAGTGAAGATGTCACCTTTGTCCTGACTTTCCAGGTGTGTTGGGGTCAGGATGGTCCATGAGAGTACATAAGCAGACAAAGGGGAGGATGTCAAAGTGATTTTCCTTGGGTGCCTGCTTCTGGTCATTCTCACAGGAGGTGTGGTACTGCCTCCTCCTAACAGTGGTGTTGGAACAGCGATTCAGGTGTGAGTTCCTTGGGCCACTGAGCAAGACCCTCAATGGGAACATAAGCAAATCTCAACGTCTTCTGTCCCCTCTGTCTGAAGTTGGCCTCTGAACCCCTTTCTTCTCAGGGCTAACTGGCCATCCTGCAGCTATGACATTATAACACTACTTCTCTAAGCCCAAAGTGTTGAAGATTCTAATACATGAGGAAATGAAATGAGAGAAGAAAGAAGGATAAGGGAAATTGGATATAGTTTCCAGATGGAATTCAAAAGACTCATTCTATAGCAGTCGGGGTAGGTTAATCCCAACTGGTGAAACAGGAATTACAGAATATATTCAGGAATAACTGCCTGTGTTCACACACACTTGGGCACAAAACTGAAGATTCAACCAAGGCCTCATGCATGGTAGGCAGGTACTCTATTCCTAGCTGTCTTTTGCCTTTTTGTTTTAAAAGAGGGTCTCACTAACCTGCCCAAACTCCTCTATATAGTTCAGGTAAGTCTTGAACTTGTGGTCTTCCGGCTTAAGCTTCCAGAATAGCTAGAAACAGGCCTAAGCCACCAGACTCAGCCAGAAAATAACACTTTACTGTTCCTTGAGCCATTGTAGGGTTTTAAATGAACTTTAAAGATACAAAAAAATAAAACAAAGCTGATCTTTGGAAGCTATTTTTTGAATAGATATGAAAGATTAGCCATTAGCATGCCAACTGTCTACCTGGCCTGCTTAGAGACAGTCTGTCCTCCGTGGTGAGGGTGGGGGTGTATGGCCCTGCACAATCTTGGCAGTCTTGTCTGAGATACTAATCTGCTCATTGTAGCTTTTTATCAGACAGAGAAAATAAAAAAAAAATTTGTCCAGGTCCAATTTGGGTAAATTTTAAATTAGCAGCATCAGAATCGATGCAATTTAATGAAGTCACAGTTGGATGACTTCAAGAAGAAAGGCTGGAGGGGGAAGGGGTTGGAAAGACAAGACAGAAGTGACCAGGCATCAAGAGCAGGACAGATGGGAAAGCAGTGGTGGTAGAAGAGACATCGCAAGTCACAAGACGATACATTTTAATGATGTGACATTAAAGGGAAGAGAGAAACACAGCAGACGCCTTGCTTAAAGATGTGACATTCTTCTTTGCAAATACTCCAGGGTGCAGAGAAGAGGCGCTCACGGCATGGACATGGGTCTCGAGTCTGAAGCTGGCTGTGGGTCATCAAAACACAAATGACCTGTACTGATTCTCCAAGCCTGTGGGCAGTCACTCCCAGGAAACTTTGGGCAGATTTCTTTACGTGCAGCAATAAGTCAGAGACAGCTGACTAGGGGCATTGCAGAAGTCCAGCACTCCAGAGTCTTCCTCATGCTCTGAAGCAGCATCAGTGTCTGGACTAGTATCCTGCCAATCATTCCACAGAGGTGGCTTGATGGGAGGATCCTCCAAAAGAGCTGCCTAAATGCCAGCTCCTCTCTCCTGCTGAAATCTGACCCTGATTTCAGAACTGGGGGAAAAAAATCACTTCCCAACAACTGACTGCCTGTTCCCCACCCTTCCACCCCCAGATCCATCTGCTAATAAAGAGCTTAAACCCCAGGTCCTAGGAAAGGAGAGGATGGAAGGAATCTAGAAGGCACTCTCAGATTCCACTTGATTAATAGCCCATTCCAGGGCCCATGTCCCTCCCTATGGAGTAGCCGGAGTGCAGGATGAGGAAAAAGAGTAGAAACCACACTTCCCAGAAGAGGACATTTGGCTAAGAGAACAACCAATATGTCCAGAGGACAGGTGTCCTGAGTAATGAGACTTTAATGCAGAAGCTAATGGGAACAGGACATGAAACCAAATGCCAGAAAAACAAGGAATAATGAGCGTGTTTGAGAAGGCTACAGGAAGCAAAGACTCTTCTACCAACAGCAGGGCACAGGGCCAAGGTTCTGGCCACCCAGAGCCTTGCTGGAACGTTAGCTCCCAGGGCCCTGGAGAAGGGAACAGTGGCTTTAGGCAAGGAGAATCATGGGAGAGCAAAGAGCCCGAAGGAGGTAAAGAGGACTGAAAACAGGGCTCTGCAGAGCTGGGTTCCTAGAGGCCACTGAAACTGCTTCCACAGCCAGGGTCTCTGCTCAGCTACCCCCACTGTGGTCCTGTAGACCAGGTGTGTGGGTCCCACGCTGGCTGGCACACAGAGATAACAGCCGGAGGCCCCACCCAGCTGTGGCTATTAGGATGTCTCAGGATTCCTTCCTCCTCCTGTGCCCTTCAGGTCAGAGGACTTGGGGAGGAAGGGAGCAGAGACTGGGGAAGGAGCAAAGTCCGGAATTAGCACAGCTAGGAGGGCAGAAATGAGGAAGGACAGTCCGAATGGGCATGCGAGAGTTAGCTGCAGCTCTCTCTTGCATGTGCAGCACTGGGTATTATAAATAGGGAAAGGGGGCATGGAGGGACAATGATAAATGGACCTGTTAGCGAGCTGTGGGTCTCAGTAATTAAAACTGGGGATGCCCTGAGGTCCATCCTCTCCCTAGACCTCATCTTTCCTCCCTTCCTGAGCTCCACTCACCTTTCTCAGAGGCTGTGACTCATGCTCAATTGCCCAGGGCTTCTTTCTAAGCCACACAAGGGTTTGTGTTCTTTCTGTTTTTCCCTCAATCAACTTCAACGTTTCATATTGCTTCTTAGAATTCTTTGTATGCCTTCACCTCAGCCAACAGCATCCACCCTTAAAAGAAAACCCTCTCACTGTCCTGGGCACATCTGTACCCTACATGCAGTCTAAGTGGGAGTGTTACCAGCTCTGGATGGAAGGTCATTGACCCTCTTGTCCTTTACGGTAACAAGTTGTGCCAGGCGCAAGCAGGGGGACTGCTTCCTTAAGCATTTCAGGTATCACTGACTGTCAGGAAGGTGGAAGACAGTCAGCTATTTTTCTAGACCCTAAGGGAAGATAGAGATGGGCAACATAGTGGTAGCATGGCCTTAGGCAAGTCATTATGCTAGGTTTCCCCATCTGTAAATTAGGCCTCTATACTCTGTGGACTGAAGGGTGGTGAAGGAGGTGGGGGTGGGGGGCAGAAGGCATACAGTAAGATTCTGCTTGGAAAATGCAAAACAGGGCTCCTGGTACCAAGGCAATTCTCAAGACCAGACGCTATTGCTTGAAACATCACCCAGCCAAAACTCAGGGCCTCACAGCTTTTCTGAGTTTCACAGGTGATGGAAAAATGGCAATTCCTGACAGGACGAACTCCTACCTTTTGATGCCCACTGCCCAAGTTCCTAGTGGAACAAATTCCCTTGAGTGTGTTCAAAAGGGGCCTCTACGTGTGTTGGAGGGGGCTACGGAGTGATACAAGAGCTCAGTCTCTCCCTGCTGCCCCTAACTCTTGATGGAGATTGGGGACAAACACCCATCTGCAACAGCATAGCCATGAATATCCCCAGCTGTGCAGACTATAATTGGGTGGCTCCCTACCCTTTGCCCTTTACTCGGCCAGCCCACTCTTGCCCCAACCAATCCCATCCCATAAATACGAACTGGAGGCATGGAAGCAAGGCAAGTATGGTAAATGGGTGTTGGGAATCTTCCAGAAATGCTATGGTAGCCTCATGTCTGTGGGCCTGCAGGTATCCATGGCAGTCTGACCCAAGTGGTAACCTCATCTGAATACAGAATTGCAGAGGCGGTGGCTCTGTGATAGAGGGCGGAGGGCAGCGAACAGGGGCTCTGATCCCAGGCTTCCTCTCTGCATGCATCCCAAAGAAACTGGGTCCCTTTACCCTCAGTATCAAAGCAGGAAGCTAAATTGAGCGATCCGTCTACTATTTTATGCAGAAATGTGGGACATTCTTTTTTCCACTCTTTTTGGGCAGTTATCTGAAATGTTTGATGCATATTCAACTCCTTTCTTTTGTCGTCTTTCCCAACTATCCCACAGCTTGCCCAGCACACTGCTGTCACATGAAACCGGTCTTGCCTAAGAGGTACTTATCTTCCCACGTGAGGAGCAGCTCTGTCCACATGGTCACAGAGGGTGAGGGGCTCTCCCCTCCTCTGGTCCACGCTGCCTTTCGAGATGGTAGCAGTACTCCTCCTAGCAGCTTTCCTTAGGGAAGGCACTGTGGCTTTCCACCACCTTGTCCATTCATTAGCCTTACTCTCAACTTATTACTGCTTAAATGAACCGGATCTCCCTGGGAGGGTAAAAGATGCTATGGTTTCAGAAAGCCAAAGTGACTGGATCTAGAGTCTCAAAGTATTTCCAGGAGTGACACTATGGAGCCATTTGCAGAAGAAAAACCAGAGTGTGGCCTCTCAAGGAGATTGCATGGGAAGAGAATTCGGTACATACAGGCACCTGAGTTCTTTCAGAGGATCAGGCAGAGCAAATGCAGAGTTGCTATGGGTCATGTCATACAGGTTCATCTCATAGAACAAGGGGGCCCATCATTTTAAACTTCCACCCCAGTAGCGGCTGGTTTCTTGACCCAGAGCTGAGAAAGGGAACAACAGTCACCAGGAATTATGCTTTTGTGTCTCCAAGAGGGACCTTACATACACTGGAGGGATCCCAGAGGGTGGTTCTGGACACACACACACACAGATGCGCGCACACGCACACCCGCAAGACCTCACTGGTGTGATACGTCACAGCAAGCCCCGCCCCCATACCTCCAGGTGAGAACAGAAGCTTCCGAAATCACATTTTTTAATTTCACAACTCTGCCCACACTGTCATTCGGTGGTGCCTTACCCTGGGCCACCCTCCTTCCTTCGGCATATGCTGTATTTTCCTTTTTCAACAGTCTGCATTACTCACATCTTACTAGAGGATTTTGCTTAGATCAGGTTATTGCGCTTTAGAAAAGAAAGCAGAGAAACTGGAAAAAAAAAAAAAAAAAGGCCAGGGACTATCATGAGAAATCATGTTGGTGGGTGGAAACCCAGAGGTCAGCAAGGCTCAAGACACAGGGAAGGGACTGAAAGAAGGCTGTCACTCACATCTCCAAGAGTCTAAAAGTTATTTGCTGATGATTAAGAATCAAGCATAAAGCAGAGCAGACTGCTCCCAATGAAGAAAACGAGACTGAGGCTGGGCCTAGAGCATGAACGCCAAGGCTTTCAGGGAAAGCTCCCTTGACTAGCAGCTGAGACGCGTGGCATCGTGACCTCTGTGCTGTGGATTTCAAGCGCCTCGCTTAGAAAATTACAGAGTCAAACTGACTGTGGGAATAAGGCCATGACACGAAATGGGTAGCAAAATAGTAGAATATGTTAGTCTGCCTTTTCATGAGACTCTAATAGAGTTGACAATCTGCCCTGATTTTTTCAAAAGAAGCCTACTAGAGGCTTGAAGCCAAGGGCCTCAGATCCTGTTAGGGTTTGCTGGTGAACTCCCTATGTCGGGACTTCTCCCCCTCTATAATGTCTACCAACAAAAGGAGTACAAATATGAGGTCATAAATGTGACTCGGGGAGAAATAATGAGTTTGAGTTTCTCAAAGTTAAGTGAAGAGGGACGAAATCATCACAGAAGGGGTGTTCCCAATTAAGGCAGCCTAAGTCCTCCTCTATCCCATCATAGGCCCCTCTTTGAGACATCTTACACATCCACAAAGTCAAATCGTAACTTTGTAATTTCACAAAATAGATGTTGCCAAGGAACGTCTGCAACAGTTTCAAGTATAAGCAGTTTAGAACTTTGAGCCGACAGCATCAGATACACGGAAGAAGGAAGCTAGGAGCAGACAGCTAACTCAACGTGCAGGAGATAGGGGCTCTCCTGGCTATGGGATGGAAATAGAAAATTAAGACCTAAATAATATCCTGTCAGGCCCCTGAGAAATCAGTCAGCAGAACTCGACTGAGGAAGTTCTTTTGGGTCTCCACTGCCTTTTTACTCCAGATCTTGTAAGCATAGTTGTCTGGGATAATTGACCTCTGTCAGTCAGCCCACTTTTCAGAATCTTAACCATCGCTTTCTGCAAATTGGTCTGAACCAACACGCCAGTAAGTAAAATCTCTCATTCAAATCGGTTGGAAACAATGAATTATACTTTGTCTTCTACAAGTGCCTTAGCAGACTAGATCTATGGGTAAATTCTCGGTTTCTTGACAGCAGATTCCATGAAATGAATGTGTTCTGAGACAGGACAGGGTGGGGCAGATGTGCAAGTCTTTTGAGCTTGGGGGCAGTGCAGAAAAGAAACACGAAGATAGTGAACAGCATGACCCCAGAGGGTTGTCAGGGCCTCAAGATGGTTGACCGTGTTTGCCTGGTTGTATTGCTAAAGCAAGAAGAAACCCAGTTAGCCTGTATGTCGAGGGAGTGTGACTTCGAGTGTGAACTGTTTTCTGCCTTCTCTAGGTGAGCCAGGCTCACACACAATGTATCCGTGTACACTCAAGAACCATAACAGAATCACGCCTGGGGGAGTCTCTGCAGTGTTGCTTTCTTCCATCAGAGGTAACCACCAACTTTTTGTCCAACCACTCACTTTCTTACTTTTGTTGTCTTCTTTCTGCCTTTCTGGGAGTCTGCCCCTAACCCTTCTTCATAATGCTTCTGTAACTTCCCAGCTTTCCCAATATGCATTTCTTTTTAAATTCAAAGAGAAAGGAAAACATGAAAAAGATAAAGCACTTCAATTCAGCCCAGGGCAAGATTCGTTCCTCCTCCCCCACCCCACCCCCATTTCCTTCCAAACTTTTGTATTTGGAGTTAAAAACAAGCTGACTTGGTTGAGATTATAGTGGGAAGCTCACAGTACTGAAAAAAAAAGTGTTTGACAGTTTGTCTCAAGTTCTTCACTCACTCAGCTCTGGACTTGTCCTGTTAGAGCAGTGTTGGCCTGGAAGGGAAGCAGAGCTCTCCTGGTCTGTAATCAACTTCTAGAAGGAGAAAAGACAAAGCAAACTTTTCCCTGGCCTGTGCTAGAAATTAGTCGGGAGATGGACAGACTCTGCAGGTGAGGTACCTCCTAATACGCTCCCCTTCTCCCCAGGATGTATACTCAGGCTCTGCTCCTCCAAGCATCCTCCCCTGCCCATCATCTTCCCTGCCCACTTTCCTTCATACTCCCAGTCCTGTACAGGCACCTCCGACTTCACCAACTGTGTCTACAGCATCTTAATAGCTTCCTGACCCATCTGTTAATTAGCCATTTAAAAAAGGAGCCACGCTTTTCCTCCTTAGAGCAATTCTCATCTCCGAGACATTAACGAATCAACTCGTAGTGAGGAGGAGGAGGAGTAGGTTTGGATGTGAGAGAGCTGAGGGCAGAACAGAATGTCAAAAGAGGCCAGCCTCCTGGGCTGGGTGCTTGGCAGAGTCCATACTCTTGGAGGACATGGGCCATCCTTCTCTGGGCAAACAGCCCCAGGTAACGACTACAGAGACACTTAGGAAACATGACAATCTGAGGACGCCTGCAGGTCTAACCTTAACCTGAGAAGTTCAAAGCAGGCCCAAGAAGAGGATGTAACTTCTAAGAGAAATGGGGTTCCAGCCAGGGAAGTTGGGGCACCCCCACTCAGAGCTAGCACCACTTGCTCCTCCTCAGAGGCCATCTTGCTAGGTTTGGGAATATGTGCATCATTTCCACTGGGATGTCTTTTAGAATCACCAGAGAGCTGGCTATCTCTCCTCCAGACACCAACTTCTCACTCTGAAACCTGCTAGCAAGGGCTAATCACTTCCAGAAAAAGCAAAATCTGCTCTTCCCTGAAAGGAGGGAGAGATGCAAGAAAGTCCAGTCAGAATATGCATGTGTGTGGCAGACAGAGGGCTGCTCAGTCTGTGAACACCAAGGCAGAGCAGATGGCCAATCCCTTCTTCCATCCCTTCTTAAACTCCCACAGTATCCCTTTGCAGTGAGGCTTTTCTCACTGGAACTCCCTCAGACTCAGGACCGCTTGTCCAGGGGAAGGAAAGGACTCAGGTCTGCCTGTCTTCAGGGAGGCTCGCACACTGCAACAGCTCTGTTCTCCCGTTCAGTATGAACACATCTTGGCTGCACTATTTCAGAAAGCACGTCCTAGCTTCCGACATGTCCTCTGTTTCTCCCCACTTTCCCTAGGAAGAACTCATTACTGTGTGACTGCATCTCTCCTCCATCACCGCCCCCTTTCCCTACCTTGCCCCCTTTACCTAACAACACAGACTACACAGTTGCCCCACCCAGGGGTGGCAAGTCGTGACATCTGAGGCACAAGCAAAGAAAGAGGAGCTCCGCCTGGCGATGGTGGCGCACGCCTTTAATCCCAGCACTCAGGAGGCAGAGGCAGGTGGATCTTTGTGAGTTCGAGACCAGCCTGGTCTACAAGAGCTAATTCCAGGACAGGCTCCAAAGCCACAGAGAAAACCTGTCTTGAAAAACCAAAAAAAAAAAAAAGAAAAGAAAAGAAAAAAAGAAAGAGGAGCTCCCCTCCCACGTCCATCTAGAGGTGCATGAGAGTGATGTGGGCACTCACATAGACACACTTGAGAAGAAGAGGTCCAGGTGCTATGCCATCTTGCCAGTTGCTCAGAATTGACTTTCCCTGACCTGCTCAAGGTTACTTCTGAGTGTCCTTAAGTGTCACTCATCACTGAGTGTCACTCACCTCTGATCTCCAACCCTGCCCCCAACCTGCCACACAGACACTGACAGCACCAGTAGGATGGTTTCTGAAGCACGGATCAGGCGAGGCTGCAGCTGTAAAAGAGGTGCTGTGAACTGAATGAAATCAGGAGGTGAATCTGAGGGAGAGACATCCCACACTTCCACAACGGCCTGGGGCCTGAAATTCAGTTCACTCTCTCCTTCTCCCACCCTGGAAGTGGCTGCAAGAGTACCCCCATGGCTACCCCAGTGTGGGACAGAAGGAGTCTGTGGGGGCAGAAGAAACTAATATCAAAAAGAGTGACTTCTGTAGAGCAACATGGCGATATTGGTTTTCACGGGGGCTTAATCTCAGACTCCGAGGCCACATAAACTTATCAAACACAGGTGATGTTGAACAAACTGCACAAGGCACCGGGAGCATGGCAGGGAGAAACCCCAAGAAAGGTTAATCAAAAGAGGTAAGAGTCAGGGTGGTTTCAATGGGACAAGAGGAGGGAATAAGAGATGAGCCTGAGTCCTGGGTCAGAGGTGACAGATGGAGAACAACAGCACATCTGCTTCAGAAAGACCCCCTGCCTCTAAGCAACTCCTTCTTGGCTTTCCAAGCTATGCCAAGAGAGAATTCGCTGCCAGACCAAACTCCTAGGGATCAGTGATGCTTTGCTCTTATTTTGTTCATGGTGCCTATCCTCTGCATAGCAAGACAAGGAGACCCCAGACCATTGCTCAAAATCCTGGTTCAAGTCCAAAGGGATGTAGAGTAAACCAATGCTGACAGCAGCTAAAGGATGAATGGCTAGCTCGGGCGATGAGGGGTTAAAAAGGGGATGCTCACTCCCTCTACAGTCAACCCAAGCCTAGTACTTGAGCATGGAATGTCTGCAGTTAGTGGATTTGAGTCAATAAAACCTGACAGGGAATATCATCTTTTCACACCCACATTATCGAAGGGGAGGGACAGAATCAGCTCCTTCAGCATGCCTAGAAATTTCTACCTGCCGGGCTGGCGAGATGGCTCAGTGGTTAAGAGCACTGACTGGTCCTCCAAAGGACCTGGGTTCAATTCCCAGCACCCATATGGCAGCTCACAGCTGTCTGTAACTCCAGTTCCAGAGAATCTGACATTGTTATAGCAATGCACATGAAATAATAAAGTTTAAAAAAATTAAAAAAAAAAGAAATTTCTACCTGCCTTCCTCTTTTCAGCAAGGTAGGGGTGATTAATGTTCAGAGCAGCGAAGGAAGGAGGTTTTCAAGTCAAGAGGTTAAGAAGCAAGGTGTATGGGCCAAGGCAGGCTTGGTGGGTCAGCTCACAAGCAGCGGACTGGGGGCTGGGCCTGGGAACTAGGGCAGTGCCCACTCTGTGTGCCAGAAATGGAAGTGTTTCCTGGGGCAGGGCTTTCATTGAAGCCACATCCAACCATTCATCTTCGTGGGGACACTGGAAGCATCGCTGTACTTCTCGTCCTCTGCCTGTGTAATTCCCACAGGAGAGACTGGGTTCCTGTTGTGGCTTTGACTTTCCAGCGATCTCCTTGGGAGCCAGAGACAGGGGCGGAAAGCAATCAGAGTGGACTGTCATGTTTAAGCTCCTGTTATAAATTATGGATGGGGACAGTCCCCAGGTCTTCACTATGTGTGCAGTAAAAGATGCTCAACCGGGCTGAACACCATCCAAAGTGTTAACTCCGAGAGGCCTGCCTTGGAGGAACAAGTCGTCCAGCCTCGCAGGAAAGATAAGCACCCCGCTGGAAAACATAACATCTGTGCTGGTCAACACCACATGGGGTACCTTTTCCCAGCAGAGGCAGGCACCCTTTTCATATCTATTCCACTCTGAACCCCCTGGATATCCCAGCACTAACCCACTTGCTATTCTTTTCAGTGAAGTGCTCATACTATTCAGTTTCTTATATTAAGCTGACACTCCCGTTTTAAAAAACAAACAAAAACCTAAGCGTGGCACAACCCATAGTGAAGTGGCCACACGCCATGAAGATTGGAAAATTAGTTCTTATTCTTGAACATCTTGAACTCCACTGATTCGAACTTTGTGTTGCAAATCTCTCTAACACTAAAGCGTGCCTAGCTGCTTCCTACGGACTGCGGGAGGGCCACAAGACTGATTGCTCTTAAAGGAAGCGACTGTGGAAGTGACTTAGAAGGATAGAAGAGGTGTGTGTGAAGAGGACTTGACGGGGTGGGGTGGGGGTATGTTAAGAGGGGGCGATGCCTGGGGACCTGAGGCAGGCACCCAGAAGCGCCTCTCACCTGTGGATGTTCATCTCTCGCGGGGGACGGTGGGCCTTGTCATAGGAGACCTTGGCGAAGACGCCCGCTATGATGACGAAGGCGATCACCCCGCAGGTGATGTAGACGGTGAAGTTGGTCTTGTCCTTCTCCGGGTCGTACTTGTTCTCGGGCCCCGGTGACACTACCTTGGTGCTGGGCGTCTGCACCCATACTGGGCTTTGGTAGTTGGTACACTGGCGCTGGTCCAGCTTCTCGTGGCGCTTCTTGCAGCAGAAGCGATAGTAGCAGGTGCCGCAGCAGTACAGGTAGCCGCTCTCGCTGTTGTTACACTCGAACTCCTTGTCGTACTGGCCGCTCACGTCGTAGTAGCCCCAGCACGTCTCGTAAGTGACCGTCGCGCTGGCCGCCGCCGCCGCTGCCGCCGCGGACTGTCCCCGCCGGCTACCCGCCTCCGGGACGCCAGATGCCCTGGCGGTGCTGTTCAGCTCGCGGCCACCGCGGGCTAGGGCGCCTCCGGAACGTCGACCCCCGACGGCTCCCGCGCCTAGGGTCCGGTTAGTAGCGCGGCCACGGGCAGCGTCTGCGCCGGGCGGCAGGTGCAGGGACGAGAGCGACAGCAGCAGCGACAGCAGCAGAGGCGGTAGCAGGAGGCGGCGCAGCGCCATGGCGGGGCCGGGCGGGAGGGCGCGGGCGAACGCGGGCTGCAGGCCGCTGCCCCAGAGGCTGGCCGGATTCCGAGGGCGACCGCGCGGGCTGGGTGAGCGACGCGAGCCGGTCAGCAGCGGGGCGATGGCGCCATCGAGGCACTGGCGGCGGCAGGAGCGCACGGAGCGGCAGCGGGGCGCAGGCTGCGCGGGGCTCTCAGGCTGCGCGCCGGCTCTGTGCTCCCCCTGCGGGTTCCGCGCGCCTGGCGGGCAGCCCCATCCCCCGCCCGCGGCAGCGGCGGCCCCGCGCGGCTCGGCTCAGGCCGGCCCCGAAGCGCTGCTCCCGGAGGCGGCGGCGGCGGCGGCGGCGTGGTCCCGTCCGGCAGCTCCTGCGGGACGAGACGGAGCAGCGGTCACGGGGTGCGGGGAACGGCAGGAGCCCGGGCGGGGAAGGAGTGCGCAGCCCTCGAGGAGTGCGTCCTGGCTGAGACGGTGGCCCGAGGGCGCACGGAGAACCCCTGCGGGAGTCACCCGGCCGACCGGCCCGGGTGCAGTGCAGCCTGCTGAGGCTGGGGTCCGGCGGGTAGTCGGGGAGCGCGGCGGCTGCACCTCAATCACTCACCGTGCCCGGCTGCGACTGCAGCGGCGGCGGCTCGGCGGGAGCGCAGCGGCCGGAGCGAGAGAGCGAGCAGAGCCGAGAGCCGCCTGCACTAGTGCCGGAGCGTGTGCGATAGGCGAGAGGGAGACACACGCACTCACACAGCGGCACACGCGGGAGCGCCGCGCGGGGAGGGCGGGGAGGGAGGCCAGCCGCTCGCCGCCGCCCACGTTTCCACGCCTGGGCGCCCGGGTGGGGAACGGCAGGACTCCTCTTTGCCTCTTCCCCCTCACTTGAAGCTCCGCGTCGCCAAAGCCCGGACACCAGTTAAGCAATACCGCGCACTAAGCTGGCAAAGAGGGAGCTCCCCCTGCTCCCCACTTCTCAGGCCCGTGAGGAAGACTAGAGTGAGCTCTCTGGAGTCGGCCGGCAGCAGAGTCAGGCGTCCTCTAACATTGCCCTTCCTGCCCTCTTGGTCAAGTACCACCCCACATTCCCCCACACACCACCACCTTCCCCGCACTTACCTTAGCTTGGTCTTTGCGCTTCCAGAAAGCAAATTGGGGTTTCTGCAAGCCTTTGCCTCTCCCTAGTGGTGATGCTCGCAGCCAAGATAAGTGGTCAAACCCATTGCTACAGGTTCCTACACTGAGGCCAGGGGTCAAGTGGCTCTTGGGCCATCAAGTGCCCTGACCCTAGGCTCTTTTCTTCTTCATCTCTCATACAGGAATGAGATTTCTGGGAGACACCTAGAATTCCCTCTCTCTCCAACTTTTTTTCAGCGTTGAGACTGAGTTTAAAAGTTAAAATATATATATAAAACCTGGGCTTTAAAGATTCCTTTGGGAAACTCCTGTATCTCCCGTTGTTGCTGCAAGGGGAGTCGGATGGGAATCAGAGGGAGGCATTCCTTCTGGACCAGAGTAAGGTAAGCATTCCCTGTTACCAGGTTGGCTGAAAGGAGACCTGAGTCTGACTTTCCAAGCTCTGCTGCCACCCCAAGAGGGAGTCAGAGTCCTAGTTTGGCGGTGTCCTTGACAGAGGAGGGGGAACTGAGAAGAGGAGCAGCAGCCAGCCAAGCTTCTGCCCATGTGTCCTGAGTACTTTGGGGGAAGGCAAGGAACAGACTGTCAGAATGATGGCAACAGAAATTTCCCTGAAATAGTCCCCTCAGTCCTACTCAGCGGGTGATTCAAACAAAAGATCAGCATTCAGGAAGAACCGGCAGTAAGTAGATGGATTGAATTGGAGCTGAAAGCCAGATTTCAAGGCACAGAAGGACAGGACTCTTCTAGAAACTCTCAGTGTACCACTCTTTCTCAATCCCCTCCCTCTTCTTCTTCCTTGGCACTTCTGTTTCCTCAGCTTCATCTTTTGATGGTTCAGCTAACAATCACTGTTAGTGCCAATCCTGCCATGCACACTGATAAGTGCTAAGCTAAGGAAGAAGTAGCATAGCCCCTTCCTTAAGGAGTTCGTTTACAGAGGAGACAGTCTAATGATTCCTGCCTGGTGTGGTTGTGTGCACGACAGAGATGGGCACAGCCTATTCTGAGAGCAGGGTACAGGCACCTAGCATAGCCCAGGGGAGGAGCAGAGAGGGTCAAATACAGTTCTCAGGGTACTCTTGAAACACATGGTGAAGAACGATTAAGCGTTAGAAACACAAACAAGAAGGTAAAGATGCAGAAGAAACAGGGAAACTGGAAGAAATGAGTTGGTGAGGGTGGATGAGCTCGGCATACACAGTGAGGAAACCCTTAGAGGGGCTTCTAAATAAAGGCAGCTGGGGGGCACTGTAGGCCCTGTCAAAGAATTTGTATGTACTTCAACTGCTGGGGAAATATTGGTGAGTTTTAATAGTGGAAGATGCTATCAAATGTATAGGTTTGTTACATCTTCAAGTCTCCTGAAGCAGGAAGCACTGACTGAACTGGACGCAAGGAAAGTAATTTAGAAGTTGTGCTCACAATCCAGATGCAAAAATGATGGACATATCGTGTGCTTACGATGGATGTGATGTTCTCATTCAGAAGAGCAGGTTTAAAACAGTCAGCAGTGGTCATGTGGAAGTGTCTTTGAGAGGTCTACCTGAGGCTGTCCCTCCTCCCCCCACAGAGCAAGAACAGAAAGTTCAGGGGAAGAAAATAGGTACACACCCTTGGTATTCAGGGTAATGTATTTGAAGAATACAACACTGTGCCTTTGGGTATGGATACTGTGTGTGGTTTCTAAGCCAATCTCTTCCTGTCTTTTAGTTTTCCCATCTCCCTCATTTGTCCAGAATTTCCATTTGTTTATCTAGCCACTCCCTCAGAAATAGGTGGAAGACTGGTTGTTCCCATGAGAGACTCCAACAAGATTAAATCAACTATGTTTTTCAAGTCAGCCTCCCCTCATAAGAGCAAATGTGGTGTCAGTTCCTGTGCTCCTAAATTGCGACATCAACTCATAGAAACAGTATTTAGGGACGCTGGAATGTTCAAGGTTATTTATTTCAACCCTTGATGTAATACACTCTTTTGTAACTGAGACTTCTCCGGTTCACTCTTTGGAGATGACCAGGTGACTTACCCTCCATCATGCTTCCCCCAGACCCTACCCCATTTTCCCTTTTGGTTTCAACATTAGATTTTTGGCAGTATTGAAACATCCTTTATTTGTGGACTTGACCCATTTAATAGTTCCAGAGAAGAATCACTTTCCCCCAAACCTACAATAACGTTCCAAAGCCCTAAGGCTATGGGGAAAATGTCCCAACTATTGTTATTTATAAAAGGTGTGTTCCAATTGGTCTGAGCCATCTGTAACAACCACTTTCTCTTTAGCAAGGATTGGCTAAGAATGCTTATGTGGGGACTACAGAGATGGCTCAGCAGTTTAGAGCACTAAGTGCTCTTCCAGAGGACCTGGGTTCAATTCCTAGCAACCACATGGCAACTCACAACTGTCTGTAACTCCAGGATCCAATATCCTCACACAGACATACAGTCAGACAAAACATTAATAAAGTAAAAATAAATACAGAAGAAGAAGAAGAAGATGAAGAAGAAGAAGAAGAAGAAGAAGAAGAAGAAGAAGAAGAAGAAGAAAAGGAGGAGGAGGAGGAAGAGAAGGAAGAAGAGGAAGAAGAAGAGAAGAAGAAAGCTTATGTTCTGGCCAGTATAAATAAATGTAATCTGATCTGATGGGGAGTGTTTGAATGGATATTCTTGCTGTAAATTATCACCATTTGATGATAATTCCTCACTTTCTGACCATGGTTGATCTGGATGGAAGGGCATGAAAAGGAGGTCATATTCAGGTTGGTATTCCTCAGTACTTCTTACTGGGTGTGCCTGCACTGCCCTTGAGGCATACAGTGGAATTGCAGCCCATGGGCCTCCTGTAAAAGGCAACAAGCTAAAGTCATCTAGAGGGTATCACACTCACTAAATGTTTCGGTAAGGTTGACCTGTAGAGCATTTTCTTCATTAGTGATTGATGTGGAAGGCCCAGCCTATTGTGGGTGGTGTCACTCTTGGGCAGACAGTCCTGGGGTGTATGTAAGCAAAATGTGAGTAACAAACCTGTGAGCAGTACCCCCCATACCCCCACTCATGGCCTCTGCTTCAGTTCCTGCCCTAACACCCTTAGATTATGGATTGTGATGTGGAAGTGTAAGAAAAAATAAACCCCTTTCTCCCCAAGCTGTTTTTAAACTTGGTGTGTTTCTCATAACAATAGAAACCCTAACTGAGACAGGGAGATAAATGGACAGGTAGAGTTCATTCAGTGAGTTGTGAGCAGGAATTGTGTGTGGTGTTTCAGAAGCATAACATCTAATTGCAGTAGCATCACATCCAACTCTCTTGTTTCATTCTGATGCAGTGATCAGCCAGTTTCCCTGTGAGAGTGGTTTTGGTACCCAGGGGTGGCTTCCAATGTCCAGCCATGTACATCCACATAAGGCCTGAGAAAACTGGAAGAAGAAAAAAAGTCTGAAGAAGCAACTTCCTGGCTACCGAAGTCTCAGATATGCTGAGCATACAGAGGTTCTTTTAAGAGGCCCTGCTGTGCAACTGAGCCCTTGGCACTGGGTACAACTGCCTGCCACAGGCAGACACAATATTCCCAGATCTGGCTCTGGGGCTGTGACCTGCCTGTATGAGGCTAGGTTCTGACAGAACAGAGAGGGGTGGAGCCAGCAGCCAACTTGCCATGTTCTAAGTGGAGTCCTGACGTGGTAGGTGGTCTAACAGTTTAAGTTTGGCTCAGGTGGTCAGAGGAGGTTGCAGACACCCAGGAAGTCAGATCCAGACTGAGAAAACATCTGAACAGATATAATATGCTTTGAAATGTGCTTAGATGCCAAAGAAAAGAAAATGGATATAGACAGTTATAGGAAAAAATAAATTGATTAAAAATAAATAAAATCTTTAAAGAAAGAGTAAAGTAATATTTTTTTTAAAAAAAAAAGCCATGTAAGGGTGTGAAATACTCAGGGCATCTGGACCCTGGATGGTGCTTTGTTAACTTTGAATTTCCTGGATGTTGATGACTGAACAGTGGCTACTGAGAGACAATGGATTATGGAAGGGACTGCTGGGTTAAATCAGCCTATATACTATAGAAATTTCTTGGTTTCAGAATGGAAGTCAGGAGATGTGTTGTGTTGGGTCAGAGGTTATGTTTCCTGTGGAAACAAAAAGTTACGATTCTCTTCAAAATTAATAAATATCAGATTTGATCGGGGGAGACCACCTGAAAATCCTAGCTACAGACATGAATAAAAAACCACGAAAGACTGCAGGAAAATGGCGTATATGCTGATCCCGCTATTATGGGAACAGCTCTGGCGCTGGATGAAATATGGTAAATCTTGTTGAGTACAGAGACCTCATGACTTATTAGTACATGCCATCCTTTCATATAGCATGGATAGATTTGGATGTTATCCAAACAAATTATAAAGTTAACAGATGCCTTTTGCCTGCTCAAACATAAAATAAAAAAAACATCCTTAACAGACTTGTGCACACTGCACATTCCATACTGGTGTTAATGCAGATATATATGTTACCCTTAAAAGTTTATGTGTCTTGTGGGGAAAAAAGGTTCAGACACCAACAAAGACAAGTAGCCCAGGTGATCCAGCCTCTTGGGATGCCTCTGTTGCAGTTTTCTCAAAATTCTGCAACCGAAAGAACTTCAAAGCTGCTAGCTAAGACAGTCCAGCCTCACAAATTATCCAGTCAAGACTTCTAGCTCTGTATTTTCTCATCACACAGAGGCTAAGCAAAAAATAATACAGCAAGCTCCCCCAGGACTTGACCATTTCCCAGTTTTCTCAGGGTCCCCTAAAGAAACAGTCACCCCCAAACAACAGGAAGCAGTCTAGAGAAGACAATGCCCACATTCCTAAGTGTGGGGTAGGTTATTTTTGGTCATTTGGTGGGTTATGGAAGTTTGTCATTATTGAGGAAGGTTGGTTGCAAGTTGTTATTGGTAATGGTCAGGAAAAAAGCTGGACAAATAAGATTAAGTTCAGGGATCTCTTTATGAATGGAAAAAGGATTGATATAGTAAGAAGTGATGGGAAAAAAGCGTAGATTGTTGAATCTACTTTTAAACTAAAAAATTATTAGTCTTAACTATTTTACATCGGTATGGCTTTTTTATATAATAATACAAATTTAAGACTATTTTTTGTTATACTGTATGTATGTTTCTACTCTTGTTTAAGGTATTGTTCCTATGTAGATCACTTAAAAATGTAATATAAAGTTTTAGTCCTTGAAAGTTATTTAGGAAAATAAATAAATATAGGTTAGTAGCTAGTCATATATAACACTCAAACATATAGCCATGGTAGGTATGTTTCCAAGGTCAAAAAAAGATATATTTCAAATAGATAAATGGTCTTCAAACACTCAAAGGCCTAAAGAGTATGACATTTAAAATATTTTACTAACATAAGGCTTTTTATGATATGAGACATGTCTACTCCTGACAGCACCAATATATTTCAAAAAAGGATAATGGGCATTAAAGGACCTCCATATGGAATTTGCTTTTAATGTAGCAAAGCTATCCATTTGGACAAGAAACTGCCCTTGCCTCAACTGCTAACAGTATGCTGTCTAAACTGGATAAGCAGGACACAAAAGAAAATGACTGCCAAACATTGCTAAGACAAGGCAGGTCAGTTCTTCAAAATTCCTGCTTCGCAGAAAATTTTGTCAGATATTCTAG
>JAQHUG010000025.1:4966395-5005572 GCA_028555095.1 Dicrostonyx torquatus | reverse complement strand
CCTCATGTTACAAAGCATGAAAGATAAAATACAGCATTTTGCTTTTTTAAAAACTCTAGAATTAAGATCTGTTGAGTTGTTTCCTGGCTGATGCTCTGAGGGTGATGGATGGAGTGATGGAGCTACCCACAGACTTAAGCCCAGAGCCCTCTCAACTCTGTTCCCCTAGCAATGTGAGGTAAATCCCCCTGTCCCGACTATTTGTATGTGAACTGTCTTTTAAATGTAGTCAATAGCATTTCTAATATATGAATTGCATCTTGTCTTTTTTTTTTTCAGTTTTTCGAGACAGTGTTTCTCTGTGTAACAGCCGTAGCTTCTTGGAACTCACTTTATAGACCAGGCTAGCCTCGAACTCACAGAGACTTGGCTGACTCTGTATCCCAAATTCTGGGATTAAAGGCGTGTGCCACCAAGCCCAGCTACATCTTGTCATTCTTCATTTTGATTTTCTCTAGGGTTTTGAATTAGCTATGCAACTTTGTACTGACATATCAGTTTTATGGGCTTCACTTTGCACCTTTATAAAAGGGGGTGGGGATCAAAGCATAGCATAGGGATTATGTCCAAGATGTCATATTTTCTTTTCTCACTATAAACTTTACCATGGCCTCTAAGCTCGAAATTCGTCCCTAACCCCAGTATGATCTGGTCTTCGGCTGACTTAAGCCCATTTCCTTTCAGTCTGCCTTGACTCTTTCAGTGGTAGCTGCATCCTCTGCCTACAAGAATGTACGGGCACATGCAGGATTCTTTCTCACACCTTATGACCTCTGCTTAAGCATGACCATTGGAGATGGTGCAGTACCCACTCAGGACCTCTTCCACTGTGTTGGATCTTCATCTCCTCCTGATATATTGTCCGTCACAACAACTATTACCATCTGATAGACTTTAAGCAACCCTGTTCTCTCCTTCCAGCTAGAACACTGGCTCTTGATTTGGCTTTGTTGATTCCTGTATTCTAGATGCTTACATCCAGGACAGACAGCAGCCAGTAGTCTAAGATGGGTGCTGAAAGACTCCCCTCCAGCTAACAGCTCCCCTGGGGCCTTCAGAAAGTCATCTTCTCTGAGAACATGCCAGCTCCCCCAAAAGCCCACATCTAACGAATGGGTTACAAGTGGAGGTGCCAATGCATAGCCATTTCAGCACCAACCCCTCTGGTGAGTTTGTTCTCTCTAAGGTCCCAGAGCACCCTGGCAGCAAGGTTTGATTGAGTCTTTATCACATCTGCCCAATCCCGTTTCCTCCCCATTTTCACCAGTGTTGTTCTTTTAGAAACGCCTGCAAGTCAAATTTTGTTTCCACATCTACTTCAGAATTTCTGATCCTGTGCCACAGCTATTCAGGGATTCACTTTGAACGGCTGTTTCCGGGTCCCCATTTCCTGCAGCGCTGTCTTGTTAGCAATCACATGGCTTTTGCTTTCCCCTCTACAGTAACAAGCTAGAAACTGTCTCCTCAGGCCACCAATTCTGATGTCAGATAGTCTAACAGAAAATTAGAGTGCATTCGCTTTTGTTAACGTTGCAGGTTATTTTATTTATTGGTTCATACCAAGCGTAGAGTTTAGAGTGGGCTTCGTATTAGGATGACTTTTTTTTGCATTCATGCAAAATGCTGCATATACACTTTAGTTCATTTGAAAGAATTCAAGCCCATTGCTCCAGAACTGTGTGCATTTAGGGAACTTCTCGTGCAGTACGATGCTTTGGGGGTAGCATTGTCCCTCATTTTCATTGTAGAGGATTGCTTTCCTCCATGCCCGAGGGATCTGCACCAGGTTTTGCTGCAGCAAAACACACATTAGTTGTGAGCCCACAAGTATTATGCAGTAAATGGGCAGCTGACAGATCCGTTGGACTCTCCACGGAAAGTGTATATGTCCACTCCACCTGGAGAACCCGTTTTTGCAGAGCTGCAGGCACATCTGTCCCTTGGATAAGTCACTGTCAGTTCTGCAATAAACTCTTGTGAAATCATGGCATTTCTCCTTTCTCAATTATCCCAGCAGTATAAAAACCTGACTTTTCCTGTAGGGCAACTGGATACCTCCCCCCACACCCTGAAGCCCGTGGTGTGAAAAGGACTCCAATAAGTCCTTTGGTTCTTGTAGCCAAAATCTACATAAAAATAGTCAGCCACAAACTTTCTTTGTTGACAGTAGTCACCGATAAGAAAGGAGCCTCATACAGAGATACTACATCTGCACTAATAGCAGACTCAGGAAGGTGGAATCTACTGGTCTTCTGTTCTGACTTAACAGGCTACTAATATTTTGTATTTACTCTTTATCTTGGTTTCAACTAACATAGGATCATAACCCAGGAAATTAACTGTTTATACAGGAAAAAGGCCTGAGTCATTAAAACTAGCTTCAGAGAGAGAAATTCTCGCCCGGGCACCCTGCTGGAGTCTGAAGCAAGATCCCCAAAAGAAATTCCTTTTAACTCAACCAGTGAGGTGCTAATACAAATCAAGCCTGCAAATTAGTATAGCTACCAATGCTGTGTTCTCAACTGCAGGGAAACCTCACAGTTACGCCCCACCCCCCTTAGATGTAAAGCACCTCCTTTCCAGAGCCACCAGTTTCTGTGGCTCTGTGAAAATGCATGTTTGATACTATATTGTTACTGTCTATGGGATTGTCAATTTGCCTGTATGCCTATATAAACCGAGAGCTTTGTGGAGATCATCCCTTACCTTTTTTAACCCCCCTTTTTTATGCCTTATGTGCTCTTTTTACCCTGATGCCTTTACCCTTATGTTTTGCCCTTCTATCTGGTGCTTTGCTCCTATGCCCTTATGCTCATCTTCCCTGACATGCCTAAATCAGGCAGTTTTATCCCTCTGATCTCATTCCCAAGGCAGTCTTCGCTTACCACAGAAGTCCTATTCTCAACCCTGAAAGAGTGCTGAGTCTGGTACTCAGTAGTAGCCCTTGATAGTTAGTCAGCCTGGATGTTCAGAGAGAGCTGGTGGCAAAAACTCACCCAGTGGGATGAGTGACGGAACTTGCATGAGTAGGACAGGAAAGAACCTCACTCTTTGTCTGAAATTTCCTATGGCTGCTGGTGTCCTCCCAGGAAGCCCAACAAAGGAGCTGGCCTGGGGACAGGCTGAGATGCAGAGAAACACAGTCCTGTTAGTGCCATTAAGATTTGGGTATAGCATCATCTGGTTTTGCCTACAGTATTTATTTATTTGCATGTGTGCATGCGTGTGTGTGTGTGTGTGTGTGTGTGTGTGTGTGTGTGTGTGTGTGTCCCACAGCATGCCTGCAGAGGCCAAAGGATAGCTTTGGGGAATTGGGGTTTCTACCATGAGGGTCATGGGGATCAAACTCAGGTCATTGGACTTGATGGCAAGTGCTATTACCATTAGCCCTGTATTTTTATGTAACCTGAGCAGATACATCCTTGTCTTATTTAGCTTCTATTTTCTGGTCTTTTACTTTGCAACCCAAAGGGTCTTACATAACACAATCAACCTCATATCTCATCAGTTTGAGTTCAGGCTGAAAGAAGTAGCATAGCCTTCTTATGAGTGAGCAGACAGACCTTCCACCCCGATTTCAGCAAGCAAGCACTACAACTGGGGACAGAAGGAGCGGGTCAAGGCAGTCTGTGGGAGGTACGACTAGTGAGGGCTTTTCACAGCCAATACCATCAGGATGTCCACGTAGACTTAGGGTAAGGAGCTGTAGTTCACTAGGAGCAAGTGGGGGAAGGAACAGAGACAGGTATATTTAGTCTTGGCAGAAAAATTCACATAAGTATATACCAAAGTCTGGGAGAGCATACGGAGTGTTCCAGAGAATAAGCTGAGTTTATCAGACACAGTGTCCAAGGGGCTCATTAATCTCAGGCATAGTTTTCAAGATTATCAGGAGCATAGAGTTCATTCGACTAGAATACCCCAGAAAGACAAGCTTTGGGGATCCAGATAATTATCAGCACAGAACATTGGTTAGGGACCAGTCACTCTCCTCTTCTATCAAGCATGACAAAGCACAGGCCCAGGTGTGGTGGTGGCGGCATTAGACATTGGCACTGTGCTTGCAGACAAATGAAATCATGGACCAGCCAGCAACGATGGCCAAACATTTAGCTCACTGAGTCAATAGGGGGAAAGGGAATTGAGAACCTCAGGGTGTACATTTGCTATATTGTATGGCTGACAAGAGCAGAAACTGGAGGAGCCAGAAGCTACCTTGAGTCTTATGTACACTTCAGACTTTGAATAACGTAGTCTAAACCACTGTTAAATTTTCTGTCATGTAGGTGTTGACCATTCATGGCCATAGGGAAGGCAGTTTCCAGAGCACATGGGAAATCAGCTTTGAGGTGAGTGATAAGAGGAACACATTTAATCCCATTCCTCAAAAAAAAAAAAAAGAAAGAAAGAAAGAAAGAAAGGATAAAAAGAAAATGAAAGAAAGAAACAAGAATGAAGCCTACTTGTTCTCTGATGTCATGACTTGCTTTGCCCAAGAGACAGTGTGCTGATCTCTGTCTCCCCACGGAGAGGCCTATGATATCTATCTCTGCATTTTTGGAGTCTGGCTATCCTATAAGAAACATGGGTTACCTAGAGTACTGAATGACAAGAAATCACATGAAAAGATATCCTGGAATTCAAGGAAATAGCTTGAACATTTTATTTCCAAACAAATACCCAATGGAATATGTAGCACTCTACAGAGCCAAAGTAAAATCAGAACGTCAAACCAGTTGAGCCGCACCCAAAATGCAAAGGTCACAGGAATTCCAGGTGTTTCATACCATTTGGTGTTGTGGTAGGTTATTATAGCATAACTTCCAGCTAAATCAAACCCAAGGACTCAGAGTCCGAGTACAAATGGGTTAGGAATAACTTCTGGCCACACAGATATCTGACATCATTTTGTCAGCTACTATGTTATTTTCCCAGGCTGAATAACAGAGTACCACAAATTGAGAGAGGATTCAGTTAATGAGTGGTGGTGGCACACACCTCTAACCCCAGCACTTGGGAGGGAGAGGCAGGCAGATCTCCTGAATTTACAGCTAATCTATGGAGTGGGTTCCAGAATAGACAGGGCTACAAAGAGAAACCCTGTCATGGAAAACAAAGCAAAAAACAAAACAAAACAAAACAAAAAAAACTGAAATACATTTGTTCATGGTTCAAGGGGTTGGCAGCTTCTGAGGACAGTGAACATAGGATCTTCCCAGGCCTTTGTCCTTGGCCAAGACTGCTGATGGCTGGCTTCTTGTTCATATGATCCTCTTTCTACTTGTGTGTCTATCTCCAAATTCCCCTCTTTTTTTATTTTTATAAGGAACCCAGAGATCAACTAAGGTCAATCTAGAAATGGCTATTGTTTCCATGGCCTGTCCAGGTCTCACACGCCTACCCTGGTAAGATGCAGGAGATTCTGGAATAGAATCCCAGCACCAGGTTGACCCTGGTTCTGTCCACCTAGCAAATGGAGCAACAGGCAGTTTATGGTCCATGCTCATGACTCAAACAATGGCATTGCAGAGGCAAATGCGCACAGGAAAATTTACAACCTCTGGAATATTTTGGTCTAAGTCAGACATGTGACAGCAAGGATGATCTCAAATTATCCTTATGGCTTGTCTGGCATGAGACTAACTCTTCTCTGGGTCCATTATTTATTTTTTATCATTTGTTCACTCATTAGGTAAATATTTAACCATATGCTGCTATGTACCAGATCACTAGATAGACCCAAAATACACAAAAATAGGTCATACTTTATGATCTGCAATTTGGTACCCACCTTCATGGAACCACTCTCCTTTATCCTATTACGTTTCAGAGGCTGGGAGAAGGAAAAGCCTCTCTGAGAGCAGATTAGAAATGTTTTTTCTCCTGGATGAATTCCCAATAGCTCCATAGAACATGGATTCTCCCCACGAGATAAGCAACTTCACGATGGGGAAGATGCCTTTGAAGATGTCCTAAAAGCATACCTGAATGGTCTGATAGAGGGGTCACCAACTCACTCAATGCCTTAGCAGCTTGTGGAAGGATTACCCCTTATCAAAGGGGCTGCTTTGCTGTTGTTACAATCCAGAACCATCCAATGTCATTTTCTTCATGTTTGAAGCAATGATACTAAAGTGCTTATCGTTCTGTTAGAATTGATGCAGACCTTAAGAGTAAGATGCAATTATAGCATCCAACAAATACAAGTGTTTTCTTCTAACACACACACACACACACACACACACACACGCATATAATATATAAAGGAATATTATATCTGCACACATATTTTGGGTCATAAGATGGCTCATTTTAATTACGTATTTCCTGGGTGAGTTTTCATGAACTATTTCAACACGCATTTATCTGGGTCTGTAGAATGTGATTTTTCTACATAATATTTCAGTTCACCCCTGTTCCATCCTATAGCTCTCTCTTCCTGTGACCACAGCAGACATCACTAATCAATTATAGAATCCCTTCCTGCTGAGACCAGTGGTAGCCTCAGAAAAACCTTCCAACATAGAAAGCTCCAAATAACCAGCTGGCATTTACTGTAGTTGGAATTAGCACACTGAATTAATCCTGTTTGCCTAACAGCTCAGTGAGGGACGGCAATCAGAATAGTTCAAGTGTGACTCTGTTATTTTATGTAGACATGAATTTCAGATTTTTTTCTAACTATGCAACTTTATTGCCCCAAACTGAAACATTTATGAGATGAAGGGGGTAAGCCTGCAAGGAACACAAACGTGGACTAAAAGATGCCACTGCTGTTCAGCTCAAGATATACATGCTGGAACTGGTTCTTCGTGAGAAGGGTGGTAACAGAGAGTATGCCAAATGAATGCTGGGAAAAACTCCACACCGTCATCCCCAGCTATGCCTATGTGGATTCTGTACCTCACTGTTACACACGCCCTCCGGTTGGAATTTATTGATACTTTATTCAAAATCACCATGAATTAATCTACCAAAATATATTTTTCTCATAAAAATAAGAGTCCTGTTATAAGTGCATTATACATAAATGAGGTAGTTTCTTGGCCCAAGACTCACATCAACCATGTCCCACCTCTAAATGTGCATTTTATGACTATTGTCATTGAGCTCACCTTGGGCTCCATTTCTGATAACTGTGAAAGACACCATACAAAGTAGCGTTTTTAGTGGAAAAAGTATGTTTTTTTTTTAAATGTGCTTTAATGTCCTTTGAAGAGAAAAAAATGAGCTGATCTAAGACTATTGACGAGGCACAAACTCGCCGTTAATATAGTCAAATGAATCAACAGCAGTTCCCGGTTCTCTGTCAGGAAGTAGACACCAGTTCACCCGACCATCTGTGAGTTCGGTGCCAGGAAAGGGTGAATCACTCAATAGGCAAGTGCCATCATTAAAAGAACCGAGGTCACTGGGCTGAAAAGGACCAATTTTGTTATTGTTACCTAGCTTCAGATTTCAAAATTGCTAATTGGATCCTGGAATTATTTCAGTGGACAGATGTCTAGTCTAACATTTGAGTCCCTGATCAAGATACTGAATAATAACATCATGGTGTTGAGGCAGGTTTTGTAAGATCCAGGTGCCAATTAAGAGAAGGATGTCTTGTGCAAGGATGCTTGGGGTGGGGAAGGGGGGGGGACTGAAAGATGACTTGAGGACCTTTAAAAATCTTTTGAGGACATAACTGTCTAACTTATTTTTACAAGTCCCAGCCCATTTCGCAGTCCTGTTCATTATTCAGCCCCTGCTACAACTCTATTGCCCGCGGACCTGTCTTAGGAACAGCAGATGAACTTCCTACAAACCCTCTCCCAGGAAGGCTCACCTACCAGCAAGGATACCAAGGGCTGGAGGAGGAGAAGGTTGTAGCCATTTTGGTGCAGCAACAGAGATAGCTGCAGGGCTGTAGAAAGTCATAGATCAAAGTGCGAGACTCAGCCTGGGATAATCCCGAAACATGTAACACTGGAGCTGTGCTCAGGCCGCTTAGAGTGGGCAAAAGTCAGTGAAACCCCATGTAGAAATGAAGCAGAAGACTCATTTGGAACCAGGCAGTCAGCCCAGACAGTTTACACTGAAGAAAGAGGTCAAGGCAGGGCAGTGAATTAAACTCGGAAGACAGGAAGACCTCAGAGCAGGAAAGATGATTCACTGTCCATCCATCTAGCAGCTGGGAATAGGGACATCCACAAGATCTGACAGGCAGGGCAAGGCACTGTCACTGGGTCAAGTTCCAGCAACAATGACCCTGGCTATGAAATGCCTTGCAAACTCTCAGCAAAGAGGATACTAGTTTACAAACCATAGATTCTCTGCTTCTTGCACATAGAAAAACTGGAGATGCAGTTGCAGTGCTGGACAAATCCCAGTGTGAAGAAACCTGGTCCAGATGGCCTCTACTTGCTGGTTGGACTGGCCGTACATACATTTCTCTACCTCATTTCCACCCCAAACCTATGTGAAGGTCTCCCACCCATCCGAGTGGATGCCACAAATATACATGATATGCTGCTTGCATAGTGCCATGATTGAAAATGCCTAACTGACTGTCACTGATTTTTGTCATTCCACTCTTTATCCCCCACCCCCCCTTTTTTTTTTGGCTTGATAGCATCTCAATTTTTTTTTGCTATCCACATGTTTCCAATTTTGCATATATTCCCCCTGGATGTTTTCAACACTATTTTAAGATATACAAATTCTTCTAAGAAAAACTGAAGAAAGAAATTTGGCAAAGGAATAACGGACTTGATCTTAATTCTTATCACTGATTTTTCAATGTTCCATCTCAGAGTCTCACTCCTTTTGGGGTTATTCTTGTTTTTGTAGAAATTGCACACTGCCAGACAGTACTTCTTAACCTAGGGCTGGTGGTAAAGCAACAAGACTGCCTTGTGCAAGTGTCCATGCTTAGGAGCTGTTTCATCAGCCAACCGATGAATTCAAATCCTCATCAAAGAATAGATATGTATATTCCCTTTGCAATCAGGGTCATCAACACCAATGAAAATCTAGAATCGCCTGGGAGAGGGTCTTTGAACTGACCTGTAGGGTTATCTCCATTGCGAAGGACCCACTCGGTATGGGTGGGCCTAGTCCATGATTGGGATAAGCAGCATGCACTCAACAACACTCTGCTTCCCAGTGGTGGATGCTGCTGATTCCTGCTGCCTCGCCTTTCCCGTCATGCTAAACTGTAAACCTTCCTTCCTTCCTTGAGTTGCTCTATGCAGGGTATACACGCACGCACACACACACACACACACACACACACACACACACATGCACGCACATACTCACGCACACACACACAGAGAGAGAACACAAAACTCTTCACAGATAGAATCAAGTCTCCATTCCTCATAGCTGCTGTTCAGTAGCTCGATGACTACTCTGGGACACTGTGGCTCAAATTCCTTTGCTGGAAACACATTGCTATGGTTTGAATGTGAGTTCTCACCCACAGGCTCATGTGTTTGAAGCCTTGGTCCCCAGGTGGTGGTGGTATTTTGGAAGGTTGAAGAACCTACTGATATGGCCTAGCTAACAGAAGTATATGTAGCGTGAATTCTAATTAGTCTTAATAATAAAATCCCTGAGTCAGATATAGGGATAAATGCTGAAAGATCAGAGAAGCAGAGCAACTAGCCACTAGCTCTTATCTCTACCGAATCCTCAGACCGAATGGGCGATCCTGTCTCTAGGAATCCTCATTCTGTAATGTGTTCCTAACTCCTCCTGCCTTATAGTCCTCTCTCTGCCAGCCATATCACTCCTGTCTCCATTTTCCTAGTGCCGGGATTAAAGGCATGGGATCCCAAGGGCTAACATCAAAGGTGTCAGCTCTGTTTCTCTTTTAGACTGATTCAATCTCATGTAGCCCAGGATGGCCTTGAACTCACAAAGATTCCTCTGCTTCTGTCTCCCAAGTGCTGGGATTAAAGGTGTGTGCCACCACTGCCTGGCCTCTGTGGCTAATTAGTGTGGCTAGCTCCGCACTCTGATCTTCAGGCAAGCTTTAGTAGTTACAGCACAAACAAAATATCACCACAAGTATGTCATTAGGGGTGGACCCTGATGGTGATATTCACTTCTTTCAGCATAAACTCTTTGCTTTCTTATCTGTCACAGACTCCCACAGCTATCAATCCATTGTGCTCTCCCCACTACCATGGACTAAAAACTGCGAGCTCAGACAAATCTTAACTAATACAGAGAGATACTGACTCGTGCAGCAAGCCCTGACTTGTGCTGATCAAATTGTATCCTAAATGTGGAATCAAGTTAGAAACTCGAAAGTCCAATAAAAGTGTTAGCGTTCTCTTATCCTGTCAAGTCTCTCAGTTCCATCAAAGCAGAAGGGCAGGGTCAAAAGTCAAACCAAACCAATTTTGGCGGTGAGGGACATGCAGTTTTAGAAACACAGTAAATGTCCTCCATGGCATTAAAATCGCACCCAATTCCCCATTAGCTTTGTGTACAAGTAGAGAGGGGATGGAAGCGAGGTGGCAGTTCTCCACGTTATTAGATTAATTACCCAGATATTTGGACAAATGCAATTAAAAAGTCTTGCTTCTCTGTTCCTCTCTGGACACACCACTTTCTTCTGGTGTGTAAATATCACCAAGAGCACAGCCCTTGAGCGAGCAGCTGCTCTGCAGAGAATAACTGATCTAGGAGGTTCCTGCCATTACCCTTGCATGGCATTGACTCTGATACCAGCCCTACTGACAGCCCACTCCAAGGAAGGAAATGAAAAGTTCAAGATTTTCCCTTCAACTGATAACCACTGTGACCCCAGTAGAGACCCACCCACAAATGATGCTGGAACCTAAGACCCAAGTGATCGGAGGTATCAAATTAAACAATAAGCCCAAGGAACCAGGCTCCACTTTATTACCAAGAGAGTAACACCTTTTAATTGGTTAGCACAACAAACCGAGAGAGTTGGCAGCTTTGGGAGGCAGGCTTCAGGTCTGCTCACCCATTAAGTCGGTTTGAGAAAACAAAACCCTTTCCTTACTTAATTTGGAAACTGTGATTTTTGATTAGGAAACAGGGGTCACAGAGGACCACGTTAGAGACAGAAAGGGAAGCAGAAGGCGGCTTCCAGCTGCGAAGAACTGAATTTGTTGTGACATCTTCTTAAAGTTTTCGGTAATTGAGTGAAAATAACTTCATCAGTTCAGTGTTATGAGGAAATCTTCATTCTTACGGAAAGTCAACGAAAGACAAAGCCCCATTTCTCAGGATGCACATCAAAGACCTGGGGTTTTAGAGACTTTAAGTTTCAATGTCAGCTTCAGGGATCCATCCCCAAATTCGCTCAGTAACTTGGCTCAGTTACTCTACTCTGTCAGTAAGGCTATACAAGTAAGTTAGATACCTGCAAACACAGCTCTAACTTCTAAGTGGGGCCACTTGAAAGGACAAGTGTTAGGCAGCACCGCAATTTCAAAGAATTTCTGTGGCCGTTACAATGTTTCATAGTGAAAAGCATGACTGTGGAGGGAACTGTGAGTTCCTGGGCTCTGATAGCCATTGCCAGGGTCTTTTTTTGCAACTCCAATTCAATTTCACCAGGTAGCTGTTGTCCATAGGGTTTAGAACTAAAAGCGGCACATCCACTACAGTTCATCCTTCATTTTGATGTGTCAGATGCTCCCCAGTGTCCCCTCTCCACTTCCAAATCCCACCCAGACCCCATGTTTGTTTAGTTTTTGTAGCTTAGGTTCCTTGAGAGTGGGGGTTCCCAACCTTCCTAAAGCTGTGACCCTTTAATAGAGTTAGTTCCTCATACTATGGTGACCCTCAATCATAAACTCATTTCGTTGCTCCTTCAAAACTGCAATTTTTGCCGCGGTTATGAATCACAGTGTAAATATCTGATATGTGACTCTGGCGAAGGAATCATTCAACCCCAAAGGTGTCACAACCCACAGTTTGAGAACCATACGGCTGTTCAAGAGACTAGAATCACAAGAAATCTTAACAGATTTGAAGAACGCTGCTCTGGTGTTTTGTAAAAGATTTTACAATTTGGGTTTGTCTGACAGTTTTTCTCACCGACTAGGATTATGGAGTCTGGGAAGATGACTACCAGGGTGATGCCATTTGTACAAAGGATACATGCTATCAGTGATGCTGCTGACCTTGACCAGTCTGAGCAGGACGGTACTGTTGGCAGTTTTCTCCACTGCAGTTAGCCATTTCTCTTCTTCATGCAGTATTCTTCGGAAGTCACTATGTGTGTCCCACATGAAATGAGTGGGGACGTATCTCCATAAATGACCTGAAGGATTTCACACTTTGTTTCTTCTTCTCTCCTTATTCACGTGTTCACTGATCTACAGCAGAATAGTCGCATGGATAATTTATACTTTGGGGTCTTTAATATTACATTATTCATTTTTGTCTTTGAATTCTTGCAACTTTATCCATTGAGAGCTCCATTAGCTGACATGTGCGTCAATTGACACACCCATCTAGGTTCTTAAATTCCCATCTAGATTGCTTTTTGAGCACTTTGTTCCCCTCAAAACTTCCAGGTTCACTGATGTGTTTCTCATATCAGTCCTGGACTTGGCCTTTTTCTCAGAGCCCTCCTGATTCTCTTGGTTGGAGAAGGACATTATTTGTATTAATGGTCTTTACTATGCTCTCCCAATCCCTCCCTGTCATATTAGGGTCACAGTTATTTCTCACTGGTTCTTTAGCAACGCCAGAGTACCTTCAAAGACAACCTCACGGATGCCCAGAAGATGGATGCACTGGGACCTCTTTCGCACCTCTCACTTCTCTGCTTCTGCTAACACTGGCATTTCCCCTCCCTGCACCACCAACAAGTGCCAATAGTGAATTAAAATGAAAAGCATACAGTGGCTATTAAGAGAAGTGAGCTCAAACTCTCTCGAGTGACATATTATTTCTTTATTAATGCTGCCCCCATTTTCTCACTCTCCCAGACACATGAATGCAACAAGAATCGCGCTGGCAGCAGTTTGAAGGGAGGGGATGAATGCCCCACTCCTAGTCTGGGTCCACTCTGGGGCAGTTCACGGTACGCATGCAGAATGCTGGAGAGCACTGTGGAAGTCTGGTTGGAGTTCCAGCTGCTGCAGGAACAAGTTTCCTCTCTGACCGGCAGTGGTTCTTATTTTCCACCATTCTAGGAGCCTTTGAAGAAGACTCTTGGCTGATGGGGTCCCTGCAACTACATGCAGGGTCAGATCACAGGGAGCAGAGAGGTCACAGTGAGCCAGTGAGTGTTCCACACCCGAGACCCTGATGTTCCTTTCCAGACACACAGGCATGAAAGGACTTAAAAGGACCCAGCCCCTCCCTCTGTAGGCAGCTCGACTCAGGGCTTCCTTCTTCACCCTCTCTCTTTGTTTGGAGTATTGTTCCTCTTCTCTGAGAAAGTCATTTGCTTTAAATTAGACTCAGTCAAGTATTTGTCAGGACCATGGTTAACATGGGCAATGCATCGAGGGACAGAACATTCCAGAATCAGAAAGCCATGCATTATTGGCAGACTATAGAATGGCAGTTGTATGTAATGTATACACGGATGCCGGTTTTATGGACTTCTAGTTTTTTAAATTATCTTTTAGAACTAGGCTTGGTGGCGTATGCCTCAGCAACTGGGAGGCAGAAACAGGAGAGTTATAGTTCAAGGCCAGCCTGAGGTCAGCCTGAGCTGTCTAGTGATTTCAAGGTCAGCCTAGGCTGCATAGAGAGTTCAAGACCACATGAGATTATAAAGCAAGACCTTGTTGCAACCAGACAGAAACAACACCAGCAAAGCTAACCTTGTATTCATTTGCCACCTCCGAATTTCATAAGCAATATGTAAATGCATTTTTTTTTATTGGTGTTTCGAGACAGGGTTTCTCTGTAGTTTTGCAGCCTGTCCTGGAACTACAAACCCAGGCTGTAGACCAGGCTGGACCCGAACTCAAAGAGATCTGCCGGCCTCTGCCTCCCGAGTGCTGAGATTAAAGGCATGTGCCACCACCACCCGGCACATTCTTGGTTTTTTTTTGTTTGTTTTTTGGTTTTTTCGAGACACACACAACTGTATCCTACTCTCTCACACAGCCCATCTAGGCCATTTTCCTTGCCAAATTCCAAGGCAAATACGGTTTTGAGTTTGTGCATAGCTTTCCAGATAAAAAGGTATATTAAAAAAAATAGATGCTTAGCTTCAAGGCTGTCTAATTCCAAACCATCCAGCTGACAGTCACTGCCTTGCTTCATCCTTCTCCTTTCTCATTGCCCTGTCACTTAGCCAGAGCTGGTTATAACTTTCTAGACAGTGCTCAGAATGTGGATGAGCCAAGATGGCTCGTGTTAAAATGGAATCAGCAGCAGCGCTCCAGAGAAAGCCTGGGGCTGGCCAAGGTGTGCAAAAGTCCTCACTAATTAATCCCGACTGGACCAGGTCAAGGGAGCCAGACCTGGAAATAAGCAAGGAAGCAAACAGGACCAAAGGACGCTGTTGAGAGAAGATGCAAAATGGAGGGCAAAGACCCAGGCAGAGGGGCAGGACCTGGGCAAGGAAGAGTATGGTTCTCAGGCCAGGGAAGACCCCCCAAAGCAAAAGAAACACGCAGACTGGCATCTGAGCTGACCATAATCAAGGGCCAAAGATACCTTTCTTCCAAGGGAGCAGCTTCTTCTGACTAGCGTTTGCTTCCATGGAAGCCTGCTGCGGCTTTTGTGCCACTGTAACCAGAAGCTCCTGTCGTACCCCTAAGAGATGATACAAAGCTTTTCCTGGGGGTTTTCAAAGTTTCTGTGTTGCTCTCGATGATTACAGAGGACTCAGCAGGTTGGGGTAAGGGTGTGTTTGTGTGTTTGCCAGAGGGAGTCTTTCCTTTTCTGAAAAACAGAAGCAAGATTTTTTTTTAAGCTTCCATGTGCTTTTCTTGTTTGTCCTATGTACATGACCTTCTCCCTAGCAGACCCAGAGATTAATCCCCGGGGAAGAGAGGCAGCTGCTTTGATAGGGAGTGGATGTGTGAAGTCTGTTTTGGAAAAGAAGTGAAGAGGAACTTCTGACGTTCAAAATTGAGCACTGTGTATACAACACGTCAGAGAGCCAGGTATTAGAAGGAAGGAGCCATTGTCTAATTTTCCAGTTCTCTATTCACACATCCCAGGCAACAGACAAGCCCTGAGAGCTCCAAACACAGCAGCCTGGGCAGAAGGTAAAGAATGCACAACAGGTCAAGGCAGCAAGAAGAGAAATGGAGGACGAGGAGAGTGGAGAGATGGTTAGACACGTGGTTGGCCCTATTTGTGCTTCTAGAACATAGCCATCTAGTCTTTAAAAGGTTAGCAGAGGTGCAATAAAACTTTAGAATATCTAAGCAAGAGACAACTGTGAATTAGGCGACATCAGCGACAACGCTTTAGACAGTGTTTTCTGGGGATGCAATGAAAGGACAAGCATTCTGGGGCTAGCTGCAACCATAGCACTGGATATTTGGTCTGCGCTAGTGGAAGCTCCCTAGCCGTGAAGCAGCTTGTTAGCTCCTTTTGATTGGATGCACTTGAGTTGTGTTTTCTTCTGTTAACATTTATGAAGAGAAGCTAAGCTTTACTGCCTTACAAATGAAGCAAAATTAAAGCCAGTTCTGCGGCCTCACTGAGCTTGTATGCTGGGAGATTTTCTGGGCCTGGGGTCCATTTTAAATTACTTTTGTAGTATCTAATAGTATCTAACTACATATATATACACACAATGGTGATGAGAGATGGATGGATGGATAGATAGATGGATGGATGGATGGATGGATAGATAGATAGATAGATAGATAGATAGATAGATAGATAGATAGATAGATAGATAGATAGATAGATAGATAATTAGAATCTACAAGTTAGAACAATGTACAGCAGGAGGCATCCATGCAGTTAAACATCATAGGCTTTTCCTGGCCCTTTCCCAAGCCTAGCTTGCTCCTCTGAACTGCTCTTGCTCTCCTTGTTGTGTTGAAACCATTTAGTCCCCCAAGACCCACTGGGAGGCAAATTCAGTGACCACACAGCAGACATTAAGAGGTGGAAAGTTGTAACATGACAGGGGCAGAGGGAGGACGTAATAAGACACTGGAGGGCATAGCACCAACCAGGACGAAGAGGAAGCCAAGCTGGTAGATACGGACTCTAGGACCTGAATCAAACAAGGAGGAGAAGGCCAAAGAGTTGTTGCAACTGCAGCTATCACCACGAAGCACTAGTGACTAATCTGGTGACAATACCCTACCTCAAGCCACACATACCATCATACACATGTCACATACACCTGAGACACAGCCTAGGGCAAAGGCTCCCCTCCCCCTACCCAGGTCTCAAAAGCACCCATCTAACAGGAGGCAAAGGGAAGTATTTGCAAAACCAGGCAACCATCTCTGAGAGACTAAAAGTTACAGAATCCATGAAACGGTGGACTGGGTTTTGAAATTACTTGGACCAAGCCGTAAGTCTGCCTTTTCCTCGCTACTCCTAATTTGTTCTGGAGAAAGGGTGGAGTAGCACTGGGGATGTCTTAGTTTTGCCTTAAGAATAAGAGTGTGTATTATTTCCTTGTTTCCTTGGGGAGAAAAGGGAAAGGAAGGAGAGAGAGAGAGAGAGAGAGAGAGAGAGAGAGAGAGAGAGAGAGAAAGAGAGAGAGAGAGAGAGGAGAGAGAAATATATATATATAGAGAGAGAATTAGTGTCTTCTAGGGAAAACACGTGTGCCTTTAATGCTTGGACTTTCCCCTTTGTCACAAAAGCAGGGATGAAGAATGAAGAACCAGTGGATTTCCGTCAGGTGCCACCTTGCAGATGCACTGGGAGTTTTACCTCTTTACACGCCCTCCTCCTAGAAGGAGCTACTGGCCTTCTTGGTCCTGACTCTGAGTGCCACACTCCCTGGGCCTTCTCCTAGCAGGTATCTGATGATTGCCTTTCTGTGTACTGGGTGCTCCAGCTCTGCCAGTTAGCTCCACCAGAAGTCAGGCCTTTAAATCAAATCTCCCTTTGCTTTGGCATTCTGGGTGCAGGAAAGAATAGGAATCCATGTCTCCTGACAAGACTCCTACACAGCTACTACTGGTAGTGGGGAGGAAAGGAGCTTGAGATGGTGATGTGCAATTTCCCTCTGTATGCTGTGATTTCCATTAATGAATAAAGAACTGCTTTGACCTATAACAGAGCAGGGCGGAGCAGAGCAGAGATAGGCAGAAAGGACTGGATTGAATGCTGGGAGAAAGAAGGACGGAGTTAGGGAGAAGTCATGGAGCCGCCACTAGAGACAGACACTGGGAACTTTACCTGGTAAGCCACTGCCATGTGGCGAAACACAGATTAATAGAAATGGGTTCAATTAAGATGTAAGAGTTAGCCAATTAGAAGCTAGAACTAATGGGCCAAGCAGTGATTTAACTAATACATCTTCTGTGTGATTATTTTGGGGCTAAGCAGCCAGGAATGAACAAGCAGCCTCCTCCTACAAGATGGCTCACCAAAGCCACCATCTGCTTGCTATCCCTTCAGGATCAGCCAAGTAGGCAGGCAGCATCTGCAAGAGAGTTGCCCTCCTGCAACAGCCATTCCAGATCCCAGGCAAGCAGAAGAAAAGACTCCAGCTTCTCCCCAGAAGAAATAGCCAGCTCAGATAACTAAAAGCAAAAGGAGCCCTGCTGGGTCTTGATAACAAGTCTGCTGCTCAGGAGGGCAGCAGGCAGGTTCAGAGCTCCACTGTGGTCTCTAGACTGTGTGAATGGTACACAACTACCCTGGGGTCATTTGCTGTTCTCTTGTCCCCAATGGTCTTTTCAAATCACAAGTGGCAATTCTATGTGTTCAGTTTTCTATCCATAGCAGCTGAGTTGAGGCAGGCCACTGGGATGGCTGGAAGGCCTGTCTACCTGACATTTGCCATTATCACATCATAAAACCGTTAGTGTGGGGCTGGAGAGATGGCTCAGTGGTTAAGAGCACTAAAAGTACTTTCTGTTCTCTAGAAAGACCCACATCTACCCATAAACTCCAATCCCAAGGGACTGGCCTCCTTGTGCATTCACAAATGTGTGTGTATTTCACATACATGCATGAGAGAGAGAGAGGAGAGAGAGAGAGAGAGAGAGAGAGAGAGAGAGAGAGAGAGAGAGAGAGAGGAGAGAGAGAGAGATCTTACCCATAAATATAAATAAATTTTTGATATATGAATTTGAACACTGCATAAAAAGATGTTGAAAATGGTATACAGGTTCAAAGGAGATTTAAAAAACTCTCCAGTGGATGGGAACTTGGAAATTTTTCACTCATCAGCTAAGTGACAAACAAAACCAGGTCTTGTCTGATTGAAGATTATAGCTCATTGCCCAAATGCACACAGAGAACAGGGAAGTCTGTGAGGAAACCCTATCAGCTAAATTCTTCACCGTGCTGAAATCACTTTCCTAGCATGAACTTAACTGTCTTTAGTCTGTGAAATGATTTACAATATTCCAGTCTAGCGTTGTTGCTATAGGCACCTTGTCCATAGACTGTTAAGAATGCACAGTTTCAAGGGGCCCATTTAAAAATATGCACACTATGTTCCTTGCTTCTCCCAAACCAGGTGAAAACTTGGGTCTATTCTATATGAATAACTGTTAAGAGAATAAAACAAAAAGCTACAGTGATGTGGGATTCCCCTCTGTATGCTATGAGTATGTTTTATTATCTTTGGTTAATAAAGAAGCTTTGACTTATGGCAGGGCAGAATATAGCAAGACAGGAAATCCAAACATATATATGTATGTATGTATGCATGTATATATATATATATATATATATAGAGAGAGAGAGAGAGAGAGAGAGAGAGAGAGAGAGAGTAGGCAGAGGCAGAGTCAGGCAGATGCCATGTAGTTGCTGAAGGAGAGAGATGCCAGAACCTTACCAGTAAGCCACAGTTTCATGATGATAAACAGAATAACAAACATTTTTTGAAGTTTTTTGAGACAGGGTTCCTCTGTGTAGCTTTGGTACCCGTCCTGGAACTAGTTCTTGTAAACCAGGTTGGCCTTGAACTCACAGAGAGCTGCCTCCTAAGTGCTGACATTAAAGGCATAAGCCACCACCATCCAGCAAAAATGGGTTAATTTAACATGTAAGAGCTAGCTAGAAATATGCCTGAGTCATTGGCCAAGCAGTGTTGTAATTAATATTATTCATGTCTGGGCGGCTAGGAAATAAGCACAGTCTCCATTTACACTACAGACTAGAAAAGTATGTTTGCAAAGTATATGTCTACATAAGGCTATTATTTAGAATATATAAAGAAAACTCAAGATTGGATACTTTTAAAAGCTGAAAAGAAGAAGAGGAAGAGGAATGTCATAGGGAAGACTGCTTGCTTGTCCCAGCCACCCAGAACAGAAATGATCACACAGAAACTATATTATTTAAAACAGTGTTTGGCCCATTAGCTCTAGCTTCTTATTGGCTAACACTTATATCTTAATTTAACCCATTTCTAGTAATTTGTGTATCATCACATGGCTGTGGCTTATCAGGTAAAGTTCCAGTGTCTGTCTCTGGTGGTGCTACATGGCTTCTCTCCTACTCCTCCCTTCTTTCTCCCAGCATTCAGTTTAGTTTTCTCTGCCTACCTCTATTCCCTGCACAGGCCCAAGACAGTTTCTTTATTAACCAATGGTATTCACAGCATACAAAGGGGAATCCCATGTCAGAGGAGAAACAGGGGGAGACAATATCTACAAAAGAAAAAATCTCACTAAAGAGAATACAGAGCTAAAATATGGACATATGAAAGTGGTGAGCAACATTAGTCTTGAGGGAAATGAAATTTGAAATCACAATGAGAAATAAGTCCACTCCCATCAGAACTGCTGAAATAAAGAATAGTGCCGTTCCCAAATGCCTGTAAAAAGGCACTCAAACTAGCAATAATAAAAGAATCTTTGGCAATAGCATCCTAGGGGATCTGCAGGGGAAGAGGCAGTCTAGTCTCCTAGACTGATGGATGAAATTCAAGAGGCATAACTTCATATGGAGGAGAGCTAGACCTCTCTCAGAATCACAAACGGGCAGTTCCCATCGACTCAGCAATTCCATTTCTGCGAATGTAGTCTTCATGTAAAGTCATACATATGCAAAGTGACACGCAGATGAGATTATTTATGGAGGCACTCGATGGAGCAAGAAAATAATCAAACAACGTGTGCGAAAATCCCTTGGAGAATCGCTGAAGAAATAATACCTTTAAAGCATAAGAAAGCTTTTCAGAAGTGGATATGAACTTATCTCCATGAACAGGGGTGAAAAAAGTCAAGGTTGGTACAGCTTACATCATCTGCTACCACTTGGATGGTGATGGAAGCGTGCTCATCCTTATCCCCACCTGCACATGCCTAAAATACAGGAGAAGTGGGCTGCTGAGAATGCTCGGTGGGTAAGGGTGCTTGCCTCACAAGCTGAGAGACCTGAGTTCATTCCCTGGAACCCACCTCAAAGTGCAAGGAGAGAACATGGGCACACACACTAACACTAATTAATTTTTAAGGAATATAGAAAAGATGGATACATTTGGTGTAACGTTGGAGACAACTTTTGGGATAACAGTCTGGGGTTGTAGGGAGATTATTTTTCTTTATGTGTACAGTATCCTGTTATTTAGATGTTAAGCTCTGGACCTTGGTGGTACACTAAAAAATAACAATAATTAGGGTGAAGGTATATATAATTCAGTTTCAGGGTGCACTAGGCTTGGCTTTGATTCTCAATATCACAAAATTTAAATTAAATTAAAAAGTAAGTTTTCTTTTTCTTCTTTCTTTCTTTTTTTTTTTTTTTAAGGGAGACACTGAAATTTAAGAGAAAACCACAATGTCTCCTCAGGAATGAAAGAAACTTGAGCCTTTGCATGTGACAGGGTATGAGTTGATAATTAGGGAGGGGGAGTGGGCGCAAATGGAGAGTGGTGCGGTCGCCTAGTATCTGGTGATGACACTTTGATTATACACCTGCCCAAAGAGCTATGTTGATAAGGAAGTCCAAAGGACACGTTTAAGTGGTCCTGACTTATATTTCATTTTTAATGCTTAAGTTACTCCCACATGACCTGATTTCACTTAATGCAGTTATGAGACATCTCCTGTTATTTTACTTACCAACAGAGTGTCCAAGCAGCCTGGGGCAATTCCAAGAAAAATGCTTCCAAACCCTGAGGGCTGCATCGTCCTCTCTGCAAGGCGAGCCCGGCTCCTGACGTCGGTCCTCTGGCTGCATCGGAAGATGCTGCAAAGTCACAGCCAAACCTCTGCCCTGCATCTGAGACCTGAGCATGAGGTTTAAGTGGTGACATCACTAAGGGGAGCAAGGGAGATGGCTTACTACTGTCTACCCCATCCATCCTCTCTTAGATGTCTTTATTTGACCTAAGACTGATGCTGCTGCCCTCTGAGGGGACTCCTTCCTGAACTGTCATTGGAGAGCCTGCTATGTTTCCTGCTCTCACTGCAAACGGAATTCCTAAGGATACACCACATGCAAGGTTACTGTGTCCATTTTCAATGTCAGGCAGGAATGAAGCTAACTGGGATGCCTCTTCTCTGCATCACCTTCACACGTGTAAAAAACCAATGGTGCCATGTCATCAACTTGTTTTATTCTTTGAGCAGCCACGCAGTTGCTGTGGCATAAGTGGGCAGCTGCAATACTAACAGATGGATTCAGAGAAGGGAGGATAAACTGTGGCTCTGGAAGTCGGCGGAAAGCAGTCTGGGCATGGGCAGCAGGATTAAATAAACGACATACTAGAGTTTCAGCTTATTTGCCTAATGCATTTGAAAATGACTCAATTTCTTTCTTTTTTTCAAACTAAGATTTAGGAACCTCCGCTTCCAGGATGACAAACCAATGTTCCTCTCCACATATTTCACCATTTTGCATAATTAATTCCTCCCCATAGTACACGAGTGTTTCCATTTACAAGCCAACCAGTCTCTCTCTCTCCTGCCCTTCCTATTAGCGTCGTGTGAACGGTATTGACTCAGAAGACGCAGATGATTCTCCCAGGTGTCTCCGGAAACATGATGAGGAGTCCCATCCGTCATTATCAGGTGTCCATTCCTCTGTTTCTAAAGTCTCACTCGAAAGAAAATTGAGAAAGGAGCAGTTGAGTCATGGGAACCAAGTACAGTGCTAATGAAATGGATTTTCCTAGTTCAGATTAAACTAGGTGCATGAGCTTGTACTGTGAAAGACCAAAGAGGAAGAAACTAATTAAGACTGGATTTAGCAATGGAAGAAAATTACTGACTCATTTGCCTGAAAAGTCCATAGTTGGTCTTGGCTGTAGGTTTGTGTAATCTCTCTCTCTTTCTCTCTCTCTCTCTTTTTAGCAGTTCACCAAACAGTTGTTTTCACTAAGTCCAACTCTTCATTCCAAAATGCCTTGCAGAAGTTTCAGGGGCTGGATGGTTCCAGCAAGAAACAGACACTAGTCATATTGTTCCCAGCCAAAGTTGAAAGTGTGGTTTTAACTGGATTGACTAAGGCTGAATGAGGCCATCACTATGGCCAGGTAGAGGAAATGTGCGATTTGTTAAAATGGGTAGAGTCATCCTTTCCAGCACATTCTGAGGAGATGCAGAATGTTAGGAAAAGAAAAATATTTGGGAGAGGGTGGCAAGAAAGCAACCAACATGTTGTACTGAGTAGTTTTATGTCACCTTGACACAAGCTAGAGTCATCAGAGAGGGGGAGCCTCCGCTGGGAAAATGACTCCTTAAGATCAGGCTGTAGGCAAGCCTGTAGGGCAGCATCTTCTTAATTAGTGCTCGAAGAGGAAGGGCCTGACAGTGTGAATACGAAGCCTTGAGCAGGTAGTCCTGGGTGCTGTAACGAAGCAGACTGAGCAAGCTGTGCCCTTTCCACGGCCTCTGCAGCAGCTCCTGCCTCCAGGTTCCTGCCTTGCTTGAGTTCCTGTCCTGCCTTCTTTTAATGTTAACTGTGATGGGACATTATTCACTGAATAAGCCCTTTTCTTCTTAAGTTGCTTGGTTCTGGTTTTTCATCACAGGAACAGTAACCCTAACTAAGACATATTTACTGCAGCTGAAGAATGTGAATCTGAGCTGAAAGGGGGGTGGAATCTAATTATTGAAGACATTCAGCCTATATTTTTTTTAAAAAAATCTTACACTGTAGTTATATTTCTTTCATATTATATGCATTAACTCAAATTATGCCTACAAAGCGCTGACAGGTACTCCCTTGAACGAAGAGATTTGATTGATTGGCAATTAGCCTCTCAATTATATGTACCTTATTTTTTTAAGTAGGTATTTTAAACGAGGCTGCTCTTTGAAGGTAAGCATACCCAACCACCCACTCATGAAATGCAGCTCATTTTTGTGTTTTGAAATCAGGAGATCACTAGGATAAGAGGGGGCGATGCCTACTAATTACAGACTGGAAGAGTCACTCAAAGTGACCAGCTTACACATCTTTCTTCATAGAACTCAATGAAGGAGGATGAAAGGCCTGGATGAGAGAGTCTGCTGATGGACAATGGATGAAGACAGAGGGCCTAGATTTCTAGCAGATAAGCATGGTGTAGGAAGGTTCTTCTGTATTTGGGTTACTCTCATTGGTTGAATAAAGGACTGCCTGGCCTATAGGAGAGGACACAGCCCTTAGGTGAGCGGAGTAGACAGAATGGAAGGTAGTGAGAGAGAAGGAAATGGGCAGACGCCATGATGCTCCGGCCCAAGATGGATGCAGGTTAGAATTTTCCGATAAGTCACCACCTCATGGTGACACACAGACTTTTACAAATGGGCTGAATCAGATGTAAGAGTTGGCCAAGAAGAAGTTAGTAATAATGGGCCAGGCAGTAATTTAAATTAATATAATTTTCGTGTGGTTATTTCGGGCATAAGCTAGCGGCCCCGGCAGGGAGAAGCAATGTAAACACAATCTCAATGTATTTACAATTGTTCACATGGCAAATCTTCCCCCATCTAGAAACTTTGGTTCGGGGTATGTGTGGGAGAGAGAGAGAGAGAGAGAGAGAGAGAGAGAGAGAGAGAGAGAGGATTGATCCTTCCTGCTATGGTGAAACTCTAGTAATATTATAAACAGAGATTGCAAGGAAGGATGTACCTGTACCTGATTGTCTGGCTTGCCCAGGGCAGACATAACTAATCAATCCACGTTTACCCTTCTGCTAAGCTTCTCAGAAACGACTTTACAGTCTTTCTTAACCTAATGCTCTGGGAGCACTACCCATTGATCACCCTTGGGAGTTAAGATAAAACCATCTTGACATAACACATCTCAGCTGAGTCTTTCTCATTTTCCTTTCCTGAGATGTTTCTCCTAAGGACACAATACATTTGATAGCTGAACTAAGTGTCCTCTGTGAACCTTCTTTCTTTTGAGGTAATTGTCTCTCTTCCTGGCTCTTAGGTGCCTCCTATGGGATCATTTCCCCCAAGGATTAAGCGTTGTTTCTTTTACATTTTAATTGAGTGTATTTACTGAGTGTTCATGTGTGTGTGTGTGTGTGTATGCTTGTGTGTGCATGTGTGTGCATGCATGTATGTGTCAAGTTCCATGGTATGTGTATGAAGGTCAAGGGATAATTTGTAGTAGTCAATTCTCTCCTTCTATCATGTTGGGTCCCTGGGGTTGAACTCAGTCACCAGGTACCTTTACCCACCAGCCTCCCAAGGATTGTTTTGAAGTATACCCATTTGTTTTCTAAACTCTCCTATGTGGCTGTCTGGGACTAGCAATGATGAGTTAATCTGAACTTCTTCTTAGTACCCACCATTCATGCCGTTTTGGCAGGAAGGTCCTTTTCCCTGCCCTCCATAACAGAATAGGATGCATACTTCCTTCCAAAGACATTCCTAATAATAAGTCAGTCCATCCAGTTTTCCATGCTGGGCAAGGCTTACTTTATTTAATGCGCACCTATCCTTTCTCAGCATGGAGTCAGTGTTCCACCTGCATCAACATTTTTTGTGCGCGTGTGTGTAGGGGGGTGTCTTTACTAAAAATACCATTTCTAACCCTGTCTGTGGAACCATGAACCAGAATTTCTCTTCTGATTTTTTAACTGATTTCCCACGGTGATTTCACGAATCCATTCAAGTCTGAAAATACCTGCTCTAAGAGAAAGGCTGGAGGAAAATCATGGTGATTCTTTCTAGACAGGAGCCTTAAAAGGTTTTCTCTGACACTGTTGATTTTTTTTTTCGGGGGTTGGAGGTGGGGCTGTGTCTGATCCTTTCCAAGGCATCTCTGACTCATATCTTACGGTTCTTTTCTTCGAAAAGTCAGGAGAGAACATATCTAGATTAAGGGGTAGGTCAGAGGAATGTTTGTGTCAGGCACCTGCCCAACATGGCCACTCAGACATCACTGAAAATAATATAAGGCCTGAGGACATTGCACTTACTGGAAACTCAGGAAGGCATGTGTTTGGGTAGGAAGGACTAACTTGATGATATGATGGAGGAACAAACACCTAAGAAGCTCATCTGACTATTAACAAAAACAACAGGAAAGATCTAGCGCCATCTAAAAAGACTAGATGAGTGAACTATGAGGCATTGCCCTTTCTACATGGAATGTTTCAGGCTTGCTTTAGTTCAGTGATCCAGAAGTGAGGACAGGGTCCCCAGTGTCTATGGCCTTCCTTGTTTGCATAACTACCAGTATAGTCAAGTGTTCTTCTGAATTAATAGATGAACAAATATCCAAAACGCATTCATTTTAAAAGAGATCAACATTCTGTCCCTCTCAGGAACTTAACTACTTTTTCTGGTCCTGTCAAAACCGGCTGATCCCTTGCTATCTTGATTGTTCTTTCTACTTGGTCATGATGCCCTTCCCTCAAACGTTAGCCCAGACTTTATAGACCAGAGGATTAGTGCATTAAAAATAGAAAGAGAACCAATTAAGCCCCTACACTCTAAGTAAGAGTTATTTGCATCTGTGAGGGAGCTCAGACAAGCATGACAAGTAACCCTAGCTAATGAAAGTCTCCTGGCTTCCAGTCAGGCCATTTGCTGACTGACACTTTTCTCTCCTAGCTGGGCCTTTGAATTCAGTCTAGACCCTGCCAGGGTCCATTGCCCAATTCCTGTCACATCCCAAGGGTGTATCTCTTATCTTCACTATAATCAAGCAAAAAGATAGCTAATTTTCTGGTACTTTCTTCTTCACTCAAAGGGCCTGCAATATATAACATAAACTCTTCAGGTTCACAGAGCATCAAGGCCTTCACTGTAGAACTTTCTTGCTGGGGGTAAAATCATATGCCATATTTCCCCTCACTGTTTGATATTGTCCCTTCTGCTACTCAAGTCTGTATATGAGAAACAAGACCAGATTTGACTTGATTAGAAAATGTAGCACTTTCTCCTAGAGAGTTTCGCTGCAGTATAATTTTTGGATGAATTTCCCCTAGATAATTATTTTTTATGAACTATTAGTAGGTGAGAGACAGTCTTCACTAACACTGTGCTCCTAACACTACCATACAGAATGAAGGTAGAAATAAAGAAAATACATAATGTTGTCTCTTACCATGTTGTTCTGTTTTAAAATTTATTAGGCTTCTGATTCAAGATGGAAGTGTGAGATAAGCATGCATTGGCCACTTCAATTTCTTCCTAGGATTACCTAGAAATCTCTCTCTTTCCCTCTCTCTTTCTCTGTCTCTCTGTCTCTCTCTCTCTCATACACACACACACACACTCCATAGAGCATACATGGGGACATGGGGAGATAAATTAATAACTCTTAAATTTTGAGGACTTCGTGGAGGATGCCTGATTTTATCTACTAGACAGAGATAAATTGAACATATAACAGTCAGAGCACAAAGAGCCAAGTTCAGGACCTTGCAAAGGTAAAAGGAAGTCCAAGTTACGGCTTTCAAATGGAAAAACAGATTTACCATTCACCTTCAAAACTTTTATAGAAAGACTATGTTTTAACCCTCCCAAGGGGTTCTTAACTCCAAAATAGAGTTAATGACAGCTACTATTTTATTCTGGAGAAAGTAGCTTGAGATGACTTCATGACAAAAGTTGTCATTCTGTTGCAATGAAAAATATATAATAAGTAGTTATTGCTTTGAAAAATATCATTTTAAAAGGTAATGCCCAGGATAGTGACTTATTAACAACTCTTACTTTTCGTGGGTTGACTGGACTCAGTGTAATGGTTTTCTCTTCAGGGACATGCAGAGGATTGAGATGAGGCTGGTGGAGTTAGCCGAAGGCTTCCTTGTTTATGTGCCTGGGAACAAGTCGTTCAGGTATCTAGCAAATCTATGGTCTGGTCACCTTTCATCTCCGTATGGCTCCTTGTGGCTTCTTGGGCTTCCTCACATTGTGGTGGTCTCTGGATACTTGGATGTTTACAAGCCAGATGGATTCTATACAGTAAGTATTCTGAGAGACAGGGAGAGAGGGAGAGCTGACTGAGACCCAGAGCTGACAGCATCGCTTCCCTTGTATCCTGAATCAAAATGCTTACAGAGCCTCCCAGACTCACGGAGAGGCATCAGATTCTGCCCTTCAGGGCAAAAAGTAAATGAATGGTTATTGTAGCCTAATTCATATTTGGAGGTCTCTAAAAAGGGAGTTGAGCAAAGCAAGACAAATAGCAAAGGTAATGTTCACAGGAGCTCCCCTCTGGAAAGAGCTTAGCCCTCAACCTTCCCTGTTCCTGGTCCCCAAACACTCTAAGACAGGCTGTCATGTCTGCTGACTGGGGTCTCATAGTTAGTCCTTCTCTTTAAGGAAGAGGACTTTTATGAGAGAAAAATGGACAACTATTGAGAAAAATGGACATCAGCTACCTATACATGTCGTTAAATTATAAGAAGCTAAGAAAAATTGCAAGGCGTGAGAATAAAATTAATAAGGTACCAGGAGAAAGAAATGGAAGGATTGTGGCTGGAGACATGGTCCCATGGTTAAGAACACTGGCTGCTCTTCCAGAGGACTCAATTCCCAATACCCACATGGCAAATCACAGTTGTCTATCATGTCTGTTCTAGAGTACCCAATGTCCTTTTCTGATTCTGAGGGCACTGCATGCATGTAGTGCATAGATGTACGTACAGGAAAAACACCCTCTCCCAGCCACAAAAACCCTAAGAATAAAAGAATAAAGCTAAGAAATGGAAGGATCAGTGGAAACCTAAGTATCTCAGAAGAGAAGAAAATATATCATCTGTCAGAAAAAGGACAGAATTACTTTAAAATATTCAGATCTCTGCTAAATGGCCTGAAACTATTATAAATACAAATTAAGGCTAATAACTTTTGAAAAGACACCAACCCAGGAATATTTTAAACTTGATAAAAAATGTTAAATAAGAAGGAATTTTGAAATGAAATCACGATGGAATTAAGATTTCACCAGATTGAGACACAAACTGAACAAAGATGACGATCAAGTTGTTGAATAGAAAAATAAAGTCAAGAATCTCAGAAATTGGAGCAAAAAGGAAAATGACATGCACAGGTGAAAACTGTGGAAGCTCATGGGGCGACCTCAGAGATGAAGGCCTATCTAAATGACTTTCTAGGAAGAAAAGGATTTCAAAATATTTAAAATGATTGGAAAAATTAAAAACAATGATAAATCCCTGGAGCTGACCGATAATAGACTTTTAAGGCAGATTGTCCACTGAGAATAAAGGAGAACAAATAAGAAAATGCCACACCTAGAGACCCACCCTGCAAAAATTTCCTAATTTACAGGATAAAATGAATTTCCTCAAAGCTTCTAAAGATACATAGAGGAATTAACTCGGGGAAAGATGCATAGACCAACAGCCATTTTTAGTCAGGAGCACTGGGTTCTAAGCAGAAAATTATGTACTCACGCTTCCAAGGAGAAATTGTTTTGGATACTTACCGAGCCAAGCTATCAACAAAGCTTAAGGAGAAGAACAACAAAGACCTTCATGGGCAAACAAGGAACAAGCAGGTATGTGTTTTTATTTCTTGTATCTGGAGAACCTGTTTCTTCATGTAGAAAGAAGTCCTCCCATACAGTAATAAGGCTGACACGGGCAGCACACAGTCATGGCATCTGAGGACTGGAAGGAGAGGTAGCACAGAAAGCTTTTAAAAATACTGTGCTTGAGACTTAGAGGGCAAAGATTGACAAGCGTTTACAGTAAGCAGCCCGGGGATATTTTTTCAACAGGTGCTTCATATGTGGGGCGGGGAAAAGAAAAGTTAAGCTATAGAGAATTGTTCATAAATTTGGTTGTGCCTTCTCTGTGTGTTTACTATAATGGTCACATGTATTCCTTACATCCTGATGACATTGTGACTTCCTGAAAGAAGCACTCAGAACTCTTGCCACTTGATTTTTTTTCATCCGTGTCTTTAGTCGTACTCTGTTGAATCTTCTTCCCATTCCTATAGCTACAACCTAGGCACACTGTTTAACTTTCTCGTCACTCTTGGTTCAGAAATTAAGGTAGCATCAAAGTTTTAAAGCGATATTCCATTTTAAAATCTCTGTCTCTCCTAATCAGCTTTAAGGGTTCCTCGCTTTATCCTGGGGGTGGTCTGCCTTTTCTCTCACTCCTCCCTTACAGGGTTGGAGGGGGTCATGACCTCATTATACTTTGTTCTTATTTGTGCCCCTTTTCTACTGCCTTTCCCTATTCACCCTTAATCCCTCAAGCAATAAGGGTTTCTTCAAACCACCTTGCAGTTTCAGAACTGAGGTAATGACCAACCATACCATACTTTGAGCAAGACTGCTCAATCATACTACCCCTGACTGATTGCTGTAAACCTGAGGTCCTACTGAAGACAGAGTTAGGGTTTCTTGAACCCTTCAATATGTATTTCCTAGAGTGGCCAAATTGATTAAATCTGTTTGCCCGACTTTTTTTTTTTCCAGTAAGCACCTCCTGAATTAGTCACCTGGCTTGAGTGGCCTAGCCTACTTGGTGTAGGATTTCTCCCTGGAGTTCTTGAGACAGCTTCCCTGTAGCCTCCCATTACTAATGCCCTCCTTGTCTGTCTCTGTGTCCCCAAACTGCTCCTGGTTATTAGAGTTTTCTCATGGCTGAGCTATGGGCACATCTCTACCTCTGTTACTTTGCTAACTCCCATAATTCTCCACATAATTCTCTGGGTACACGTAAGTTCTTTTTGCTCTTGGGTGCTCCTAGGATGTTGCTCTCTAGTCTCTGTCTGGCATCTTTTCTACATGCTAAGGACGATACCTTAAAAAGTGTCAGAGGAAGGGCTATCTATCAAATGCATAGCCCACTCCAACAACTTGGTCAGATCCTCCTGAGAATTATCCCATGATGCCCTGCTCTAGGGATACCACTAGAGTAGAGTAGTCTTTAGTCTCCCTAGGAAACAGCCTCAGAGTGGCACACCTATTCCTCCTTCTGGCAGGGCATCTGTCCTTCAGATGCTCTTGGTCAGCATTCCTGCCCCTCACTTAGGTTTTGTTAATGTTTGGTTTGGTGTTTTGAAGAATAAGCTTCCATGCCTTTCTATGCCATCCCTCACAAACAGTGCCCAGAAAGTCCTCAACTTTGGGTGGCTCCACGTTTGTGAGGGGACAAACACAATAGGCATTCAGTAAGAAATCTACTGCAGATTTTGAACTTGCTCTTCTAGGCTAGCAATGTGTAGGAATAAAACCTGTGTGGTGATGGACAACAGGGGTAGCCACAGCTCCCAAACAGCCATGTGATCATGCCATCAGACGGAGATGTTTGGAAGGTGAGATCTATGCACTGTGTTTTCTGCTTCGAATACTTAAGATACCCTCAGTATAAGACCAGCCTAACTGGACACACCCCATGACTCATTTAGGAACACCCATGCTTTAAGAAATCTCCTGATTTCCTACCCACCCCTTCTTGGTGACTGATAATACACCCATTCCCTTCACCAAAGCAGACAGTTTCCCAGTTCTATCTGTGTCCCCAATGCCCATAGACTGGGCCATACTCACATTTGACCCTTGGCTTTGCATGCAATTTCTAAGGTGGTCAGTAGCTCTGTGGAAAAGAAAGCCCCAAGCCTGCATCTGAAACACAAAGCTACTTCTCATAGATGGCCATTCGTCTGTCAAAAGTGGTTTCACTCTGACTTGCTTTTTCATCTCTTTACATTTAAAAGACAAGAGCATTAATTAACATATAGCTTGATGCTGAAAACACAAATAGAAATTATAACAAAAGTCTAACCTTTAAAGGGTCTGCATTTAACAATCTCCGAGAGAAAAAGCAAGTGATTATTTTATTGATGCGTTTTCTCTACCAACTCTCAAAACCTGCAGGTGTTAAATTAGCTGCAAGAATGTCTCCAGGTTTCCAAGTCTGCAGGAGAAACATGCTAATGAGGATTGAAGGAAATTAATGGGAGAGAGTCCAGGAGGCTGGGAGAAAAGTTCAGCACTGCTTCCTACATGGGGGATTTTCAGAGACGCGCCTTCAATTTGCCTCAGGCCAAGAGCTCATGAGTAAAATACAAAACTGTTTGAATCTACACCCTTAAGCATTTCCTCCTGACACACAGGTCTAAAATCTGCTGTAGGTAACATCGGCATCTGAGGATCTCATATAGGAAGGGAAACAGAGAGGAGGATATTGACATTACCCCTATACCTGGACATCACCTGGACCCCTTAAGGCTGTAGAACAAGAAGAGAGGTACAATCTATTATAAGGATTCTGATTTCAGTGCAAAAGATAAGTCTCATGTCAAATTTTCAACAAGCCAAAGAGCCACAGTTTAGCTGGATCAAATGTCTCATTTCACAGATGAAAAACTAAGGCACAGAAAGACAAAAATGGTCGGAACACACGCCTTCTAGTTTGTGACAATGTTGAGACCTGAATTCGTGCCTTGTTACCAAATGTGCTAAGCCATATTGATGGTAACAAAGGCACCCATGGGTTGTTATGGATACACTCATGCTACTCCTGTGTATCAGTGACCAGAGGGTAGTGATTGCTTGGAGGACCTTTATTTGTATTCCAGTAAATTGGGTCTGATAGGCTTCTACTGAATGCCTGCTCCAATAGAGCCTTGGAGAATTCATGGTTGACCAAGGAAGACACATGACTGATACACAAACAAATAAATGTTAACCAGGGTGACAAAGGCTGAGCAAGAGCTAAGGGACCAGTGACAGGGGAACAGTTTATTCTGCCCAGGCACAGGAGAGTGAGGAGGTAACCAGCAGACAGTGGGGAAGGATGACAGTTTTGTTGGTTTAGTGAGATGTGTTCTTATTTGAATTGCCTCTTTGAGTGAAACAGGGTCTATGAAGAAAAAAATGTCAAAACTTTGAAATCATGAACAAAAACAGGTCCCAGAAGGAGCTCAGAGAGTCTGGGGAATGGTAGGTAAAAGTTTAGGGAAACAGGCTGTAGTTCAGCTGGGTTGATGAACATCCAGGGCACGGAGGATTCTGTTCTACACATTAGAGCATTGGCAAGATAATGGAGGACAGTTAGGATGGGTGAGACTGGATCAGATTTGGGGTTTGGAAATGATTCCCTGGGCGGTTCAGAGGATGCATGTATAAGGAAGACTATAGTCTAAAAGCCTAAAAGTCAATAAAAAACAAGTGAAATAATGTACAGGGACATAAGTGGCTGGCTAGAGTTGCACCAGTGTGGATGCAGGGGAAAACGAGGCTGGGAGTGAGATGAAGCCAGAACTGATTGCACATGACAGCTGGGCCCCTCCAACCCCTGCCTCAGAGTTCGGCTGGTGTATTGTTGTTCATGGTGGTAACGGAGTTGATACTCCAACCTGCCAATCATGAATCGCTGGTCTCTTCTTGACCGCCTAACTGGTTTAATTTCTACTTCTGCTATGTCTGCAGTCTGCCGTTATTATATCACTGGATGTTCATCTTCCAAAGCTAATTAAAAATTAAGCTGCATCCTTCCTCACAACCCAGAAGGTATAGGATCATGATTGAGGTATTCAAGCTAGACGAGGTAGGTCCTATATAAAAAGGAGAATTGGGGATCTAGATACTCATACAGGAAGAGTACCAAGTTAGGAAGGCAGAGATCAGGGAGATGCCTGCTCCAACCTGGACAAACTGACAAAAGGGTGGCACAGAACTGTTCCATGTGATAGCCAGCAAGGCTCCAGGAGTACCAGACAATACGTTTCTGTTCAGAAAGGCAACTGTGGTAGATTTTAGGGAAGCCCTAGTGAAGTAAACACTGGGCTCCACTCAAGTAATTCCCATAAAAACCTTTACTGACCATTTAACCTACATCAGTGCCTCCCTGGACAACACTTGGTTTTCTTGTCTTCACAGTGCTTAATGGTCCCTTATGTTATGCTGTTAATATAAGGTAATACAAAATGATTTTTATATACCCCACCACCACTAACCCCAGACACACCTTGCCTTGCCTCCCTTAGAATATGTAATCTATGATACTGAGAGACTTCTCAGTATTTGCTGTATCTTTAAATCTTTAGAGAAATATGGCAATAGTAAATCATCAGAAAATATTTTTATCAAATTAATAGAGAAAATAAATGATTACAATTAACACTAATATTATTACAACCTACGCATCAATATTTTTCTTAATCTTTAGAGCATTTGGGAGGGTGTGTCCTTTGGGATAGAATCATCTAGGGTCCCCTCACTAAATACCTGGAATGACCGAAGACAGGCATATCCACTAGGATGCTAGAGGGATCTCTCTGACTGTCTACCTACATACAGCCTAGCTGAATTCCTACTATGCCTTGTTCAACATGGAGGACAGACTACCGGAGGCCAGAAGTCCCTCAAAGGGTGTATGGAAGCTGTTTGGATCTAAGAGATCTGCCAGACAGATCTCCAGAGAGCCTTTAATGTCACTATAGTTTTATCTTCATCCTAAATGACATACATATCCTCCTGTCACCATGGCTGTTGATGGTTGTCATGGCTAGAAAGAACTGAAAAAAGAGTATTTTGGGGGAGTGGGGAAGCAGAATTTTCTGTCCATTTTCAGTAAAATGGCAAACATTCCTCCCATTATTAGCCCATTCCTTCTTGCCATTTATTTTGTTCTATCTCTATAATCTACCTAACCCCTCATGATTGAGAAGTTTGTGACTTTATCTCCTGTTTCTCCTATTCTTGGTCAAGACTAAAACTCTCAAACACTGCTCAGTTTAGTCCTTGGTCTTATTGTTGGTGAACTCATGGAGATCAGGGCTTCAAGTAGGAGGGTTGGAGAGAAGGAAGGGGATAAGGTTGTTTTAGGTGCAGGAAACAAGAAGTCACATGCCAGGGCTCCTTACTCGATGAAAGCAATGTGTGGTAGCAAAAAACAAAACAAAACAAAAAAGACTATATTTATATTTTTAAAATATAATAGAACAATTTTACAGAATGAAAACAAAACAAAACCTGAGACAACAAAATCCAGGTCCTCTACAAAAGCAACTGTTCTTCATGTCTGCCTAATGAAATTGCTAGCCTTCCCTGAGTGCTGTAAGTCCCTTCTGGGTTTATAGACTTTCTTGGGGACATTCTCATGCTATCTGTAGCCAGAGAACTGCTTTAAAAATTCTCCAGTTGACAATTCTTTTCTCATTGTTCTCTGGTTCACATCCACCTTGCTTTTCAGTGAGCATCACAAGGCCACATGCTGATATGAGCCTATTCATCTAAATCACCAGGATTAGCTTAGTCGGAATCTGGATTTTCTTACAATTTTATTTATTTACTTATTTTAACAAGCAATTCCAAACAACTTGCAGGCCTTTGTGAGAATTGACATGACTTGGATTTCTTTCTTTCTTTCTTTCTTTCTTTCTTTCTTTCTTTCTTTCTTTCTTTCTTCTTCTTCTTTTTTTTTTTTTAAAAAGCTTGTCAATTCCTTTCAAAAGTTGGAATATGACTTTTTTGCCGCAGTTGTCCTTCAGTGGGTCACACGGCCCCAGGACCACATTCTAAAATCTCTAGCATGTTCTAAAGAAAGCAGAGGTCCTCAGGAGAGGATCACCAGACGTTTGCTGTGTTGGGTGAATGCAGGGTATCCTGAGCCTCTTGGGAACAACACAGGAAATTGTGAAAGGTCTGAAATTCAGCCCCAACAAGCTCCGCAGCTCAGAACTGGAGAGGAAAGGAGGCCAGGTTGATGCTGAGAGAAACAAGCATCAGCAATCAGCTGACCTGAGGGTGAGTTGAGCTGTGCCGGTGGAGAGTGATTTAATCCAGTGGACAAGCAGGAAAGCCTTCCGTAGCCCTCCAGTCCAGCCCCTCAGGAGCGAGTTGTGCTCTGAGCCTTCTCTGAAGGGTTACCTCAGATCATCTGGATTGTTCCACCCTGAGCCTCCCAACACCATCTCTCTAGATTCACAGCCCGGGTAGGGAACTTGAGCACTCTCCCCTTTCTTCCATAAGATCCCCAAAGGAAGGGTCTCTGGGAAGAGAAGAAGTTGTGAACCACAGGGGAGGGATCCTCTTGGGTTCCGGAGCAGAAAGTGGGTGGGAGGAAGGGCATTTCTGAGTCATCCGCAGGATGCTGCCCTTTACAAAGTTAATTAGGACTTGAGTTGTTTATAATAATGATGGTAATCATTATTTAGAGAACGTGGGTGGCGCTCTGCGTGGAATACCTTCCGCAGATCTACGTGGTTGTTTTCTTTATTGTTGCGGTCTTTTCTTCGCCACTTCTTGCCTCCTCCTCTTGATCGAATGCTCACTGGCACGCATGCGGCCCACCTTCTCCTTTCCCATTTTCTTTTTCCACGTTTTCCGAGTTTAGAGTAACTAAGCCGAGAGCGTTAGAGAAGCATAAGGAAGTCTACCAAGACTTCATTGTCTCCCCTCATCCACCTGCACCATCTGCATCCAGAGAGCCCTGACAGCTGTGATCACTCTCTGGCTTGTGGCAGATCTGAGACAGATACCAGCACTCCTGGGGCCACCTGAGGTTCTATTTGTTGCTTTATACAGCTGTCTCTTCCACTTGCTATTTTCCATCGCCTACCACCCTCCCTCCTCTCTCTGCCTCCAGGAAAGACGGGTAGGCTCCTGAGAGCTCCTCAAACCACAAAAGCGATGTGTTTGTGGTGTGAAGAGCTTGCAAGTGGCAAGAAGTGCAGGCCAGAAACAGCCATCAGAAGCCCCGTGGACACCCTGCCCAAACCTGTCCCAACAGACACCCACACTTCCCTTCCCCTGCCTCACCTAGCTCCCAGGGTCATTCTGACTTGCCAAGTGAAAATTGCTTGTTTGGTGGTGCCTCCCTCCAGGAGCCACTGGTTCCCAACTGTCAGTGGCTGACATTATTACACACAGCAACGTTTCTAAGGCAAATGAAGCTGCAAATGAGATGCTGGTTTCCAGCAGAGCGCCTCCCAGCTGTGTGCGAATTGTTGGCGGGAGTGCACACTTGCAAGGCCAGCCCTTTTCTAATCATTTATTTCTTTTTTCTTATTTTTGCATAGGGTTGATGCTGGGGAGCCCTTTGGAATTCACCCCTACAGACCAAAGTCACTGAAGTCCCAGCTTCCACTGTTTTCTCTCACAGTGGTGCATCTATTATGAGGAGGGACTCCTGGGAGGCTTGAGCTAAAATGAACCTCCATCATCACCTCCTGCCCTGCTCCTCACCTCGCCCATGATGCAACTCAGAGGTGAGCTGGGATGCAATATTGAGTTAGTGAGAAAACAGAACACTTACAAAGCAGAAGACATGGAGGAAGGTGCTACTTCCTGTGCTCTCACTGACGACGATGGACTTAAAACTTGTGATGCTCTTTAATTTTCAAGTGGGGGATTTTCAAAGGAGAAGTAAGACTCCACGTGGTGGGGCTTTGTGGTCTCTTTGCAGAACCACACACAAGCTTCAAGGGAAGTAGCTTCAAGAGGCTCCTCAGACCACATAGGGTGAGAAATACCAATGCTAATGGTGCACACAGCCTGTGGTACCCAGAGCAGGACCAGTGATGATGCCAGGATCATGTGCTTGATTCTCTGTTTCACAATTGGTAGAATAGAGGAAGTACAAGCTAGCATTTCTTGTAAGCAGACAGAACTGGCAAAAGAAGTATAAGGACATCACTCAGCTTGGCATTGATGAACCAGTCTGCCTCCATCTTAGGCTTAAAAGTCATCTGATAGTAAAGAAAAACTAAGTTCATTCCTGTTTATTATTAACCCTGTTTCACAAGGATTGGGCTATGTTCCACCGAAACCTTAACTACAAATGGTTCTATGCTGCCTCTTCCAGGAAGCAGCAATTGAAATGGATTTTTTGCGAGTCCCCAAAGTGGCCAGTCCCAAGCAGGGACAGTGCACAAGAGGTGACTGGTCCCCAGCCATGTGGCAGTGGTGGGCAAAACTTGCTGCAGGATCCCTGCAGCAGACAGACAGAAAGGCACATCATATAGAGTAAAGTTAGACATTTATTAGGTGGGTTATGGAGGGGAAGGCAAAGGGGGAGAAGTGGGAGAGAGAGAGAGAGAGAAAGAGAAAGGGGGGAGAGAGGCTGCCTCTGGGAGAGAGGGGACAGAGAGAGAGCAAAGATGGCAAGAGAGGGAGAGAGGCTTCAGGAAGGGAGTGGGCGTGGCTTGTCTCTTAAAGAGACAGAGCATTACAGCAATTCTATCTTTGTTTCAAAAAGTTATAAACATCTTACAGTCCTACCTTTGCTTCAAAAGGTTGTTATAATGACCTGTTGTTATGAATACCTTATGACCACCTTTCAATCATGTCTTGGCTTCAGGAGGTCATTGAGACTAACTCATTATGCTCTTGTTTCACTCCTGTAACCCCACCTAATTTGCCTGTCACTGCACCCCATTTAGAAAACCCCTATCACTGAGCTATAAAAAAAAAAACCCTTGTCTTCCTCACATGGCTTAGAGAGAGGCAGTACATGTGCATGAGTTAAAAGTCATGTTTTAATTAATCACTTGATTTAATAAATTTAGCCCTGATGATTTGGGTTGGTGGTCTTTCTCCTTGACTCTTTGGAAATTAGCATTATGGGCTTTACTCCTTCACTTGTTCTGAGTTATCTTCCACGATCTACTAAGAAGTCTCCTATAAACATTAAACAAACTATGGGGCAAAGAGATCCCTCACATCCCCACCTACTATCTCAGAGGTGAAATTCAACTGAAATTTCCCTGTATACCTGTTTGTTTTTTGCAATAATAGCAACATGATTAAAGCTGGTGAGAGAGTCACTTGGGCTTTCCAAATAGGACATTAGTTCAAAACCATTCTTATGGGCTACATATACCCAAGAGCCCTTGTCAAGGTATGACAAGAGTTGGTATTGTCATTTCCACTACTACTTTGAAAAGTGACATTCCTAGGTGACTGCCATAGCTTTTGACAATTTGACACAAACCTAGACATACCTGGGAAGAGAGAATCTCAACTGAGGAATTGCCTCCATCAGATTGGCCTATGGGTGTGCCTATGGGGTATTTCCTTAATTGTTAATTGATATAGGAGAGGTCAGTTGATTTTAGGCTGTACCATCCCTGGGATGGTGGTCCTGGGCTGTATAAGAAAGCAGACTAAGCAAGCCATTCAGAGCAAGCCAGTAATTCAGAGCATCCCTCCATGGCCTCTGCATTGGTTCCTGCCTTAAATTCCTGCTTTGCCTTCCCTTGGTGATGGACCTATAACTTGTAAGACAAATAAACCTTTTCTTCCTTAAATTTTGAGTTGTTGTTGGTCAGTGTTTTCTCACAGCAATAGAAAACAAACAAGGATGATCACCTATATATATATATTTTAAGAACTTGTGCCAGTGGTGTGGGAGAATTGTTTGTATTCTGTCAATCATGTTTTAAATAAATGCTGATTGGCCAGGCAGGAAGTATAGGCGGGAAAACCAGACAGGAAATAGAGGTGGCGCAAGGAGAACAGGGAAGAAGGAAGTTCTTCCCACACTCCTGCCAGTCCACCAGGATATGAGCTGCCTTGCTGAGAAAAGGTACTGGCCATGTGCCTGGCATGGATGGGAACAATGGGTTAATATAAGTTATGGGAGCTGGTAGGAAGACTGAGATAATGGGCCAATCAGTTAATAACCTAATGTAGACTCTCTGTGTGATTTTCTTTGGGGCTTGTCGGCTGCGGGGTACCGGG
>JAQHUG010000025.1:4915559-4941595 GCA_028555095.1 Dicrostonyx torquatus | reverse complement strand
AGAGAGAGAGAGAGAGAGAGAAAGAGATATCATCCTGGAAGCTGTAGTGTGAGTGAGTCACACAGTATACCCTTTTCCCCATACATCTTTATTTTGAAGTGTTCTTTGCAAAGAGTCGTTGGTCTGGTTCAAGGTGTCCTGTTTCTGCTACACTATTAATGTTGGGCCCTCACTGGTGATCCTCTTGAATATCCTGTTGTGGCCTGTGTCATGGAGATCCTGAAGTTTTGGGTCTGCATGATGTGGCCCTTTTGTGAGCTGCAACAGATCATAGATAGTTTGGATGTTGGGGTGGGCCAACTCATAACTCTGGTTCTGGCCTGGGTAATTGCAAGACTGGTCAGCTTGCCAGCTCTGCCTGTCCTCATGACCGGGGTGAGGTTTCCAAGTGCCCCAACTAGTTTACCCTATGCAGCAATGAGCAAGAAGAGGGTTAGTTCTCTTGCTTTTATGCCTTCAGGGTCAACTCACCTACACCCATCAGGGCCAGCTCTACTATGTTGCCCAGGCAAGGTAAAGGAGCTGGTAAGGGGCAGGGGCAGCTGTTATAGAATGCTATTTTAATATGTGTTAGATTTGTTTATGATGTGGAAAATTTGTTTTAATGATGCAAAGATGTGTTGCATTCTTTTATGTTGCATTTGTTTAACTCTGTGAAGTTGTGTTACTTTGCCTGTATAAAAATCTGGTCTAAAAAAGAGCTGAATGGCCAATAACAAAGCACAAGAAAAGAAAAGGACTATGAGCTGAAATAAACCTTTTCTCCAGTAAGTTACTACTGGTCAGAGTATTTTTTTTTAAATCACAGCAACCAGGAAAAGAAACTAAGACAAACTGGAGAGTCCTCTATTTCGGTAGGTGTACCCAGTTCTTCTGGCCTTCACTCAACTGTCTATTCTCTGTCACATCAATTAGTCATGATTAATGTCGCTATGAAGCACCAGCTGTGATTGTCAGGGCTTGTGATGGATCCAGAGCATTCGATGACAGTTAAGACAGGAAGGACAGAGAAAGTACTGCTTACTGTTAGCATATACTGACTAAATTCATGATTACAGCATGTGTTTAGGTGGACACAGGAGCCGTACACTAATCTCATACTCAGAGAACAGTGTCTCAGAAGAATTCGGGCATGGCTTGAGACCAAACTGCTAAGAGATGTATCAGTTCTGGTGTTGCTGATTGGGTTAAAATTCTAGCTTTGCCACACAGTACCAGTTCTCCCATCCTCTTTCCTTTTCCCTTCCCTCCTTTCTTTCTTTCTTTTTCGTTTTTTTCTTTTTTTATATATAAGATGGGGTAGCTATAGTTCTCAATTCATGTGATTGCCAGGGTAGTTCATTAAATCGATATGCACAGTAAATGTTCAGTGGATCATTTGGCACATGGTAAGCACTTAATTTTATGTGCATCAATAAATTAATAACTATAAATATTTGATCCTTGTAATCTGGTCTCTACCAGAAGAGGCCATGAATCTTCTATGAAATCCTTGGAGTATCAGGATCACCCATAAATCTTTCCTCTACCTTCTTATTCTCTTCTTTCTGTTTCTTCTCATTGTCTTAACACATTGGTCTTTTTAAGTCAAATTTGTGTTCTGCCTGTGGCCCTCTGATAGATTAAGGAGTAGCTGCATTTGAAGAGAACATCTCCAAGGATGTTACTGTCTGCCTCTGCAATCTGCCAAGCTGGTATTACCATTAGCTAATGAGGATGATTTGAAGTGACTACCTATAAAAACAAAACAATAACACCAACAACAAAACCCACAGTAACATGGATGTTTTCAACCATCCAAAACCTCCTGGAGAGTCTGAAAACACTTCAGTGTAGTATTAGCCAGCTTTAATGCATCTCTAGTGTTTTCTCTCTTCTACACCAGGACAGTGGTGACTACCAGTGACCCATGTGCTCGTGCCTTCACACTTCATCCTATGTGAAAGTTTCCATCCATGTGCTTGACAACTTGTGACCGCGGAATTCAAACAGGAGGGGAAACATTAGGAAGATCTTTGCAGCCTAGGCAATTGCACACTGGCACCCTGTATCTTATGGGAGTGCTATTTAGGAAGAAATTACACAATGGGGCCAGATTTCTTTAAATTTAGGGACTTCTAAATCCAGGACTAATGATCAATAATCTTAGAAGAATTAAAAAAATACTTTTACTCATTCACAGTAAAATAAAGATACTGGGCAAGAATCCACACAGATGAGAGCCTACTCTAGTATGAGTGCCCTGAGTCCCAGTGGATCTCAGTTGTGTGACCTGAGAATATTCTCCTTATAACCAAGAAAGCAGACAAAATTCAGACTCTTTGCTATCCCTTAAGAACTCCCACAGGTAGCTAACAATCCTACCTGTTGACCAAGAGCCACATGCACCTCCCCTTTTCACTCTGCACAGTCCTCCCCCAATCTTACCACGGGAATAGTCTTCCTAGAATGCCCAGGACTCCAGAAAGTGCTTTAATATGGAGATGAGTAATACTTTATACAAATATAGGAATAGTGGTGGTACAGAAGCAACACTCTGTATCGTGGTTTAAATGGGACTAATTGGATAAGCCTGTTCTACCCATACTTAGATGAGAAAGTAAGTTGTTCCACACATAGAAGACACTCCTATGTCTCCTAGCAGTCAGATGCATTGTGAATGCCCTCGTTATGCTCCATCTTAGCTGAAACGAAGCAATGTTTGTCAATGTAGTTATTAGGCTGTACCTTAGTATGGATCATGTTTCTGATACTGAGTTCCTAAGTTAATCCTAAGCGGAGAGAAAAATAATGATATGTCTGTACCTTTGATTTGGGTCATTAAGGCTGCCACTTTAGGAAACATAACCAACTCTCTAAGAGAAAACCCCAAACTTGAGGAATTCGCAGTAGTCTAGTCATTGCAGGGATAGTGACAGGAAGTGACAGCTACCTTTTGCAACCTAGATTGGGCTGTATTGATAAATTGAAAGTCACGGACAACATATGTCAATGCAATCAAATAATCCAGTCACTAAGAACTCTAACTTTCACATTTGACAAATGTAGATGATGCAACTTGATGCTTGCAGGACTGCCAGGAAGTTATCTTCCCTATGTCTCCTTTCCTCGTTTGTGCAATACTCTTAAAGTTTCTGCTACCCAGAGTTGTTCTAAAATTCAATGGGATGATGTCTACTCTTCTGGTTAGATTTTTATTCAACTTGACACAAGCTAACATCAAATGGGAAGAGGAATTGCCTTTGACATATGCCTCCATCAGTTTGCTTGTAGACAAGTCTGTGGGGTTTTTTTGTTGTTGATGATGGTGGTGATGATAGATATGGTAGAATAGGAGGGTTCTTCTGTATTTTGTGTTGCTTTCATTGGTTAATAAAGAAGCTGCCTTGGCCTTTTGATAGGGCAGGACTTAGATAGGTGGGGAAAAGAGAACAGTATTCTGGGAAGAAGACTGGCTCAGAGAGAGCCCGCCATGAAGCCGACAGGGTCAGACATGTTGAATCTTCCCGATAAGCCCACTACCTCATGGTGACGTACAGACTATTAAAAATGGGTTGAAATAAGATGTGAGAGTTAGCTAAGAAAAGGCTAGAGATAATGGGCCAGGCAGTATTTAAATGAATACAATTTTCGTGCGGTTATTTCGAATGTAAGCTAGCTGGCGGCTGGGAGCTGGTCCCCAGGAAAATTGCCCTGCTCCTTGGCGGGGACACAGCCACCCCTCTTACTACAATATGGGAGGGCCGAGCCCACTGTGGGTAGTGCTACCCTAGCCAGATGGTCCTAGGTTGTATAAAAAGCAAGCTGAGTAAGCCATTGAGAGTAATGTAGTTAAGAAAAGTTCCTTCATGGTCTCTGCTTCAGTTCCTGCACCCAGGTTTCTGCTCTGTTTGAGTGCCTGCCTTGGCATCCCTCAATGGTAGGCTGTGATGGGGATGTAAGCTAAATAAATTGTTTCTTCCTCAAGTTTCTTTGGGTCATTACATTTTTATCAAAGTAATAGGAAGCAAACTAGAACATCAACAAAGGCTTAGGAAAGTATCTAGCACAGAAAAAGTAATTAATAAGATTTGAGTAATTATTCAGCCACAAACAAGGCTGCACTTCCAGGTTCTGGAGCCATGCACATGCAGACAAGCCTTCAGGCAAGTGTCTGAATGTTAAAGGGCCCCTGCATGACCCACGTGCATGCATAATGTGGTTTCGTCCACATATGACTCAGCTAAACCCTTGAGCGCATGCGTGAGCCCATCATCTGCGCCATCTGTGTATGACGTAGTCATGCCAACTTTCTGTGCACATGCTCTAGGCAGCTTTTAAAAAGCTGGACATGGCCGGGCGGTGGTGGTGCACACCTTTAATCCCAGCACTTGGGAAGCAGAGGCAGAGGCAGGTGGATCTCTGGGAGTTTGAGACCAGCCTGGTCTACAAGAGCTAGTTCCAGGACAGGCCCCAAAGCCACAGAGAAACCCTGTCTCAAAAAAAAAAATAGGTGGGAAAACCAGACAAGAAGTAGAGGTGGAGCAATGAGAACAGGGGAATTCTAGGAAGGAGAAAGCCCATCACTCGGCACTCCTGCACAGATCACCGAAGAAGCAGGATGTGACCTGCCCCACTGAGAAAGGTATCAAGCCATGTGGCTAACATAGAATAATAGATAAGAATAATGGGTTAATATAAGCTACAAGAGCTAATAAGAAACCTGAGCTAATGGGCCAATCAGTTTATAATCTTAAAAACAAAACAAAATAAAAGCTGGACATGCCGTCTTCCTCTCTCTCTGCTCACTGATTCCCAGGCCTGTATGTGCCTCTAATAAACTCCTAAGCAGGTTTGTTGAGTGTTCTATGTTTCCTTCTCACTTGTGCCAGGTAATTTCAATTTGTTAGTTACTATTTGAGGAGTTAAGTCACATTATACCTTTCTACATCCAAAGTATCGTCAGTGACTCAGTCAAAGGTCTGAGGGTCTATTTGGATAGAGCACTACAACTATCTAACACGATGTCACTGGGTCACCTACCAGAGGCTAGAAAACCAGAGGGTACAGTAAGCAGAAGGAAGATTGCTCCCTGAATCAGAATCTCATTGCATGAGTAAAGCTCCCCTTTGAGGGTCACAGCAGGCCTGGGCCACGCTTAGCAAGTCTCAGCCAGTAGCGTTGACCATTACCTTCAAACCACTACCATCTTGGAAAGCCAACCAGATGAGGTGACATAGGCCACTGCACATCCTGGCACTTGACTTGCAAGAGATCAGTGACTTGTGACCAAAAGGGAGGATCTGGCAAGCAGTAGGCTGAAGACATAGCTTGAGTCATTTCCGACTCATTAACACCATCTGCTGTGCCATCTAGGCTTGGTCAGCTGGAGAGGACTCCTCGGTTATTGGCACCATGGGGACCTTTCAGGAAGTTCTTTTCCTACTGTTACACCATGGATACTCTTTGGGGAAGACCTCTAGGAAGTGATGGGTGTTTTACCCAAGGGTCGGAGTTATATTCATTTTTTCTGCATTGTAACATAAGGCTTGTCCTGTCTCTCCATCCCCCCAAAACCTTGTTTTCTCTCATATATCACCACCAGCCAATGTATCTGCTACTACTGGTCTGGTATTTCTAATAATTTTGTCGCCACTCCTGAGAAAGAACATAGATAGCCTTGTTCTCAGAGGTTCCCTGAAGTAAGCTGTGATATAACTTCTTGACCCGGGTAATAACTACCTCTAACCTTTCTTTACACATACTTTATCTCTTTCAAGTTTCTGTTCATTCATTCATTCACAAGTGATTTCCCGGTGCCCACTGCATGCCAGGCTCTGTTAAGTTTTAAGGATACAGTTGTAAGCAGGATGGGCAACGGAAAAGCACACACTCTGATCTCTGATATGAAGCTTGAAACATGGAAATCAGTGAGAACGATTCTGACAGTGAGAAAGGCAGTGTAGGGTGGGCGGGGAGACAAGCCAGGTTTGTTGACACAAACTTCCTCAGTTCAACTCTTTAGCAGTTTCTCTTGCTGGTTATATGGCCTTGGGTAAGTCATTGAATGGTCATAGAATGTGTCCTGGTTTTCAAAGTGAGGATTCCGATATTCTTCTTCTTCTACAAACCATGAGATGAGTCCTGTGTTATGAAAGTCAGATGAAGACCTAGAAATGGAATATTTTAATCAGAGGAAAAAGTAAAGACAAATGTCTTATGATGAAAACAATCTTAAAGGATCCTGTTTAGTAGACAGCTTGTCACTTGCATGCTGAACATGTCCGGATTTCCTTTCTCTTGTGATGAACCACACTGACATAAAGCAACTTGGTGAGGAAAGAGTTTGTTTTATCATAGAGGTTACAGTCCATAATCCAAGGAAGCCAAGGTAGGAGCTTAAGGTGGGGGCTTGAAGCAGAAAATGCAGAGCAACCTACTTACTGACTTGCTTTCAGGGTCGTTCATATTCAGTTACCTTTGGGTGGCATCATCCATAGTAGGCTGGGTTCTCCTATATTAATTAGCAATCAAGACAATGCTCCCACAAGCATGCTCATAGGCTGGTCTGATCCTGACAATCCCTTAGTTGAGGTTGCTTCAAGTAAGTCTGGGTTGTGTCAAGTTCACAGTGCAAGCTAATGAGGGGAGGGGGAATGACAATAAGAAGGGGGTGGAGTGAGGAGAGAGGTCCTAGGTCATAGTGACCTGAATAGTAGGTCTCCATATTTCTAATGCTGAGACCCTTTAATACAGTTCCTCATGCTGTGCTGACCCCCAGCCACAAAATTATTTTGTTGCTACTTCATAATGTAATTTCACTACTGTTATGAATCATAATATAAATATCTGTGTTTTCAGATGCTCTTAGGCCACATCTGAGAAAGGTCAAAGGGATTGTAACCCACAGGCTGAAAACCACTGTCTTAAACGCTGTGTTGAGAATCCTGGATTCATTCTTACTGATTAGGCTCTAACCTCCTAAATGTAAAGCCTGACCCCTGATCTGTCACCTGTAGAAATCTCGGTAATACCCCTAACACCTTCCCTTATTAATTATGAGTGTGAAGCCAGAGAGTGAGCCCCATTCACTGCAGAACTGAACAGCAAAGTGTGTTGTACAAAAGATGTACCCATCCTTTGAGTGATGGATGGATGGATGGATGGATGGATGGATGGATGGATGGATGGATGGATCAGGGGATGGATGAGAGATGACCAGTTTCAGACCTGTAGTCAGATCTTCAGGTCAACAACAACAACAACAACCAAGAATACTAAATAGCTCAAGTCGATTTTGCTTGAATCAAAGTGTAATAGAGCAAGTGCCAGAGAAAATGGGAGGCACTAAGAGTAAACAAGTGGAGCAGAACTTTGTGTTTTGATAGACTTAAGAGTTCCTTGTCTTTGTTTTGTTTTAGCTGTAGCTATTATTATGCAAACTTGGGAAAATTACTCAAAAGGAAAAGTTCACAGTGTTTTACTTATCCAGATGTTTGACTTTCAGCAACCTTAGTCTCTACCTTCTATAAAACAAAACAACCCAGAAAAACAGAGCCTTTGGAGATCAAAAAGACAAATCCCGAACTCCAACTCCAAAACAAACCATACGTTGGAAGGAAAACACCTTAATTTGAACCTGAGGTTGTGACTACAAAGTACACAGATCCCAGAACGAGGTTGTCTTTGGTCCATTCCTCTCTCTGCCTCCACTTCTTTACATATTTACTAAACAACCCCGGGGCATCAAAGATAGAGCTGATGCTGTGGATAAACCAGTGAAGAACACGGATGTGCTGCACTTCCCTGAAGAACTTAGGTCCCCCCTTTGCTTCTGCTCTTCTGTCCTCTTACTCCTTTCCTTTCCTCGTTGTTCATCATTAGAGTCTGAAACTAGAGCTCAGGGGTCAAATTCTTTCTCTTCCGTGTCGTCATCTCTCTCTTTCTCAAACATTAGAAACCACTATGAAGGCCTGAGGATGTGACGGAAGCCATGGCCAGAATCTGATCCACATGCCCTTGGGCAAGTCTAGTGTTTTCTCTGGCCCTCAGTTTCTTTATGGACAAAGGGTCAGACACTCTCCTGTGCAATATTCTGTGGCTCTGGGCAGTAGCGCAACACACGATAATTTGGCTAATCCCTCCTAGTCACATGCTGTGGCCTCTGATAAAATCAGCACAAGCCACATCTGCCAGCCCGTTACAACACCTGCCAGGAAAGAACTTTAAATGTCTTAACAAGAAAGCAGGTCTTTTTCATTTCTCTGATGAAGACACTGACTTTAAAACTGAGAAGAGACAACGATGTGCTGTTTGATAGGATTCAGAACATGAAGGGCAGGTGAGGTGGTGTTTGGAACAATCTCTCAGGTCAAGTCTAATTTTATCTGAGCTGATGTTGCCAAACTTCAGTAATTGCTCCCAGCATAACCACAGATTCCTTGTTGTGTGTTTATAAAGGTGACCGCTGCAGGGGCCTCCAGAGGAGGGTTCATCTGATGGCTTTTACCTTTATTGCTGTTAGGCCTGGAACACAGAGGAGCTGGTTTTCATCGTGTGGGCTATAGCTTACCTGCAGAAAGGATACTGAATCTGGACTGGGGTCCCTTTACTCAAAAGTGTGGCAATACCATAGACTTGCAATGTCCTCCTCCTTAGGTTCTCCCAATTGAACTTGATGACTTTGTGTCCTGACTTCCAGAAGACTTTGTCATTGAAGACAGATGGGAAAAAGGTTGGGTGTTACCAGTGGGGAGCTATCTATCTTACTGAACTTAAAAGAAAAACTTATAAAGCAAAGGACATTGAAATATCTTTTTAAAAGAATCAGGAGGCCATCAAGTTAGGAATACTTCTGCAGCTGCCTCGAGTATGGTTACCTATACCCTTGGACAGCATCTCGAATGACAGGCTTGGATATCCTGACAATTCCACTATGCTCCAGGCTCACAATGCACAATGCAAGGTTGTCAGACTATTACTTTATGGAATTCCTATCATACTCCTCAATCATTTTCACCATCCAAAATCTCCTAGAAGATCCTATTTTCCTGTTTTGAACCTTTATCTCAAAAATTACAATTTCTAACACCCGAATAAAAGGCTATTTTCTTTTTCACAGACTTTGTGTGTGAACTGGCTGGCAGGCCTTAAAGAAGGCAAAGTCAAAAGATGGAAGTATGAGATGGCACAAGGACTCTCTGTCCATGGCTGCTTTGGTGACTTGGTAAAAAGGTATCAGCTTGACGTTAGAAGTCATTGGGAATTGCAGGAGAATAATAAAGTTGGGTAATGAGGCCTTATGTCTTCAACAGGCTCTTGCATTCAACAAGGGAAGTTGAAAGACTAGAGAGACAGTTCAGTGGTTAAGAGCTCTTGATGCTCTTTCAAAGGACCCTAATTAAGTTCCTAGAACCCAGGTCAGACTCCAGCTCCAGGTGATTCAATGCCTATGGCCTTCTTGGGTACCTGAACCTACTCATGTGCACATACCCACATACAAATCCAACTATACATAATTAGAAATAGTAAAAACAAATCTTTAAAAATTAATCAAGAGTAGTTGGATGGAGAAATATATTTAAAAGAACATAGCCAGAGTCCTGAACAACCCCTCTGACTGAATCTCTCACCATTGTCATATAAATTGCCTGTAAAATAAGATGGCACAAAGTGGACAAAAGAGTCAAATTTAAGACCTTTTTAAGTTTGTGTTTAATCACTTTGTGGTAAAACTATGGCAAAGACCATAAACTACATTCTTATTCAGAGAAATGGGCATGGTGAAAAGACAAAAGTAAAATAAATACTTTGAACCTTGAGAAGCTTGATGTGGGATATCCTTCTGTATATGTGTTGCTTTTATTGGTTAATGAATAAAGCTACTTTAGCCTTTGACCGGGCATAATATAGCCAAGCTGGAAGAGATAGAGAGAGAGAGTGTGTGTGTAGGCAGACTCAGGGAGATGCTGTGTAGCTGCCGAAGGAGACAGGTACCATGTAGTTCCTCAAAAAGCAAGAGGTAACAATCCATGAGCCCCATGGTAAAATATAAAATAATAGAAATGGGTTAATTTAAGATGTAAGAGTTAGTTAATAAGAAGCCTGAGCTAATAGGCTCAACAATGTTGTAATTAATATAGTTTCTGTGTGAGCTAATAGGCTGAACAATGTAATTAATATAGTTTCTGTGTGATTATTCAGGTATCGGAAGCCAGGGAATGAACAAGCAGTCTCTGCTTACAGAAGCTTGTTTGGAATATCAAGATGTGATGCCAGAAAAAGAGGGCAAACCTTATTTATAGACAAGAGGCTCCATGGAGGAATTTTGAAGAAGAATTAAGTCCTGCTCTGTAGAAAGTGAAAATCATTATGTTTATGAGAAAATCATTAAAATGTTCAAACTGTAGAGAGATGTTTGTATGCTGTAGTAGTCTTGGAAGAGAGGTGGGGTGGTGACAAGCCATGGAGCATGACAGGAAGCAGATGTCTAGTGCTTGAGGATACCAGTCACACATTGCACCAGTCACCCTAACGCCTGTCTTTGCTTGTGACCAGTAGGTAGATACATGCTTATTCTCCTTAGTTTTCTATTGTTGGGCTAAGCACCATGACCAAAGCAACTTGAAGAGGAAAGGGTTTATTTCAGCTTGAAATTTAAAATCCACCATGAAGGGAAGTCAGAACAGGTACTCAAGCAGGGATTTATGTAGATTCCATGGAGGGGTACTGCTTACTGGCTTGCTCGACACAGTGCTCAGCCTGCTTTCTTGTATCACCCAGGACCACCCGCCCAGGGATGGCACTACCCACCGTGAGATGACCCTCTCAGATTAATCACTAATCAAGATGATGCCCCACAAACTTGCCTAAAGGTCAATCTGAGGGAGGCATTTTCTCAACTGAGGTTTCCTCTTCCCAGATGGTCCTAGCTTGTGTCCAGTTGACCAAAAACTAACCACCAAACTGTCTCAATCCCTATCCCATCTCATAAACTAAAATAGCTAAAATCATTCTCCTCTCTGGAAGGGTATCAAGGGAGAAGGAGAAGATCTAAAATGAATGGGAAATTCATCTAAATGAAATTAAGTTTTAAACATCAGCAAATGAGTTGCCTTGAATTGGTGAGATTGCATTTTTCAAAATATCAATGAACATGGGGCTTTGACACTGACACTAAGTATTTCATAGATGCTTTGCCTTTTCAACCCTGATTTTGTGTCCATACTATTCCTATATTTTATAAATATTTGTTTTCTATGTAATTGTGTATGTGTGTATGGGCACACGCGTGTATATGTAGGTATACATGCATGCTGGTGCCTGAGGGGTTCAGAAGAGGAACTGGAATTGCAGGCCATTGTAAATTTCTCAATATAGGCACTGGGAACTAAACTTGAGTCTTTTGAAAGAAAAGCAAGTGCTCTTGACTGCTGAGCCACCGTTCCAGCCTCCATGTATTCCTATATTAATGCTATTAGTGGAAATAAGCAGGGTAAGTTGGTGTGCATGTGGGGAATCTCAGCTCTGGGGGGCCATGGGTATTCTTGGCAGGGAAGCTGGTTGAACAGACAGGGTGGGAATTGAGGCTGTTCTTTGGAGTCAAAGCTTGTCATTTATTACTTCTCTTTCTAGGCTTCATGTAAGCATTAGTTTGATACCAGTTACTAATTACTGGCCATCTACTGTTTCTAGTCATTGTGCCTCATGTTCCAGTGGTTTTATTTAGGTTGCATGATACCTGGTTGAAGTTGATGGTGTCTAAGGTTTTATGAATAAGTAAACTGAGATTGGGATGAGCGAGTGATAAATGTGGAACTTAAAATCTTTCCCACTTAAGTCTCTTTTCAAATCTGAGTCATTTTAGTCAAGAGAAACTGAAGAATGTGCACACAGCACGGGATGGTCTGAAGGACCCTCCTGGTCCCTTTAATCATTAGGAATTTAGGAAGTTCTGCCATTTACTTTGGCTGCTCACTATTGCATCTTTTCCTGTGCTTGTAAGATTGCCATGTTGTGGCTTGGATGAGGGAAACTATTCGCACTGGCTTCAGGTGAACACCAGCAAATGTGTCTTGGGATACGTGGACATTCAAGGGCAAACGTTCAGCACAGCTTTCCAGATCACCTGTTCTGCTGTCACCTCACAGCTCTGCACTGAGACCCACCCAACAGCTGAGGGTTCACCATGGGGGTTGTGTACCAGAAAAGGGTGCTTCTCTCTTGTTTATTTCCGTGTTTTACAAAGCAAACATGAAGTGGTTTTTTTTCAAGAAGCAGATAAAACACTATGGATCTGGAAATGTAATCTAGCCTTAGCTGGGGCAAACATACTAAAAGATACTGGGAAATGCCAGCTTGCATGCACCTGGAGTCTCTGGGGAAAGCTGAGATCATTTACAAACTTTCCCCTTGCAGAGAGGGTAAGATCCCTGCCTTGACTGGCTCATTGCAAGGCAACTTGAGTTTTCTTTCACAGGTCATTCGTTAGGTAATATTGCTGTCTCTCCAAGTCTATGGGCTCTGCAGTGTCTAAGTCTTTCTGTTAGGAGAAATGATGGCTTCATATATAAAACATGAAGAAAGAAAGAATTATTCACCCTCCAATTCTATCCATTTCCTGTTACAAGAAAAAAATGATGTGCAGCCTTAGGCAACATCTCTAACCCAGTTCTTGCTCATTCAGGTGATTTCAATTCAAGCAATGAGACCCATTCATTTCCAGCTCCTGAACCTGCTCTAAAGAAACCCTTTTGACCATATGTTTCTAGCTGCTAGGCTCAGTCTGGGCAAGCAGCAGCATTTACTGAGAGATGGAATGGGCCTGATGAACATTAATATGGTCAATAAAGAAGCCATGACCCCTCCTTTCTCTTCCCTCACAACCCAGGTGATGTGATTTGAATGTATTTTATGTCCCATACGCTAGTATATTTGAACTCTTGGTCCCCAGCTGGTGGAGTTTTTTTGGAAGGTTGTTATGCCTTTAGGAAGCAGAGTCTCTGCAGGAAGTGGCTCTTTAAGCCTTGAGGTTTTCTAGTTAGGACCACTTCCTGTCTGCTCTCTGCTTCCTGACTGCAGCCTCGTGCTCCAGTGACCATGTCTTCCCATCATAATGGAATGTGTCCCTTCTTCAACTGTGAGCCAGTTTAAAGTCTTCTTTCTTGAGTCGTCTTTGTCAGGTTGTTTAGTCAGTCCTCAAGGAGAGGAAAATAGCTGACACTCCAGGTGGCTATCTCAGCCCCTCAGGTCACGCTTCACTCTGCCGTGCCCAGCAAAGGGTTAAACAGACAGACTCCAGTAGGAATCCCAGGGCTCCAAGGAAACCGCTGGCTTCTAGCTGCCACATCCAGGTCTGCCTTGTGCTATTTGCACACCACACTGTCGCCACCCGAGTGCTGAGGATTGGGGCAGGATGGAGACATACAGTTGTGTTTGTCCCTTCAGTGGGGTCGTCCTGCTGAGATGCAGGTTGTTCATCGGTATGTTGAGGTGTTTCTCAGAGGCTTGATTTTAATCAGCTCCTTCACCGAGAAGCTTACCTGGAGGGGTACTGTCATACCTTGTAGGTAAGGTGGAAGGAACCTATTCTTTCCATCTCGCAGATGGGTCTCCATAGCACCCAACAGTAGGCAAATTAGTAAAAGAAAAAAAGGTAGAACTGTATGACTATGCAAACCTATGAGACTTACATATAATAAGAGGTTTAAAGGAAGACCAGAGCACTGAAGGTCAAGTTCTCTCTTCATTGGAAGGAGTGAAATGGGAACATAAGCAACTTTAGAGGAGGAACAATGATTTCTTTCTTTTTGTCTTTTGTTCTTTGAGACACAGTCTCACTATGTGGCCCTTGCTGTCCTTGCAGGTGAGGTGTGGGCTGTGTTCCCAGCACCTGAGAGGAGCGCGGGCCCTTTGTTCCCGGCACCCAGCTCTTGGCCAGTGGGCTAGCTTACATTTAAAATAACCACACGAAAATTGTATTAATTAAATTACTTACTGCCTGGCCCATTATCACTAGCCTCTTGTTGGCCAACTCTTACATCTGATTCAGCCCATTTCTAATAGTCTGTGTGTTACCGCGAGGTAGTGGTCTTACCAGGAATCATTCAGCATGTCTGACCCTGGCGGCTTCATGGTGGCAGCTCTCTGAGCCTTCCCTACCCCAGAATTCTATTCTGCCTACTCCGCCCACCTAAGGGCTGCCCTATCAAAAAGCCAAGGCAGTCTCTTTATTTAACCAATGAAAGCAACAGAAATACAGAAGGACCCTCCCACACCATTTGCAGAGTAGACCAGGCTGGCCTTGAACTCAGCAATCCACCTTCCTCTGCCACCAGTCCCTGCTCAAGAGTGACAATCTCTGAAGATGGTGCACCTGAGGAAGAGACACTATCACATCTTTGGATACTCACCTGTTCTCCAGGTGCAGCATCAACCCTCAATCTTTCTCCCTGCCAGTCAGTCTTCCAGAGAAGGGGAACTTCAGGTAGGCCAGGAACTTCAAAGGAAGCCCCTTTTCCTTCATTAGAAGAAAGGAAAAGGGGAGAGAGTCCAAGTGGAAGTGGGGACAGAAGAATGTCCTTTGTTTAAAGCATCCAGCTTTGCAGAACGGTTATACTTTAGGGTGTCATTTCTTTTAAACCTTACCACTTATAATGAAGGTCTCCGAAGCTAATAGCATCATTTTCATGATTGTAAAATGTTACATATTTTTTAATGAGCACCATAAATATCAGGTGTTCCTTGGAGTGTAGGAAAAGCAGAGTTGAAACTATTTGGTTTTGCTTTGGAAGCGATCAATATGTAGAAAGACATAAGACCCCAGGACGTAGAAATGTTAGGAAACACAGGGGGACCCATGCCAAGGATCTGGCCAATGGAAATGGGAGGCTCCTACATTCGGTAGGCCTGGCACACTCCTGTTAAGTTTAAGATGCATAACTAAAGATGCACTGTGAAGAACTCCTCATTTTTGTTAAGACATGTTCAGTAGATACTCAGAAAATCCTATGAATTCCATAGGATATTGTATGTTCAATGAAGTTGTAATAGGAAAGACTGCATAACTGGAAAAATGGCTTAGATCACTGAGTGGCCCAGCAACAACTTTGTAAACGTAACAAAACCTGGGAGGTAGAAGAGTCCCTCCCACGGTATGGGAGTTTGCTAGTTTCTGCACTTGAGTCTGTTGAGTAACTGCTCAGACAGTGCTGTTAACCCAGAAAACAGGGCTGTTTTGATTGAATGTGCTAGGCCTGCACAGCTAAAGCACCGCCCAGCCCTTGGTTCAGGCAAAATATCAGTAGCCTTTCAAGTCTTTTCTACCTGGGGAGGTGACAGAAGAAGGACTTTCAGATTCAGAGTGGGAGGGGCTTGGGAGCACTGGAGGGCTATCAAACCCTCTCAGGTGTCAGTAGCAGCAGCCACACCTTCTGTCCAGAAACACTGACTCAGGTGACACTTTCCCCAAAGTCACTGATGCATGGGAAGCTGCCTTCCCAGCTAACTAAACTGTTTTCATGTCTCCTTCAATTGGCTTAAACCTAGGCTAGCACAGTTGGGGAGTGCCTCTCTCTTCTCTGTCCCTTCCAATGCTACCCAACAGGGTCCCCAGCAGGTGAGTGGTTCAAACAGGCTGTGCCTAGCTGCCATACAGATCAAAGGGATGAGCCACTTGTCTCCAAATGAATTAATGGTTCCAGCGGGTGGCAAGGCGCTCTCATTTTTCTTTTTAAGAGCAACCTTGGAAAGGTGTCTGGAGGTTCGGAAGGTATGGAAATTTAAGAGACCCCAGCATTTAGATTGTCTGAACTTCCCTGACTCATGAAGCTTGAATGGAATATCATCCAGGCCTTCTCAATAGATTATTCGGTCCCAAGGCCCAACCTTTGGTTAAAAATGAGGGTGCATTAAGGTGAACTGGATACCCCCATGTGGCTGGCCTCTGCTTTCTCCTGCTTTCTGTAATCACTCCCCAAGTCCGTTCATGCCCGACTGCACAGTGTGTTCATAAATAGCACTCTTAAGACCTTTTTCTTCTCTCTGTGGCAATGTGACAGTTTGGCTGAGGCCCTTGCCCACTACAGTTGAGGACTCTGGGATGAATTTCCACACAGAACACTGCTGCTCTACCCTGTCTCCTGTCTCTGCCCCAGTTGCAGAGAAACCAAAGCAGCCATTTCATTCTTTCACTGGTCCCCATCGCCTTTATCCTCAGCAAAGATGGCCCCGGAGACTTCTTTACACCCACCTCAATTCTGTTTCTCTTTATTTCAAAACCACCTTGACAGTATCCCAAATTACTTTTATTTGTACATTCAGTATTTTTGTTGTTATTTTCCCAAGTAGGACAGGGCACAAATACGTGGTCCACAGCCTGACTTCTGTCATAGTGCCTTTCAGGAAAGCAGTTCTATCTCCTAGACTATGTAGTTTGAATCTGGTTTGTCTTCCTGAGACTAATGTTTGGATCTGATCTGCACCGTGGAGCTCTAGTTGTGTGGGATCTTTAATCTAACAGTGGTGTTCAGAAATAAGACTTTTCATGAGATATCAAGCTGGCATTCCCATGGTTGGATCTGGTGGTGTACCCAGAGTTTCTCTGTGTCTTGCTGGCCTCTCCCAAATAACCACTTAGAGATTTATTAATTAATTATAAATGCTTAGCAATAGCTCAGGCTCATTACTAGCTAACTCTTACATTTAAACTAACCCATATTTCTTATCTACATTCTGCTAGGTGGCTTGGTACCTTTTCTCAATAAGGCAAGTTCATCTCCTCTCTGCATCCCTCGCAATTCTAAGACTCCTCCCCTGCTTCTTCCATGCTCTCTTTTTTCTGTAAGTACCGCCTAACCTCCACCTCTCCAGCTATTGGCCAGTCAGCCTCTTTATTAACCCAATTACAGTGACACATATTCACATAATATAAAGGGATATACTGCAGGTGGCTTTTATTAGAAGGAGGACAGAAACCAGAGGACACTCATGCAGATTCCCTTCCTCTTGATATGCAATAGGCAGTGTGCTGTACTATTCCATTGCCCTGCCTGCAAGGCCATCACCAAAGGCAGCCTTTGACCTTGGCCAGGACCAAGAGTCCACATGGACCTCTTTGCTTTGTGGCTTATTCCAGCTAGAATACTGTGATATCAGCAGCAGAAATGGACCACAACAAGCTGGTTTCAAGCAGTTTATGCTAAGAAACACCCAAATATGGGTTTTTGATTGCTCTTGCTTCTCTGTTGCTGTGAAAAGCACCAATGAAATGAACTTGGGAGGGAAGGTTTGATTTCTTCTCACACTCTCAGCTTACATTCCATCCCCGAGGAAAGATGAGGCAGGAACGAAAGCACACACAATGGAGGAACACTGATTCTTGGCTTCCTACCATGGCCTGCTCACCTTGCCTTTTAGTACAATCTAGAACTACTTGGTCTGGGGCAGTACCACCTATAGTGGGCTGAGCCCTCTCCTATTAATCAATCATTAATCAATAAAGTGTCCACAGGCTTGCCTACAGGCCAATCTAATGGAAGTGTTTCTCTTAATTGAGGTTCCCTCTTCCCAGATCACTCTAGCTTATGTTAAGTAGACAAAATAATTAGCCAACACGGTACCATACCCATGATACTTGACTGCCTGTCTTCAAGTCTCATGCATAATTCCCTTTTTTACGGCCTCAGGTATTGGATTCAGCCTTTTCTCCAAGAGTAGATGCTAGGCAATACTATATCACAACCACCATCAAACAAGCCACTCTACCACTCTCTTCTCTTCATAATGTTCCACTGGGGGATACAGAGCGCAGCATCCCTAGTCTTGTTCACAGTCAGTTCTCGGCTCCTAATTGTCTGAGACCAGTGGCATTCTGAGTTCATTCCTGAGCTTTAGAGAATTACAGATGAAACACATCAATTAGAGATGGTCTCTGTGCATGTGCATTTTAACACATAGTCAAGTATGGGGAGATATGTAGACATTGGAATTGAAAGAAAAGCAAGTTTTATAAGTACAGTCCACAGACATAGGAGGTAGGGTGCATCACACGGAGCCGTGTTTTCAGAGGATGGTCAGGAGACAGAGGGAAAGGTACTTTCTTTGTGGTTTCCATGGAAAGGCATGAGAAAGGGCGGTTGTGAACAACTGTGGTAGACACTAGAACACAGAAGCTGTCCCTTGTCTGATACCCATGACACTTGAAGGGAATGCTTAGGACAGGTGAATGGCTTGTTGGCCAAGTGCTTAAAAGAGGAGGCCACTGAAGAGCAGAGTATGCATTGGTAGAGCTGTTTGTAGAAGTCACGCTGGCAGATGCCCCATCCGCCATCTCTAGGGTTTGCTCAGCCTCATAGGAACCTCATTCTAGGGACAACAAGGCTTCAGATGCCAGGACACCAGAACAGGGGGAAAATACACACGCGATCTGTCAAGTCATTTTATTACAAGTATGTACTGCTGAAAAACTGTGAGTCTCAACTCTATACTCTACAAGTCTAAGGTCCCAAAAACTGCGTGTAGCGACTCATCACATAGGTCCGGATTTCAGGAGGCAGGTGAATCATAGCTGCCCCCAGCCCAACCTGGGCTTCACAGTGGTTTTGAGTTCAACTGGGCCTGCAAGGGGAAACTCTGTCTCAACTAAAATAACAGAACTGGCTGGAGAGATGTCTCAGAGGTAAAGAGCACTGTGGCTCTTGCAGAGGTCCTGCATTCAAATTCCAGCACCCACTTGGTGGCTCACAACCATCTGTATCTCTGGTTCCAGAGGCCAGGAGATCCTTTCTGGCATTTGAAGACACCAGACATACATGTAGAATACATGCACACATGTACACACACATATGCGGGCAACACACACATAAAATAAATAACTCTTAAAAATTTAAATTACAAAGCAATAAAAATCAAAGAAGAAGGCAAGAGATTCAAATTGCAGAGACCATCTATGAACATCGCAGAGCATCAGGGCAGCCTGATAGGCAGGAAATCCCAGCAACCAGTCAGAGGGAGAATGTAGAAAGGAAAGATGCAGCGTGTACCGCAGGATGTGCTCGGAAGGCTGTGGAACCGTCTCCCTTCCTCTCTCGTCTGAGCTGTGGGATCCTAACCAGAAGGAGCAGCACAAATGCAGGGAGACTTCCTGCCTTTTTTCTGCAAATCACCCACCTCACCATCTTTTGCTTCATGGCCAGTTTTGCAAAGGTAAACCTCTGATATAATTTAACTGCAATCCATTGAACAGATAATCTACAACGGCCTCTTAACTTAGTTTCAAGTCAGGGTCACAGATGGATTCATCTGATTGGTGGGAATTGGATTTTAATTACTTTTTATTATTGTGATTGATTTTATATCATTGTCCTTTCAAAACCAATACATCCCCTGTCAGAGACTCTGGGAACAATGTAAAAAGTCACCATAATTCTTGCATTTGGACTCTGGAATTACCCCTAGATCTATAGTTGTCCCAAGGTTCATCCTATTATTATATCTTTCTTTTTTATGAATCTTGTCAATTCTGGTATCGTCATTTGAGCCTGTTCTAATTGATCATTTCATTTTAAATTACTAATTAAAGGTTTGGGATGGAGATGATAGGGCTTGAGCCAAATTCTGTGTACCATAACTGGATTAGCCAGCTTTTTGTCACCATAAAGATATGACTGAGGTAAGTAACATAGAGAGAGAAAATTTTTATTTTGGCTCTCAGTTTTGAAACTTTCAGCCCATGGTTAATCAGCTCCTTCACTTTAGGACCAACAGTAAGGCAGTGACATCATGGTAGGGGTGTAAGGCTAAACAAAGCACTCAATTCATGTTCAGAGAGAGAAAATAAAGACAAGAGGGGCGAGGGCCCCACAGTTCCCTTCAAGGACAACCCTGTAATGCCCCCAAAGACCTCCCACCAATCCTGCATCTTGAAAGAGCTACCATCTCCCAGTAGTATAACTCTGGTGACTTTCGCCTCTTGGAGACCATTAGCACACTGACTTTTAGAGGACATTTGACATCTAAACTGCAGGCAGCCAAAACTGTCAGTTTTCCCCATCACTTAGGAGCTGCTGTGGCCTGCACAGCTTTAGGGACTGACTTGACAGGGACAATGAGGAGATGAAGAAAGGACAGACACATGTGCAGCCTGAAAGGAAAGAGATGGCATCATCAGAGTGGCTGGTTACTAAGAGGCTAAGCTCCAGGCAGTGTGAGGCCACATGCTGCGGATTGTGGCTTCGGGATCCTGTGCGCCATAGTAATGATACCACCTCAGGTGGCAGAGGGAACAAGTGACGGAGGAGCAAATGGATACAAAGAGGGAAGAAGACATGACCAAGAGAGGCTTCCAAGGTTTTTAGGACCCTGACCACACTTCTCTTGGGGCAGCAAAATAAGAAATGCCATGATGTGCTCCTGTATGTCTGTGAGGAATGCCTGGGTATCTAGGGACAATTCTCTGGACACTCATGTTCCCATCATGGCTCCATGCAAGGCCTTCTGCCTTCTAATCCACCTTCTACCCAAGTGCTGCGTTCAGCACGTGTAGCTTTTATGCCGATAGTCGTGGAGATCTGAGCACACAAGACACTGTAAAGGTCACAGAAATACCACTTAATGTTACTTACAATTTTTGAATGAGCTTTTTAATTTAATAAAGATTTTATTCAAAAATAAGAGAAGCTATCTTTGATCCCCTAACCCTAAAAACCTCTTTCAGATACCTTTTTACATGTAAGCATGTATTTATAAACGTTAGGCTGTGCAGCTCTGAGCCTTGCATATTGGTGGACTGTTGTATGTGCTTTCAACCATGTTTGCCTGTGTGGAGATGCATATATAGACTACAGACTATTAGGAATTAGTGATACTGTTTTGAATGACGTGATTGCCAAAATGACAAGAAAGGCAGATGTCTAGAGCAGTGGAACTCAACCAGGTTTGCTTATTTCCCAGGGGACAATTGGTGATGTCTGCAAACAGTTTCAGTTGTCACACCAGACTTGAAGTGCTACTGGGTACTTAGGAAACAGATGTCAGGAGTGCCGTCAAACACGGTGCATGGGGACCTCTACCCCCTGTATGACAATCCCAAATGCCAACCGTTTCAAGGCAGAAAAATCTACCTGTTCCAGAGGTAGGGAGATTGGTACGCTGTTTTTTGAACAAAATTTGTGAGGGGCACCTGTAATATGCAAACATCTAATTTAGTCATGGTGCGGAGGCAAGCCTAAACCAAGCACCCGTTTTCCTAGATTCAGTTAATTTACACTATAGTAGAAGAGTACCAAGCTAAGCCGTAATAGGAAACATTTGTACACAGAGCAAGATAAGCCTAAGAACAAATGTAGGGGAAGTTCAAGGGTTAGTGTAGTTCCCTGGGCTAGCCACAAACCCTTTAGATGTAAGGCACAAAGGGGATGGTAGGATTTGGGAGGAGATAAGATCGCCCTGTGTCAGTGACTTGAGTGCTGTGACCTTTTGCTACTTCTCAGAGAGGGAACTGAAGGATTGAGTGTCCTATTGCTGTGTCCCCCTCGCCCTGTAGGAGAAACCAGGGAGTCTGGGTTCTCCAGGAGCTTTGCTTGAGCTCAGTATCCTCTTGCAAGAAAGTCAGACGAGGAAGAGTGAAGGCAGACAGGGGTGGGGTGGGCGGATGTGGAGGCAGTAATGGTATCTGTCGAAACTAACTCATTTTGAACATAAGTTGCAAAGTTCCAGAAGGGAGCCCCAAATCAAGGGCTCTGGACTTTCAACAGCGTGGGGGAGGGTTCTTCCTGGTGTGAACAAGCTCCTGGAAAACTCAGTAAAGGATGTGACATTTAAGAAAACGGCCTCAGGGATTGAGCAGAGTAACCCACACACCAGCCTCTTTCCATTTCTAAAGGTCACCTTATTCTCACATGTGCAGGATGGGGAGGGTGTAGTTCACACACCTCCCAGGACTCCCCACCACCACCACCATCCTTCCCACAACTCCGGCCTCTGACCATTTTCTGGGAGGCGGTTTCTATCCAGGATGTGTTTTCTTCTGCATGGACCACCCAGAAAGGCACAAATTGGACAAATCCAACTTCTCTTCATTACATATATTCTTCTCTATTTCTTTGGTCTTCCTAGCTACCTATGTGTCTATCCATCTGCCTGTTTGTTAGTCATCTATCCATCTGTCTGTCTATCTATCATCTACCTATCTAGCTCTATATGTATCTTATCAGCACCTGTCTCCTGTTTGCCTACTGTGTTAACTGTTTTTCTGTTAGTGTGATTAAAAAAAAAGCCACCATGGCCAAAGTAACTTGCAGAAAAGGAGCTCATTTCACCTTATGATTCCAGAGAGACAGAGTCCGTTCCTCCAGGGGGAAGTGCCGCAGCAAACAAGCATGGTGGCTGGAGCAGCAAGCTGAGAGCTCCCATCTGAACAAGCAGGAAGCAGAGAGTGAACTGGGAACGATGAAAGGCTGGGTGTTGTGGGGGCTGCTCGTTCGTTCCCGGCTGCCCAGACCTGAAATAATCACACTGAAGCTATATTATTTGCAATACTGCTTGGCCAATAGCTTAAGCATCCTTCTAGTTAGCTTTTATATCTTAAATTAACCCATTTCTATTAATCTGTGTATTGCCATGAGGCAGTGGCTTACTGAGCAAAGTTCCAGCATCTGTCTCCTCCAGTGGCTACATGGCTTCTCTTTGTCTCTGCCTTCTTTCTCCCAGCATTCTGTTCAGTTTTCCCACCTAGCTCTACTCTGCTAAGCCACTGGCCGAAACAGCTTTATTCATTGAAGTGTATAGAAGGAAAGTGCTTGGCAAAGCAGTATTGTAATTAATACAGTTTCTGTGTAGTTATTTCGGGTCTGTGTGGCCAGGAACAAACGAGCAGCCCCTGACAACACCCAACCTTTTACCCTTCCTGGTTCAGTCTCTGCTTCCTGTTTGTTGTTCAAGCAGCCTCCAACCACAGCTGGGTCTTTAAACTCTCAAAGTTCACCTTCAATAACACACTTCCTCCAAACAGTACCATCAACTGGGGACCAAGCATTCAACTTCCCAAAACTGTGGGGACATTTCTGAGTTAAACCGCCACACCTACTGTCATCCAGCCAGTGATCCTATTATCTATCCAGTTACCTAGTTTCCTGTGCTTCTAACACAACGCTTCAGTAGGACTGTAAGCAAGGGCACAGATATTTAAACCTCTATAACTGGCAGGACTTTGCTGCATCCCCAGGGGAAGCATACACAATATGGACCTTAGGGGGATGTTCTCAAGGCTCTAGCTAGTCCCTAGTCCTCTGCTGATTTCAGATTCACTCCTCAGTGAGAAGCATTCCCTTGTACCTTCCCTCCTGGGACTCTTCATTTATTACAGAAGGCCGTGCTGTCCTCCTACAGAGGCCAAGCTCAGTCCAGTCAGCACCTCCCGCCCTCCCAGCCCCCATTTATTTATGATGCTATCCCAGGGAGGGCAGCCATAAGGTTGCTATCTCATGTCCCACTAAGGCTCTGGGGTTTAGAAGGATGCTCTCCATCACCTGCCTTGCAGGTCGCCACACAGAAAGGTATTGTATCCAATCCTTGCAGTGTATTGATTGCTCACTGGAGAGCTGTGAGATTTTTTTATGAACACACACATGCATGCACACACACACATGCGCGCGCACACACACACATACCTCCCAAGGACCAGTATTAATTATCAAAGATATTACATTCTAAATTCATAAAGTAGAAGTATTTCCTTAATGTGCCCATCTGTGTGTAATTAACACTGCATATAATGTATCTTTGAACAATGCAAGAGCCCTCAGCCTTTCTGGTGGAAACCCTTAGGGTCTGTTGAAATAAGAAATAGGCCCATTTTCCAGCTTTAGGCCTCTTAAGAACTGCTCTCATGACTACACAAAGACCTAACAGAGGTTTTGTAATTACTTCTTGAAAGCGCTAGATTAAATTCTTAGCCAAGGGCCATTCTCTTCCCCAGAGTCAGAAGGGAAAGGATAGTTTTGTTTCTGTAGTAATGTTAAGGTTTTAAACTGAGAGCCTGGAGATGGCGTGGGAGGACTGACACTCCAGGTGGAGAGAACAATGTGAACCATGAGTAGAGGGTGGAGATGATGGACAGAGTCTAAACAAGCCTCGTCTAAAACTGGGAAAGTGAGTAATTGCTTCTGGGGGGTATCAAATAAAAGGAAAGGCTTAATCGGTTGCTCTGAAATGGTTTTGCACTTAAAGAAAACTATACATAGGTGATTTAAAAGACATCAACTCAGTGGAACAGAAACACAAAGTCATCTTGTTTTTTTCAGTTTCTGCTATTACTTTGTTAGTCAGCTACCCAGACCCACCCTGTACTTTATAATGGAGTCTCTTCATGATTCCATAGGTGACCTCCATGGTTCTGGGATCACTTTCATCTGCTAGATCCATGTTACACTCTTTCTCTTAGGTACAGTGCCATTTTATTTTTTCAGAGTTTGTTTTTTATACTTTAGGACAATTTGAAGGAGGTTCATATGATATGTACTATGGCATAAATAAAATTTAATTAACATCATCTCAATCTTAAAAGTCATACACAAAAGACTCATAGGAACTAATTCAAATGGAAAATGTTTTTAAATTTACTATTAATAACTGCACCTATCTGTGAATATACAAACTCATCAAACTGTACATTTGTAATTCTGTATGACATGGAATGCATTTCAGTTGGAAAAGCCAACTTGACTTGTACAACCAACTTTCCATCTAGGACCATTCTGGTTTGAATTCTTAAGGCAAAGTTGTATTCCAGAAACTCTGGACCCATAGTCCAATCACAAAGGGCAGAATTAATGACAAGACTGACTTCATGTGGCTGATGGGAAAAACGGAAGGTTTGAGCCTGGCCACAGTGGTTCCCCAACTGTAGAACAAGCACAAACATGGGAATATAAAACACACTTGATGAAGCTGACCTCTATTCTGGTTTCTCTTGCTCATTAAGCCACTACTCCCAAATGACCCCTTCCTCTCTGCCCCACACAGCAGCAGCGACATCTAGCTAGCAGCTATGCCTGCCATGGAAGACAGACTCAAGTCATGAAAGACAGACTCAAGTAAGGGAAGACCTTGTGGAGAAAAGCTGTCAGATGACAACCATGCTTCTTCTAGCTTAAACGCAAGTGGAACAGAAAGACTGTATGTGTTGCCTTCCTTCAGAACTCTTCTTCAGAGCTGAAGCTTGCTGAGGGGTGAGCTGAAGGAGGCAGTGAAGGCTCACAAAACCACCCAAGCTCAGCAATCTATCAACGGTGCCTGTGAAAAGTCAATTTATCCATAGCACCTATTGCCTTATCCAGACCTCTCCTTGGAAGCGTATTTCTCTTTCGATGTCACAGTAATGAGCAGTGTTCGCAGTGTTCTCTGCAAACCGTTCAGGGATGTCCTGGAAGCTAATGTTACCTAGACTTTCAGAGGGTTTGTCTACTATCCCTCCCTCCAGTAGATGAGACCCCATCCACCTCACACTCACTAGACACTCCTGAAAGTTCTGTGGGAGCCACAGGAGATTCAAATTAAAGTCATTGTCTGGGCTCTCAGGAAGAGGAGGGTGACTGGCAAACTTAAACAGCCCCTGCAGTTATGGACCCTTCTCCCTCAGTTCCCCCTCTACCTGAGATTCAGAATGGGTTCTAACACCTGTCTCCTCTTGGCCTCGGTTGTTTATATTTTAGAATCCTGCCTTCACAGACCTTTACAATTCCTCTTCTGTAACCCTCAGCTATCTCTACCCCAATACAAAGGACAGATTTGGAGCTAGTGACTTAGAATACAGAGGTGGTATAGACCATGCTGATGTTGGAGCTCAAAGGAGGGAAAAGAACAGCATGGGTCTAAATAATTTCTGTCAGTTTTTGTTTCTTCTATAATGCTGAGTAGCCAGAAGGTATGATTCTCTTTGTATGTCGAGTTTCCAGACACACTGTTGTCAGTCTTCTGAGAAGGCTGGTTAATTCCTTTCTCTCTCTCTCTCTCTCTCTCTCTCTCTCTCTCTCTCTCTCTCTCTCTCTGTGTGTGTGTGT